>OY720465.1:23262267-23824767 GCA_963082715.1 Harpalus rubripes
GTAACGGCGAGTCTGGAAGTTACTGATATATTGGGATAGCTGTGGAAATGAATACCCGGTAGTGTTGACGAGTATTGTGAAGCTACGTATACAAGGACAGTATAACAGCGTGTTGAAGTGGATACTCGGCATTGGTGTTGAAGAATTGTGGCTTACGGATAGTTGGTGATACTGAGGCTGTGGAAGGAAAGAGTTAGTTACATAAATAGACAGACAGTGACGTGAAAGGTGACTTCTGTCCGAGCAGTTGAATATACAGACGCTGTTGAATCAGTTGAGTATATAGACGCTGTGGAGGTTGGTAGGCGGACAGTTGAACGTGATATAAGTATATAGTGACAAATATAGTGATATAAATATCGCGTAAACAGTCTACAAGGGTCTGCAACAGACCGGCAGTCTAAGATTGGAACGCGTAATGAAATAAATAATTAGTAATATTGGTTAAATAAATAAATAGTGTTAGTGTTATCTAGTTAATTATAGTTTTAGTCTTTTTAGTTTTTTAATAATTGTTTAATGTTAGTAATAGTAACTTTCATTATAGTTTAATAAACACTTAATTTTAATTAATAATAATTGTCTAATATTTACACTTCACCCAAATAAATAAAAACGGTACATTATTTTAATATCGTCGCAATTATCATAATATGAATAGTGCTGTGCATCAAAAAGTTTTCTCAAAACGTTTTTAAAGTCACCGTTAACTGCCAAGCAACTCTTCGTACCAACTTTATATTTAGGAGACAATTTCAGAATCTTGGTTAAATGTTTCTCCGTGTGCACTGGGCATAAGATATTACTTATATGTTACAGGCGAAGTTACAGTGCACAACAACATAGAAGAACTGGTCTCGTCGTGGACAAGGAGCGATGTGAGATTTTTAATTGTGAAGGTGATGAAGAATGGTACGCATGCAGTTAATCAAAGGGGCGATATTTTTGTTGGTATATAGCAGGCCTGCACTACTCAAAAGTAACAGGACCAAAACAAAAGCCGGAAACTAAAGCGCGGGCCAAATCTTCATGTTTGGATTCAAAATAACGTGGGATATTATATTCTTTTAGAACCGAGATTGATTCGCGGCAAACAAAGCAAAGTACAAGGTCTCATTTTCTATGTTTTTTTAAGGTATCTCAGGTAATATTAATGATAGAGTGAAACCGTTTGCACATTGCAGGGTCAACTTTTCGAGAAAAGTTTAACAGTCAACACAGGAATTTTCGATCTTCTTTTGTTTCTGAAAACTTAACAATTCTCGAGATATAACACAAACTTATGATTTTTTAAATGGGAACCTATGTTGAAAATAGTCTCGTCTTTTTGCTTATTTCATAAGCTTTTCAATGACATATAACAAGTTTTCATTCTTTTGTTTTAAACATTAATAAAAGACGAATTATTAATTTATTGGGGTGAAAATAATGGAAACTATTAAGAAACAAATGTAAAAATTTATTACTTTGCCGTTGTACAGTGTAAACAAGTATTTATTTGTCCACTCCGTATTAAGTACTCTGCGTTTTGAGACGCTCCTTATTTCTGGTCATCCTGAATTGAATATTAATAATTAAACATAAGTCCAAAGCTGCCATCTACGGTTAGCTTTCACAAACACTCCCATTAGTAAGAAGTCCAACAATTTGGTTTTAAATAATTTAGATTTATTTTTCATAAAATATTCAACTCAAAAATCATAGAAATCGTAAATAACAAAACATATGGAATTAATCATTCTTCAATAACGTCCCAGAAATTTATATTCCGCGGGCCATAATGAGAGTCGCAACGGGCCGCATGTTGTGCAGTCCTGGTAACCTGGTACTCGTATATAGTATATTCGCGATTCAAGTTAGTTTTGCCGCCATGTTTTGTGACGCCACAATGCAGTCTATAGCTACTATATAAATAGACCAGAAAAGTAAGGTTAGAATTTGCTTTTCGCGCGAGTTCATAGTTTGAATTCCCTAGTATAGGTTTCTTATGGCAGTGTAATTTTACTGCCAAAAAAAAAGATATTTTGTAAAAGAAATTAAGCAGCTTTTGTTAAGGATTTTATAGTTTGTTTATTCAGTAATAGATTGCAACTGTTTAAAATCCTTGAAAAGATAGAGTAAGAAAATTATTAGAAAATAAAATATTACGTGTAAGTTAAAATTCCGTATGTCGTGGATAATCCCTCATCCGCCTGTAAATACGTCAAGTACAACACAAGCTATGCTGCGATTGACTGCGTACCGAAATTGTAGGACCAATCGAGATATACGTTCATTGAATTTTGTAGTGTTGTATTTTTATTTAAATAATTATAAACTGTGCACAGTTCATGTGAATATTATTGTACGAACCTGGAGATAAAGGATCATTCTAGGTGGTACATATAATTTTTTGCATAAAAGATATACTTTATGAAATTTTTCGGCCTTTAAAGTTGAGGTAAAATTTCTTTGGTAAGAAATACACGGCGATGAAAATGATGTTCGCAGCGTTATGAACTGAGTTTGAATTTGGCGCCTAAATTTGACCGTTACACTTTTCTGGTCTATTACAGCTGACTCGTCCACCATTTTGGAGCCATTTAAATCATTCAATATCAGTGTTACAGTATTATTAATCATAGAAATTATCCATAATGACGGATTGTTCTGCTCCAAATTGTGTAAATCATTTGAGAAATGGTTTAAATTTTACAGGTACTTATGCAAGACATATATTTTTCTCTATCCTCAAAAATCTTAACGAAGCGTATTTTTTCTCGTTTTATTATTTTAAATAAATATAATATGGCAAATATGGAAATTACATTTAATTATGAAAAGTAGTTACTACATAAACTTGTAAGAAATGCACTTTTATTTAATAATTTACTGCTTTTATTTTGGCACCAATATGGTGGACGAGTCAGCTATGTGTTATCTAGTAGCTGTAATGCAGTCTAGCCAAGTGACAGATGAACTAAAAACTAACCTAGTTGTGTATGAATAGCTATCAATTATTTAATATCAATGATGTATTATTAATCATAGAAATTATCTACAATGACAAGTTGTTCTACTCCAAATTGTTCAAATCATTTGAGAAATGGTGATATTTTTTAGAGGTACTTATGTAACACATATATTTTTCTCTAACCTCAAAAATCTTAAAATTGTATTTTTCTTGTTTTATTATTTTAAATAAATATAATATGGCAAATATGGAAGTTATATTTAATTATGAAAAATAGTTACTATATAAACTCATAAAAAATGTACTTTTATTTCGTAATAGGGCTGTTGCAAGAATTTGTATATGCCTTCTACGTATTAAATTTAAAAAGATATTATTATTATTTATTAGCCTCAAATTTGAAAATATCAGCAAATATCCATTAGATATTTATAATTAATTTTTGAAAATTGGATATTTTGAAAAAGTCACGTGATCTGAAACAGAATGTGACGACACAACACATACATTTTCATCGGCTCCAATTGGTCTCTTACTGTGTCAATTCTTTGTGTTTTGTTACAAGTGTTATGATAAATATATTCTCAAAGTTGTCAAACAAGTGTCTAATTTTTGAGTTTGGTTCGTGTTAGATAATACGAAATTCAATATAAAATGAGTAATTTACAGTATCGTATTGTGCCCTTCTGCAAAAATGCGCTAGGAACAAACCTACTATTGAAGAAAAGAAAATTGTGGCTGGAGGCAGTAGGTCGAAGAGCTGGTGGTTGGGGTTTTACATTTTATTTTACCTTAACTCTTTAACACATCTTATTTCGGCAACAGTAAAACAGTCGTTTTCTGATATAAATTCAGCTATCATCCAGCTTTCGATTTTCGGTAAACTGTCCGACTCAGCTTGCTTGAGTGTATTCTGTATTAGCTATTATTACTCATTTATAATGGAAAATGTCAGCGTCAAATGTCAAATTAGAAGTTTTTAATTAACATGTGACAAACTATCGCCTACGTTTATTTATCTAAATAACAAAAATAAATGTTGGTGATGGAAAAACTATTTTTTTTATTGGCCGTGAATGACGTAATGTAGGTGCTTCTACGACACAGGAGTGGGGGGGTTGTTTTTCATGACTATTTCTGGCGCCAATATTCGTATTTAATTATTTGCAAAAATAACAACACATTATTAAACAATAATTATTAACAAGAAAAATATTGCATAAACTTTCATTTAAAATACTTTTTGAAAAATGTAAAACAGACTCATTTCCTGCGGTGATTTTGGCTCCAGTATGGCGGATGAGTTAGTTATGTATTATCTATACACTATTTTTAAACTAGGAGTGAATGCGAAAGTCTGATTTACACTATAGAAAGTTACCAGAAAAATTTACTAGATTTTTTTCGCGCGAAATACAAAAATTCCGTACACATCAATACTGTATACTTCGCATGGAACTTATTTTAAAATAAAACTGACATTATAAGTTCTTATTTTTCACGCCGTATATTTGATTCTGTGAATAAAAATGATTTATAATCTAAATAAACACTCTTACTTGATTTATATCTATATTTTTTAATTGAACATAGCGATAAAATGCACATAACCTATATATAATTTATTTATTTACAAATTTATACAATAGAATACAACACCAAAGGAACAAAATACAAAAAATATTACAATAAGATAACATTTTTTATTTAAGCAAAACTCGAATATAAAAAAAACTAAATAAAAAAAAACACAAGTAAAAACAAAACTCGAATATAAAACACTAAATGAAAAAACACGAGTAAAACAACACTCGAATATAAAAGACTAAATGAAAAATCACGAGTAAAAGAAAACTCGAATATAATAAAACCGAAATGGAAAAAACACGAGTAAAAACAAAACTCGAATATAAAAAACTAAATGAAAGAAACACAAATAATATAGATACAATCAATATTATTAGTTCTTAAAAGAACTCATTTATTTTAAAGTCACAGAAATGCGAAAAACCAAAACAGAAAAAGATAACCTCCAAACGAATGACAACTAATACATCAAATGTAAAATCTTTGTGCAGTGTAAACCTGACGAAGCACTAGCGAATCAGAAGCGTCAGTTTTGGCGGTTAAAATTTAAAGTACTCCTCCTAGTTTAAAAACAGGGTATAGCAGCTGTAAGCCGCATTGTGACGTCATTTTTAAGAGCTTCGTGCTACAAGAGTTGGCTGCTAGCACGTAATCGCCTATGCTAGGGTATAAAGTGTTTTGAAGCGAATGACCTGAGGTCCGGGGAAAGGAGACTGTGCCCCTATAGGTTGTTATGTTGGTTGCTTATTTACAGTAAATAAAATAGACGCGGTGTACTTAGCCATTTCGTTTGTCATTTTGATAATAATATTTCTGTGTATTTAATTGTAGATTTGTGTTTCGGTCTATTTTTAGTTTATTTGTAGTTATTTAATATTTTGTATGTAATACGGATCGTAACTAATCATATGGCACACGCCGTGTTAGTTTGATAACACGACTAGTACCATAATAATTGATGTTACGATCCTTATAACATAAATAACTAATTCATATACATACTTTTTATGGAAACTTCTGTTACAGATCTGTAATTTAACATAATCCATTTTACATTATTAATAATTTTCTATATTTCGATAAAAAAATGTTATCTATTAAAGATTTATTAAAATTGATGTCATTACATTAGATGTGATCAAAATTAATTGAATTAAATATTTTTATTCATTACAATAGTTAAACAAAAATACAATAAAATTGCTTACAACATAAATATCATATTTATATTAATTGTAACGGAATAATATTTAACTTTTAAATAAATACTTTCTTTTATGCAACCAACATAACAACCTATAGGGGCATAGTCCCCTTTCCCCGGAATTCAAGCTGTTCGCTTCACAACAAATGCCCGTATTACGTGTCTATAATTATATGGTCCAAGGTTGCTAGTTATCGAGCAGATTCTTGAATCGCGAATAGGTTTGTGTTTGTTCACATACTAGTTTGAGCTTCACATGCATGCGCAGTTTCATTTTAGTCATTCGTATGACAATTCCATTAAAAATAATATTTTTCTCTCTTTTGTCGGAAATCTTGCTCCGGCAATGATAATATTACTACTGTAATAGAACTGTGATCGGTTTAGAATAGCAAAATACGAGGGAAATGCGTGATTTTATGTATGTATGTATGTACGTAAATACGTCTGGAGAGCAGATCATGATTGCAATTGTTGGATGAATTATTTTAGCTCTCGAGTAATGAATAGTAGACCAGAAAAGTTGGGTTAGAATTTGCCTTTGGCGCGAGTTCATATCTTGAATTCCCTAGTATAGGTTTCATATAGGAGTTTACTTTTACAGACAAAAAAGATATTTTGTAAAAGAAATTAAGCAGCTCTTGCTAAGAATTCGATATTTTGTTTATTCAGTAATAGATTGCAATAGTTTAATCCTGTAGAAAAGGTAAAGTAAGAAAATTATTAGAAATTAAAATGCTTGATGCAAGCAAAGATACCGTATATCGTTGACCCACCAGTAAATAAGACAGAACAATAGATGATGAAGCATGCACGATCAAACTCAGACATACGTTCAATGAATTTTGTAGTGTTGTATTATTATTTAAATAATTATAAAATGTGCACAGTTCATGTGAATATTACTGTACGAATCTGGAGATAAAGGATCGGTCTAGATGCTACATATAATGGTTTGCATAAGTGATTTACTTTTATGGGATTTTTCGGCCTCTAAAGTTGAGCAAAAATTTCCTTTGTAAGAAATACATGGGGATTGAAATTATGTTATCAGCGTTATGAACTGAGTTTGAATTTCGCGCCTTAGTTTGACCGTTACACTTTTCTGGTCTATTTATTAGTTTCTTCAAGAGAGTTCCTTGTTCTACTACTTTTTTGCAAATACTAAAATATTGTATGTTGCAGGTACAGGAGAACAAATGTAGTGTTTCCATGTGAGCCAGGATTTGCACACGACTCTGAAGGCATATGTAGGCCCAAAATAGACGGGTAAATTTACACATATTTTTTTTATGCAAAACACACATATATATATATATATATATATATATATATATATATATATATATATATATATATATATATACTGTGTTTTTAAACTACGAGGAGTAAATGCGAAAGTCAGATTTAAAGAAAAAGTTACTTGATTTTTTCGCACGAAATACAAAAATTCCGTACAGATCTGCACTGTATACTTCCCATGGAACTTATTTTAAAATAAAACTGACTTTATAAGTTCTTATTTTCACGCCGTGTATTTGATAATACATAATCTGGAATCTAAATAAACACTTGATTTATAACTATATTTTTAATTGAACATACACATAGCCTATATACAATTTATTTATTTGCAAATTTATACAATTGAATGCAATTTGTTGCTATGGAAGACTTCATGCACCATCCACACCGTACTGAGTTCTTTAGACATTCGTTTAATGTTGCAACTACTTAAAGCCTTTCTCCACATTTATTAGAAAATATAACAAATCCTGTCTGCTTACATTCTTTAACTACCAGATGAATAGTAGATTCTGCTACTTCTACAGAAAGGAATCATCATTATTATGGCACTAAGAAATATAATTTTATTTGATTTTCTTACCGAACTATTGTAGAGTACGTTCGCTGTAAGAATATGTCCAGGACGTCATGGTTAGGGAGCACAGAATATTTTAGACACGATTATCAACAGTGGCGTGGCTAATAGAATAGACTTAGCGTCCCGTTGCTATGCAAAGTTACTCGTTGCTAAGGGGAGGCGCTAATTTTGACTACTGCGCAGCCACAAATTAATGGCGTATTTGTTACGGTCTGTTTTTGCCCCCTGACTTTTTCTGTAGTTTACTCTAAGTTTCTATCGTGTACGTACCTTTCTTTCGTTCTAAATCTACACTATCCTCTTCTTAATTTATGTATTGTCACTATCATCTCCTTATATCTCTATAGTTCCTTCATTGTTATATTTCCTTCGTGTTGTCCAATAATTTATTTTTCTGGCCTGTTTTGCACTTTTTTCCTCTTCGTTTATTGGTTATGTTGTGTGTTTTATTTGTACCTATAACTATTTATGTAATATTTGTCTCCCTTGTACTTTGTAACTTACTGGTATTCATATCTTCAGTAGTTTTGTTCGATTTATATTTCATTTAGTATATTACAATTCTTGTTTCGTACTACTATATTTTGTTTGACGGCGACCTCGTTGAATTTTATTCACGTTTATTTCACAGGTTTTAAACAGTTCATTAGTGTCAGCGGCGTACGACTATTTTTTTCTAAACGTATTTCTTCTTTTTGTTAGTGTTTCTTCTTCATGATTTTATTGTTTCTCTTATGTTGGTAGAATATATTTCCGGTAGCGATGGTGGTCTTCCTGAAGAAAATCTTGAGATGGGATTGCTTTCTTAGCACGTTGCGCGGTCGAGACGTAATTTTTTTGGATCGGGGTTTTTGGCACGAGGCCATGGTTGATGTGAAGTTTTAATCAAGTTTTTTTGAAGTGGTGAAACACAGAGTGTTCGACAGCTCGTCTTTTTAAATCCATTAAGATTTTTTTGGTTTCGCCTTGCGCGGATTTTGACGACGTCGAAGTGCCTTTGTGACTGTCCAGTTGTGTGTGGTGGTAGTGAGACGGGTGGATTCCCGAGCATTACGGTTTCGTCTGGACATCATATCTCCGAGAGAGGATTTGGTCCGCCGCCTCCAACGCCCTTTATCAACCCTGAATACGTCACCGAGTTAAGTACCTAATATTATTTTACCATCGCTATTCCGTTTTGTCCCGAGTATATCTTATGCTCGTACAAAGTCATTGTTGCCGTTGAGGACTGGGTTAACTCGTATGAGCAGTGTAATTTATACCCTGGCGTGTAGTAAAGTAATGTTTATTAAGATTCGTTATTGCTACATTAGTTTTTTTCTTGTTTGATTTATTACTGTCAAATATTCACGTCTTATTTAGTTCATATCTTGGACAAATAAAAAAACTTTTGTAATTTACCATACTATCAGAGCCTTCAGCTCCATACTGTCAAGTATTAGGAGGTATTATTATTTTGTAACATTATTTTTGACAATATTTTTAAGTTACCTAGTATTGTTACTCATTGTTGCCGCTGGTAATCTGGCGACGTCTGCCTGCGTCAACTGGCTTATACGGCCCACTTTTGTTGTTGGTACCAAAAACGATCGTTGTATATGTATTGCGGGTAGCCGGAACTGGGTTACAGGTATAGGGTCAATCTCTAGAGTGTATATTTTTATTATTTTCACTTGTCAATTTCATGGTTGCGGCATTTGCCACTTTGTTACCATTATTTGTGTCGTGCCCGCTGCACGCATTAACCGGCAATTTATTAAATTCCGTTTTACCAATTTTTGCTTTTCTTTTCACAAGCCCCAGTCGTTTTCAGGTAACAACGTCACGGTAGGTAACATTCCTTTTAGTATTTCGTGGTACTGTCCTTTTCGTAATTTTAAGGTTAAAAATTACGTGGCGCCCTTTTTCCCTTTAATTAACCATTCCTGTGGTTATCAACCCTGCCCTTCTCCACTGTTTAAAAGCTGGCGGCCTCCCAACCGAACATCCAGGTGGAGTATCGTGACACATTATACCCATTTTAGGGTGTAGCGACCCTTTAAGGGAAAATTACGTCACATATTCATTACGTGCCTGGCACATTCTTACAGTGAAAGTTAAAAGTTTTCTACGTATTTAATATGTTCTGCTTTCGGCGACAGATAATATGGAGTTTTTGCATGGCGTTTTCCCGAAAGACGTATACGCTAAAGTCTTGGTTGCTACGCCATATCGTATTTGTTACATGTCGTACGTGAAATTTGAAATACGTCCGTCAGAGATAAAAGACAGGTCAGTTGACGTATGTCTACTAAAACCTAGTAGGCACAGAATTTATTTTAAAACGTCAGAACTGTCATAAAATTACGACAATTTCTTACTTATTCCTTAAAATGGGTAAAATATTTAAGATTGAGGGAAATTACCATCGACGATAATGTAACAGAGATGAATCTTTAAGAAAATATGTGGTTGGAACATCATTAAAAGTAACATAAATGGATTTTTTTTCTTTCAGAGTTGTCAGTGAACATGTAGAACACCTTCAAAATCAACGTACGTGTGCTTAAAACATAATGCAAAATCTAAACTTTTGAAAACCCGTTATTTGTACGTCCGTTATTAAAGACGTAACGTTAACGTTGACGGAATCTTCTCGTACGTCATGCAAAAACTCCCTATTATTAGTTCTTAAAAGGACTGATTTATTTTAAACTAACAGAAACGCAACAAGAATACAGATAACTTATGACAGCTAATACATCAAATGTAAAATGTATGTACAGTATAAACCTGACGATGCACCAGCCAATCAGAAGCGTCAGTTCTGGCGGTTAAAATTTAAATTACTCCTCGTAGTTTAAAAACAGGGTATACTAGCCGTGTTCCTTCGGGCTGTGATTTGCAATCTAAATGATAAAAGTGATCATGATTAAGAAGAATAATGTTTTTACGTTTCCTATTCGTATCCCCACTTTCTCATTTTGTTATCACTAGAAAACCTATCCCTTCTGAATCAACCATTTTGAGTGATTCACACGGATTCATTTTAGAGCAAATGTGGGTTTGTGGCATCATGGGAAATGTGATTTTCCTACAAAAGAATGTAATAACAGTAGATTATTTATAAAATAAAATAGGTTAGTTTGCATTTGTCTGCATATGACATTTGACGCGAGATGGTGTTCTATTTTTTCTTGATATAATTTTTAGATCATGATTCAAAATGATCATAATTAGACCAATCAGGATTCACAAAATCACAATCACAGCCCAAAGGAACACGGCTACTGTCAAACACAATACAGGCTATCAAACAAGAGCACTTGGATTTTAAATTGAAAAAGAAACAGCATTATAAGATATCAGTGTAATTTTTATTTTGAAGATTGATATATTACAATTTTATTTAAAATGATTTCATTTAAATGGCGGTCTCTAGACTTCTTTAAAAACTAGATTTTGTTTTGGCCACCTTTACATAAATGAGTACTTATTTTAGCAATAATGCAAATAATGTGGGCTTTTAGGTCCTGATTTGTTTGTGTTTTAATAGAGAAAAGTAGTAAGCCAACGACTTGACATAATCCCGGAGAAAAAAGTCCAAAGGTAGTATATTCTATGAAATATTATTTTGTTATATTGAGTGACCAATTGCCTAATTTCCACAGTGCTCTCCACGTAGCTGGAATACTTTCAATATCTTTCTAATAAATCTTAACAATTTCTGTACGTTGTGTACCTTCCCATAATTCTTGGTATTAATTAACTAAATACAAATGTTAAATATGAAGTTTATTAGAAAAGCGCTCTTATTTTATGATCGTATACAGGTGCAAATGGAATTAGGAAACGCGATTTTTCTCGAAAGTTATTAGATATACAAAAAAAAAAAAAATAGTATAAAGCAAAGTTATGGTAGACTAAGAGGGACATCGCATTACACAAGAAATTATATTTTAAACCAGTGGTTCTCAAATTACAACACAAAATTATATTTTTTTAAAATAAATAAATATATCATTACGGCATATTACCCATTGTAGGGTGTGCCAATTTTCTTGTTCGCAGATATCGCTAATGATGATGACATATTTGTACCGTGCGGGCGTTTACCAGGAGTCACCTCACGGGCACTCATTATTGGCGTGGAGAGTGCACCACAGGGGTCAATTTAGTGCCATTTAAAATTCGAAATATTTGGCGTCGGTCGGGATCGAACCCGGTACCCCAGATTCGCGACCAGACACTCAGGCACGCGGCAAATGGGATGGCATTATATTTTTTATGCCCGTTCAATGGAGATAATTTTTTTTTAATTCAACCATGTAATTATTTTATATCCTTACATAATAAAAATATTGAGAAAAATTCAATTGAAATTTAAGTAAATTTTATTTTTATAGTTATTTTTTAGTCGGCCATGTATGAAAAACAATTGAGTTTACATTAAAATGAAATATTTGTTAATAACTTCATAAATAGTGTTCTATGAGCAACAATAGGAATGGACCTTTCCAATTTAAGGGCTATCTCTTTCTATCGCTGCAAATAGTAAGAAAATGGCGCGAACAACTGCCAGTTGGGCTGACAAACGAAACGTCAAAAATATTGCAGTCATTAAAATACCTGTATTCTCAGTGAAAATTTGCATCGTTAGACATTTTACCTTCAATAAAAGCTTTTGTAACTCATTTCGAAAAGATTTTTTTAAAGTTATCTTACATTTTACGTCTAATTTTTTTAGAATCAAACGTCATAGATCTCAATTGTTCTTACTATGCGCAGATCCCCATTGCGCATATCTTCTATCTCTTTAAATTGGAAAGGTCCATTATGCAGTAAATATTTAAAAATGAAAAATATCGAATTTTGTTTTTCATACATAACCTACTGAAAAATAACTATAAAAATAAAATATATTTAAATTTCAATTGAATTTTTCTCAATATTTTTGTAATGTAAGGATATACAATGACTGAATAGGGGATCCCACCATTTTTTAAATATAATTTCTTCTGAACGTATATAAGTAAAACTAAGACTATCGGTGAAAATCCGGTGAAAAAATTCTATTAATAAGCGGGTTATGGTTCTCCGAAATTTGAAAATATACCGTGTGTCTATTTTAAAGGTGTACATAGGAGATTAACATGAGAAATCAGTTTTTTGCAATTTCCTGGTCGCCTAATAATATTAAGCAAAAATGCGTCAAATAAAAGTTTTAGGGTATAAAATTATACATCTAAAACAACAAACAGAATTACCTTTGTATGCTTTATAACGACAGAAATTAAGTATGAAAATGTCGACAATTACGTTAAAAATATCGACACCCATGTAATTGAACAAAAAATAAATAAATGCTTGACGTTTTATCTATCACAACGTAAGTTAACTTATTTTACGTTTCTGGCAATTTGATTTGAACAAATATCGTTCATTATGGCAATAATAAAAATATAAAATTAATAATGTTACGAAAATACAGTTTTGTTTAAATAATATTAATATATCAAAAATTCAACAATGCGTAACAAAATTATGTATGATGCTGTGATGTTCTCCCAACTCATTTCCAATACATTTATCTTAGTACTACAGAAGGGGTCTACACTTATCATTCGTAACACTCTTTCTTAGAGTAACGTATGTTCTGGTTGTCCTATATTCTGATTACGCGGCTCATATGTATTTTTTGAAGACACATTAGCAGTCTTTCAAATTTTGTCACGAATTTAGCTCTTCATTCGTATAAATGTTAATTTTTTAATCATTTCAGTCAATAAAACTAGTGACAAAATCAAATTGCCAGAATCGTCAAATAAGTTAACTTAAGTTGTGACAGATAAAACGCCGAGCATTTATTTATTTTTTGTTCAATTCCATGGCTGTCGATATTTTCAACGTAATTTTCGAAATTTTCATATTTAATTTCTGTCGTTACAAAGCATGGAAAGGAAATTCTGTTTATTGATTTAGATGCAGAATTTTATCCTCTAAAACTTTTATTTGACGCATTTTTGCTTAAAATAATTAGGCGAGCAGAAAATTGCAAAAAAACTGATTTCCCATGTTAATCTACTATGTTCACCTTTAAGACAGACACACGGTAGATGTGACGCCACATATAAGTTTTTATATCAAACTATTTTCTTCGTGGACCTAAAAGTTTTTGAACTATATGCTATTTCTAAATTATATTTATAAAAAAATGAATATTTTTATACTGCACAAGTCTACATGATTTATAATTGGAAATGTATTTAAAATATTAAGTTTAATACAAAATATTTATATTCAAATAAAAACTGTTTGAGAATTGCACTACTGGACTGATAGCCACGCCTCCGCTATTTGAATTTATCTACTTCCATTGGTAGTAGGCTTCGCCCCTAACTGGTATTCGTTATATATTTATAGGCCGTCTTTGAGTCGCCAATCAAAATAATATATATATATATATATATATATATATATATATATATATATATATATATATATATATATATATATATATATATGTATATATATATATATATATATATATATATATATATATATATATATATATGGATTTCATATGAGTGACGAGCTGCTATAACAAAAATCCCCTTATTTCCGAAGTATTTCAATTATGTCATTTTATTTTTTTATTAATATTTATTATTAATCCCCTATTCAGAAGAAAATAGGCTATCGAATAGGCATAAAAAATATGTATAATCCTATTTGAAAAAAATATAACTTCGAACTTTGTTGAGATCCACTGGTTTAAAAAAATATTTTTGTCTATAAACAAATGTCCTCCTTGGTCTCCTACAACTTTACTCTATAGTATTTTTTTTAGATTTCTAATAAGTTCCAAGAAATATCCCGTATCGTAGTTTCGTTGACATGCCGTATAATACCACTAGTAATGTTTTTCCGGCAATTTTTGCCAGCAAGATCACGACACGACTGCTTGTTGTATAGTATTTCTTAGGCAACAAACTGGAGCATTTTTCGTAAAAACTGTCTAAGGAAAATTTGTCATGAATGGTATTTGGCATTACAATTCCACGAAAAATATGCTTTCTATATTTTTTCAAAAATATTAATAATTTTCTAAGATTCTCTCTAAGCGCCGTAAATATCAACATTTTGCCATGGCAGTACTGCAACTTCGTAATATTACTACGGCTATGGAAACTTAAATGGTTGACATTTGGACCGTATTGCAATGCCATCTCTTGACTGCTTCCGGAAGCTTCGTAAATAGAAATGGTTAAGTGTGCTGTGCTTACATTCATATTTTTTATAAGTTGTCAAAATCCTGTGAGTATTCTAATCAAATTCTAACAAAATTTTCAAGAATTTTAATTTTCTTGGGAGGAGTTTTTTGAATTATTGAGTTATATTACATAGTGTCTAATATTTTCTTTTACGTATGTGTATGTGTGATTCAAGTTTCTACTATTATATTCGTATTAACGCTATAGGAAAAATGGTCATACAATATATAGCTCAGCTCTCCAGGCCTAGTAGACCCATGGCTTGTTGTGTGATGTTCCTCCATTGGACCCTGTTGCTTGTTTTCTTCTCCCAGTTCCTAACGCCCATAAACTCCAGGTCCTTTAGCACCTCTGAACTCCATTGCCCTTTTGGTCGCCCAACCCTTTTCTTTGTTTCCGCACCACGTTTAAACACTGCTTTTACTGTTCTTTCTTCCGGTACACGCATAACATGTCCTAACCATCGAAGTCTCTGTGCTTTAATCACACCTATTATACTCGCTTCACCGTATAAAGTCATTAGTTCTTTATTATCGCGACGCACAAATATCCCACCAATTTTTTCCCCCCAAAAATTTTTCTTTGTATTTTTCTTTCCCAAATAGCTAGTCTTTGTTGGTTCTTTTTACTAAGTGTCCAAAGTTCACTCCCGTAAGTTAACACTGTTCTTATTACTGTTTTATACACCCGTACTTTAGCCGCTCTTGATATCTTCTTAGAGATCAGAAACTTGAAAAATGCGCCAACACACCTACTGCTTTTTTCCATTCTCGTCTCAATTTCTACATCTTGGTTATTGTTGTTCGTTAACACCACTCCCAAATAATTAAAGTTTTCTACTTCTTCAAATTTATATTCTTTGTACGCCGTGTTGATTATGAGATCACTTCTATTAACTTGTAGAAACTTGGTTTTTTCTTCATTGACATGAAGGCCAGTTAACTTCGCTGCTTCTTCTAATCTTTTAAAGACATTTTTCATTTCTTTTCTGTCTCTGGTTATAATGGCTATGTCGTCGGCATACGCTGATATTTGGTGTTTTTGCCCGTATATAAGTCCTTTTCTAAATATTTTACTTGTTCTTATTACCCATTCCAGAATTAGATTGAATAGTATAGGGGATACTGGGTCGCCTTGTCTCAAACCTTTCTTAACTTTAAATCTTTCTAATAGTTTTCCCTCTATTCCTACTTTGCAAGATGTATCTTCCAGTGTTATCTTAATCAGTCTCACTAACTTTTCCGGTATTCCGAATTGCCTAAGTATTCCATATAATTTCTCTTTGTTTACTGAGTCATATGCTTGCTTGAAGTCGATGAACAGTATCTGCAGAGGTAATCTGTGCTCATAACTGTTGGCTATTATTTGTTTTAGAGTGAATATTTGATCCGTAATTGATCTGTTACTTCGGAATCCGGCTTGATATTCCCCTAGTATTTGGTCTGCCTTTTCTTTAAGTCTGTTCTTTATAATTATAGTTAAAACTTTATATGCGATGTCTAGGAGAGCAATTCCTCTGTAATTTTCGCATCTTTCCCGTTCCCCTTTTTTGAAAATGGGACAGATTATTGCTTCTCTCCATCGTCTTGGCATTTCCTCTTTACTCCACACTTCTTGAATAATTTCAGCTATCTTGTCGACTATTTGTCCTCCCCCTTGTTTGTACAGCTCTGCCGGGATTCCATTTTCTCCCGGGCTTTTATTATTCTTTAATTCGAGCAGCGTTTTGGCTATTTCATCATATGATGGTATTTGTGGGTCATCATCATTACTTTCTCGTACTTGCAGTGCGATTATTGTTGTTTCATCATGTTCCTGGTCTTCTATATTCCTGTTTAACAACTCATCAAAATATTCTTTCCATCTATTAGTTTTTTCGTCACCCGTAACTAGAAGATCATTTTTGTTTTTTACATAAACAGTTCTTTGTTGGTGACCCCGTTTCTCTTTTTTGACTTCTTGGTAGAATTTTTTTATATTTTTCTCTTTGTATCCGCACTCTATTTTTTCTAATTGCTTCTCCATCATTTGTCTTTTTTTGTTTCTACAAATTTTCTTGAGAGTTTCCTTTTCTACTGATTCTATTCTCCGATTATGTTCATTATCGTTTTGAATTTTATTTAATCTAGCTTCATTATTCTTTTTCCTTGCTTTTTCACACTCATTATCAAACCAATCGTTTTTAATTCTATTTTTGTCTTGTTTTAGTACTTGTCTTGCAGTGTTACACATACTTTCTTCAAATATATTCCACTTTTCTTCTATATCATCAGTTTGTTTTAGTTCAGAAAGTTTTCGTGTAATTATATGCTCGAATTCCTGCTTTACGTTCTTGTCTTGTAGTAATTGAATATTAAAATAATCTCTATGTCCGTTTTTCTTTGTACGCATTCGAGGTATTTCTTGTCCTATTTTTATTTTAACTAAAAAGTGATCTGAGTCCACCGCTGCTCCTCTTTTACTTTTAACATCTTTAATTAATTTTGCATGCCTTTTTCTATTAAAATGTGGTCTATTTGATTGCAAATATTTCCTCTAGGTGACGTCCATGTTCCTTTAAAGATATCTTTTCTCATGAATGATGTGCTCATTATCCTCATCCCTGTTTCTGTAGCAAACTCGATTAATTTCAGTCCATTCTCGTTCGATAGCTCATGCTTGCTGTGACCTCCTGTTATATACTTAAACCTTTCTACCCTTCCCACCTGCGCATTAAAATCTCCAATTATAATTTTCACATCATATTTTGGCAATTTTTTGATGATTCTCACCAGGTTTTCAAAAAACTTGTCCTTTTCTTCTTCATCTTTAACATTTGTCGGTGCGTGTACATTAATTATATTTATTTTCCTATAGGCGCCTCTAATTCTAATTCTGCATAACAGGTCTGATATTGGCTCGAACTCTATAACATTTTCTTTCATTTCCTTTTTAATCATAAATCCATTCCCAAAATATGTTGTTTTCCAGCCACTGTTAAAAACTACATAATTATCTAATTGAAATATTTTATTTTCTTTTTGTTTTGTTTCCTGAATGGCTAATATGTCAATATTATATTGCTTACAGATGTGGTCTAGATTTTTAAAAGCACCCGCCGAATTTGTACCTTGACAATTCAACGTACCGAAATATAAGGTGTTTTTCATTTTATCTTGCTTTGGTTTGTTTTCTTGTTCTATTATTGTCGCTGTCCGTTCACTTAGCCAGTTCGTTAGCATTTTAACCTTTTCTGACTTTAATAGTTTTTGAAATCGTTGGGGCTATGTTTTGATTTTCTTCTAATTTTTCAGTCTTTGTATTCCATGTATACACTTTATCCTCAATTAATAGTTTGTTGTAGAAAATTTTAATATTTTTTCCTTTACCTTTTTCTTCATTTGCCATTTGCCTGATGGCGGCTTGCATTTTTCTTTCCTCTTTTGTGTGATCGTTCTCTATATAAATTTTCTTACTTCTCAGTTTGCTTTTATTCTTCATAATTTTTATTTTGTCTTCATGATCTTCTATTTCCGCTAAAACTTTTTCAGATGTTCCCTGATGTTTGATTTTTGTAACAGATTTTATTGTACATTTAACTTGCAATTCTTTGTCTAAAAACTCGCCAACCATTTGTTTCATTTTCCCTTCCTCCACTTGGAGCCCTGTGAGGACAATATTATTTGTGCGCCTAATTTTATCATGCATTTCTATTCGTCTTTGCAGGAGATCTATTGTTTCTTTCATTTCATCTTTTTTCTTTCAACCACCTTTTTTCTTTTTCCTCCATCTCTCGTCTTAATCTGTCTATAGTATCACTATTCTTTTTAATCTCTTGTTTTAATTCCTCATGGTTTGTTGTCATTTGATTTTTCATCTCATTCATTGTTTGGTTCATGATAACTAACATTTCTTGTATACCGCCCATATCGGATTCCGACATTTTGACAGGTGATCTTAAAGTTTTTTTGCTTTTTTAAAAAATATTTTCAAGCTCTTTATTTTCCTCTCCTCTTTTCCGTTTGTCTAAGGAGTTACTGCGATCTCTATGCTCGCTACTCATTTGCGCCTATGCTCCGCCACTGCTTCTCCTCTCTATCTCAGCGAGCAGGCGCTATACTGGACAACCTTCGCAACTTAAACACACTTTTATATTTAATAAACTAATGTTTTATGTAAAATATAGTATCATGCAATATTTGTTAACACTCTCTAGGTTTTAGCTTCTCTTTAAATTTATTTCACTATATGTCTGTTTTTAAAAGTTTTCAAAATTGTTCAAGTTCTTACCTTATTTGACACTCAACTTTTTAAACTGTTTTTTCTATTCTAATACAGTATTTAAACGGGTTTTCAATGTTCAAATACACTTTTGCACTATTATGAGTCCACTGAATACACTTTTATTTATTTTTACACAGTAATTCTCTACAAAATTGAGTTTTATCACTGGTGTAAAAAATAACACTTTACTCTCTGACCATAGGCGTCCAGCAATCATACAATATGTTTTACAATATAAACGCTTTTTGAATTCGTTATCGTCATTAATGACATCAATATCCTTCTATACAGGTAAAGCATAAAAATTATACTATTTATTTATGCCGAGACTGATTACTTGTAGTTTAATCAAAGATTAAACCTGTATAAAAAACACTACAAAAGCGTTTATATTTTCTTATAATTGTTTATAAATATTATATAAAATAATTAATTTTATTATTGTAAAAAATATATGAACCATATATGTTTTATAAATGTTGGTTTTCATTGTCTACTTTATTGATAAATAACATAAATATGAAACACAGGGAGGCAATGCAGATTGCATATTTAGATGTTGTGGAGTTGCCTACATACTCAAAATAGTTCCGGTAGCAACCAAAGAGTGGCGCTGAAGATGGTCCCATCAGATAACATTACCGTTTCCGATCTATTATCAAACAAAACATATTTCTAATCTGTGATTACTAATGTAACGATTATGATTGGTTCAGAATAGCAAAATATATCTATTGATTTCAATGGTTGGATGACAGATCACACGTGGAATTATCAAATGAATTTTTTGTTGTCTACTCAAGACAATTCTACTTTCTACCACTTTTACTTTTTCGTCAATACTAAGCTATTGTCTATTGCAGGGTGGACGAGAACATCAGTGATGAACCGCGTCCATGTGATCGAGGATATGTACGCGACTCTGAAGGCAACTGTAAAATCAGAACAAACGAGTAAATTACATTTTTCTATTCTATTTTAATTCAAAATTTTATTGGGGTCACAAAGGCACCACGTCGCCGTTTATGTTACTCTTTAAATTTTGGTCAATATTTCTAAAATTATATGAAACGGGCTGGTTTTATAAAATTTATTTCAAAACAACTTGTAGAGGACCATAAGAATAGAATAAGTAGTTAGTATGACAAGATAACTAAAACACGTATAACTCGGCCCATTCTGTAACTCAGTGGTCATTTTTGAACCAATCAAGTATGTTGACATATAACAAAAAGAGGGATTTTTAATTGTCAAATCAATATCTATTGGAAAAAAATTTTAACCAGTTAAAAATTTACCACCGAGTTACAGAATAGGGCCATTTGTCTATGTCACAAGAAAAATTTTAAGAAAAGAAAAAAAATTTTTTTGACCAGTGTGATTGTCAGAATACTGGACCTAACTTTTTTTATTTTAAATGAGAGCATGTATTTTTTATTTGCTCATTCGTTAGAGAATTTAATTCTGATGTGATATAATATTTTTATTCTCTTACATAACGATTTTTTTTTAGAAAAATGCATTTAATTTTTTATATTAATTTAATTAAAATATAGCTATAATAAGAAGGTCATGAACGAAAAAAACGAATATGTATTAATTTTTTATATATAGAATTAGAATGCCATGAAAGAAATTCGTGAATATATTGTTTGCGTTGATATTTATGGTCAATTACAAGAACAAAACATTCACTTCTTTGATCAGGGCACTCTAATTCTACGTAATAAAAATAACATGTATTCATTTTTTCCATTCGTGGCACTCTTATTATAGCCATATTTTAATCAAATTGGTATAAAACTTTGCATGCATTTTCTCAAAAAAATCGTTATGTAAGAATATATAAAATATTATATCACTGAATTCAGAATTAAATTCTCTAACAAATGAGCTAATAAAAATACATGTTCTCATTTAATATCATAATTAATTTCTGTTGTTATAAAGCATGTAAAGGTAATTCTGTTTATTGATTTAGATGCAGAATTTTATGCTCTAAAACTTTTATTTGACACGTTTTTCCTTAAAATAATTAGGCGAGCAAGCAATTGCAAAAAAACTGATTTTCCATGTTAATCTCCTATGTACACCTTTAAGACAGACACAGGGTATATATATTTACATATTTTTAGGCCTTGAAGTGGTGGGCGCGGACCTTAAAAATTATCGTATACGTGATTGAAAATTAACCATGCGGGATTTATAATTTATTTTTATTTAAAAAAATTTCTTAATTTCCAAATTTTACTTTACAGTCTTGTTATTATTAGTATGTCGAAATAGGTCAACATTTTTTTTTTACATAAAAATAGTTATATTGTTGCACCCAAAATTGTATATACAGTTAGGTACTTCGATTTCACTAAAGATATACTTATCTTTAAGCCCTTTTGACACCATCATAACTTTGTTGACAAATTTGTTACCAAATTTATAATGATATTTGTTGGAATAGAACATCCTATTTGACCAAAAACATTCGTTTCCAACGAAACCAATTTTTGTTACCAAACTTATTAACAAATTTGATAACTTAGCTTAAATGTACCCACATAGAAATAATTACGTGACACGAACGTGACCCCAGTGCGAAAATAAATTCGTGAGCGTGCGTGATTATAAATAAAAAGTTACTCACACGCCCTCCTCTACCTTGTAGTTTTCTATTTAGAGTAATTTAGATCAGTGTTACTTTTTAAAAATATCTATATTCATTTTTAATAAATTGCTACGAAAAAATTATAGGTTCCAGTAAAATAAACCCCTACATTTTTATACTAATTTAAATTGCAAGACCGTAGGCTGCATCCGTGTTCACGTACACGTGATCATTTGTAACCAATCAAAACCGTGTATTGATACAACGGTCCGTTTCAAGAACGCAACGGACGTAAGTTGGTTAATTTCAACTTTTTACGGATACGGATGACTTGACGCATGCGCATAGGAGTTAGTTTGTGAGTTTATGTATTTTGATGTTTGTTGTAGTTTAAATTATTACTAGCACCCTGAAGAATCCGCTTCTATTCAGTAAAAATACTTCGAACTCAAAATTTGCGTTTATACTATTAAGGTTATTCAGGAACTCTGATTGTTGTTATTGTTGTTGTGATAAAGCTGTTGTGCTCAATAGACGAGCCAAACTGAGTAGTTAATATTAATGTTTCCGATTCCATAATACAAAACACTACTAACATCTAACGAATCTACTGGTCTCATGGCGACGGGCTAAATTTTTACGTACGTAAATCACGTAACACGGATACGTGAATACGGATGCAGCCAAACTCAGATCTTTACTGGCGTGCAGGGTACCTAACGAGCGAAGCGATATTGTTTTCCGTGTGAGCACGTAAGTTTCGGGCAACGGTTGAGCATTGTACAATATTTTATGATATACTGAAACGTAAATAATTTGAAATATATATATATATATATATATATATATATATATATATATATATATATATATATATATATTGTATATATATATATATATATTGTATATATATATATATATATATATATATATATATATATATATATATATATATATATATAGGGACGTGCAAGTGGTATTCGTTAGATTATACAATGAATAAATCTGGGACCCAGCGAATATACAAAAGCGGTTATACCAAGTCTTTAAGTGTATATTCGCTTATCAATACATATGGTAACTAAATAAAATTCTCAAATGTCATTGGCTGAATTAATAGACCTTTTCAATTTAACGGCTATCTCTTTTTATCGCTGCAAATAGTAAGGAAATGGCGCGAACAACTGCCAACGGAACGTCAAAAATATTGCAGTCATTAAAATACCTGTATTCTCGGTGAAAATTTGCATCGCTAGACATTTTAACTTTAATAAAAGCTTTAATAACTTAGAGTTATCTGACATATTTCTCACATTTTACGTCTAAATTTTCTAGAAACAAACGCCATGGATCTCAGTTGTTCTGCGCAGATCTCCGTTGCGCATATCTTCTATCTCTTTAAATTGAAGAGGTCTATTATGAATTGTATAATCAGATTACTTTTTAGTTGCTTTTCAGTTATGAATTATTTATTTGTCTATTCAAGACAATTCTATTTTCTACCACTTCAACTTTTTCGCGTATACTATTTTATTGTCTATTGCAGGGTGGACGAGGACATGAGAAGACATTTGATTGAATGTAAGCCAGGATTTAAGCTGGACCACCATACAGGCAAATGTAGACGCGATATCAAAAAATACAAGTAAGCTTACATTTTTCTCAAATGAAAACCATATTTAAGTGAAATACTAGTAATACTATCAAATGTAAGTGACTATGATTTTCCCGGCAATTTTTACTAGCAAGATTACAACTTCTTGTTGTGATTGTGACGAAGAAACTGCACGAGTGTAGGTATTCTTCAAAGCATTTTACTTCATGAATTCTGCGCATACCAATAGCAAAATACATTAATAATAGACGGAGTCTAAGGTTAAATATAACTAAAACTACTATAATTACCCCTTAACCTTAAAATTAATTTTAATAAAAATTAAATAAGTATTTCGAGAACTAAGTTCTCCTCATCACTCTGTTTAACTTTCCCTTGTTGTATTACTGATGATGAGAACTTAGTTCTCGAAATACGTATTTAGTTTTTATTAAAATTAATTTTAAGGTTAAGGGGTAATTATAATACTTTTAGCAAAATACATCTATTTGATTGGATGACAGATCATGCGTGAACTTGTCATTTCGCGTGTATTCAGGTTATTATTGAATATATTGTGTTGCCACGAAACGTATTATTTTGTAATATCACGACTCCGTAGGAGGAGTGGTATTCAAAAAAATAATATGTAGAATGTATCAATATAATATATTCTAATAATAATGAACTCACGAGTAACATTTGTTATGATTGTATAATGAATAAATTTGTTGAGAAAAATAAAATAATTTTTTTGACGTTTGTTGGTAAATAAAAAACTTGTTTACTGGTGGTTAATGTGACTACATTACATTTGGAACCTACAGAATATACAAAAGCGTCAAGGGTATATTCGCTTATGAATACATGGTAACTTAGTATAATTTTCAAATGACATTGGCTGAATAAATTATATAATGAAGAAAACACGTATGAATTATCATCGCAAACACTACGAAACTAAGCTATATGTTTGTTACAGGCCGTCCCGACATTCGTTAAAATGGATACCAGACAGCAGACGACATGAATGGATATTAGTTTAATATCGATATTTTCTTTTTGGACTGATAATTTTTCCAAAAATTATAAGTAAACTAAAATAAGTTATATCTTCAGTGTTGTCTAATAATTACTTTATCCTATCTTTAATTTGGGCTAAGCCTGTTGGTAGTTGTACTAAATAAATAAATGAATTATATAATATAATCATATGTAATATTCGCGATGCTTGCTAGGCGCTCGCTATCTAGCGGCCAAATTTTGAACCGTAACCTGGGGTATTGCTTTTATGATATTCTATTGTTTTTACGCTGTTTGTGAGTAGATTTATGGTTTTGAAATTTAAAATACTCTATGTTATTTTGTGCTAGTTTCGAACAATTGAGGATCAAGTAAGCAAAACGAGTTAACCTCATTTTACAAATATTGGAGTAAATCGCAAAAATGTTCTCACTTAAAATCCCTTTGGAATTTAATTAACTGAATTAATCCTTTCTATTGAAAAATACAAAAAAAAATGATACGTTGCTCAAGTATTGCTGGAACTTGGGATTTAACGTGCTTTGCCAATTTTTATTTAATTTAAATAAATAAATAAATATAAATATATCATCACGGCATTGTAATGAATATAAAACCTTTTAGTAGATGAACGTTTATTTTATTATTAAACAAGAAATTGACATTCCGTAATTTATATAATAATGACAAGTAATACTTTGTTTTCAAAGCTAGAGTTACTAAAGCTACATTTTCATAATCACATTCACCCCATGTGATAATCTTGGAAGCGCATAGGGAGTTTAGTCGGTCTCTTTGAACGACGGGGCGGAGTTTGTACCGAAGTCATCGTAGGTCTTTCGGTAGAAGTCGTCTGCAAAGGTGGATGCGAACAATGGAGCAGATATTCAGGAGTTTGAACCACAGTCTTTGTAGTACTTTCATTAATAGGCATTGGCGATTCAACAGGTGTAATTTCATTTCCTGACTCTTCATTGGTAGCTTCATTATCTCCCCGTGGGGCCAAGTGACGATTCGATACTGTACTTTCTGTTCCATTTCGCAAACGTATGTGTGAGTAATCGGGATTTGCTTCAAGTAACTCTACTTCTTCAACTAATGGATCCTACTTACTTTTACGTAAATTATTCTTCAGTAGTACGATTCCTGGTTTACAGAGCCATGATGGTAGAGAATGCCCATTGGACGATCTTCGAGGATGCATAAACATTCGATCATGTGGCGTACTATTTATGGAAGTACATAGGAGAGATCTTATGGAATGTAGCGCTTGACAAATTACTCTTTCCCATTGAGTGATGGGCATATTTTTGCTTTTGAGAGTTAATCGTACTGTTTGCCAGATTGTTCCATTAGCCCTTTCCACTTGTCCATTACCTTGGGGATTGTACGACTCGTCACAATTCTCTTTTCATGAAGGAATTTCTTTAAATTTTCGGACATAAAAGAAGCACCTCTGTCGGAGTGTACATAAGTAGGCATTCCGAATATCGAGAACAGGTCAGTCAAGTGTTTAATGACTGTCAAAGAAGTTATGTCAGAACAGGGATACGCGAAGGGAAAACGAGAATATTCGTCTATCACGGTTAAAATATATTTATTTCGAGTATCGGACGGAAGAGGCCCTTTGAACTCTATCGATATTCTCTCAAAAGGAGAGGTAGCTTTTATTAAAGTGCTTTGATTTTTTATAAATCGAGGCTTAATCTCAGCACAGACAGGACAGGAAGATATCGTCTGTTTTATCTCTTCTAAGGAATAGGCTATGTTTTTACTGCGGATCCAATGAGCAAGTCTCGTTATTCCTGGATGACACAAGGATTCATGCAACTCTTTTAAAGTAGGTTTAATATTCAATGAAGCTGAACATATATTTCTAGAAAGAGTATCTGCAACTATATTTTCCTTTCCCGGTCTATAGATAATATCAAATCGGTAGTTTGAGAGTTCTAATCGCCATCTTTAAATCTTTTCGTTTTTAATTTTGCTATGTTGTTGGTTTTGATCTAACATAAAGGATACGGATTTCTGATCACTTATTAATCGAAAGGGTTTCGTTAGCAGGAAGTGTCTCCATTTTTTTAGGGATTCCACAATAGCATACGCTTCTTTTTCTATGGTAGAGTGCCGTCGTTCACTGTCATTTAAAGTACGGGAAAAAAAGGCTACCGGCTTACCTTCTTGGGATAGCGAAGCTGCGATAGCTTGATCAGATGCATCAGTCTCGACGGATAACGGAAGGGATTCATCAATAGTAGTTAAAGCAGATTTGGCTATATCATCCTTGAGTTTTCTGAAACTGTCTCTAGCTTCTTGAGAAATTGGAAAAGTTTTAGTTTCAATTAGAAATCGTATCTTTAGTGAAAAGTTAGCAATCCACTTCGAATATGTGAAAACAAACCAAGCGCTCGTCGAAGAGAAGCAGAATCATTAGGAACTGGCATTTCTAAAAGTGGTTTTAATCGTTCGGGATCTGGTTTTATTATGCCATTAGCAATATTATATCCTAGGATATTTATTTCGGTCAAAGAAAATGAACTTTTCTCTTCAGTTATTGTTAAATTATATTTTTGAGCAATCTTCATAAATTTGTCCAATTTATCGTCATGATCTTTTTGGTTATCACCACATACAGTAATATCATCAAGATAGGCATAAGTACCAGTAAGATTTTCATTCTTGATTATTGAGTGGATCACACGTTGGAAAGCTGCAACTCCATTAGTGACACCGAACGGTATACGAGTGAATTGGTAGAGATTACCACAGGCTTCGAAAGCGGTGTAAGGTTTCTCATATGTAGCTATCGGAATCTGGTGGTAAGCACTTCTCAAATCGATTTTGCTATATATTTTATGTTTAGCGACTTTTCCAATAATCTCATCTATACTAGGTAGAGGAAAAGCATCAAGATGAGTGTATCTGTTTATAGTTTCAGAGTAGTCAATGACCATTCGTTTTCTGTGATTTAAATTAGAAATAACTAGTTCCTGGGCTCTCCAAGGAGACGTGCTTTCTTCAATTATCCCATCATTTAAGAGTTTTACTACTTCTTGTTCGATGAATTTTGTGTTTTCAGGAGTGTGTTTACGGGATTTAATAGTGGTTGGCTTACAATTAGAAGACAGGCTTGTGAATAGTTTTACAGGTTCTACTTGGGCGGTTTTTATGGCACAGACCTTGAATGGTGTTCTAGATCCACCGAAATTCATTTCAAGCGATGAATGTTCTTTCAAAATGTCGCGACCTAGGATGACATCGCATATTACCCATTGCTGAGTGTGCCAATCTGCTTTGTACACAGATATCGGTAATGATGATGACATATTTATACCGTTCGGGCGTTTACCAGGCGTCACCTCACGGGCACTCATTGCTGGCGTGGAGAGTGCGCCACAGGGGTCTATTTTGTAATATTTAAAATTCGAAATATTTGGCGTCGGTCGGGATCGGACCCGGTTCCCCAGATTCGCGACCAGACACTCAGGCACGCGGCCACGAGACATTAAATTTCCTAGAACAATTTTATAGTTCTCCCGTGCTGTTGTTTTCTGAACACTCCACATACATTTTATATCAGATTTTGATAGGAGATATAGTTCATCAACATTTTTTCAGAAACAAACAAACAGAAAGCAGAAAACGGATACGACTAAATAAGAAAATAAACCTGCCGAAAAAATAAAATAAAATTGCATTCTGCTTTTAAAAACTGGGTGTCGAAATACACTGGCACAAGAAATTAAAACTGCTCAGATGTATTTACATTTACCACTGTTACCAACTTTCCATGAGCACATCATTGTCTGTAAGGTAATACTATTGTTATTTTTATTGTAATGGCACTAGTCTGCAGACAAAGTGCAAATATATTTATATCTACGCCGGTATCACTCGCCATTCCTCTGCACAAAATAATGTGGCCAGCTAACAGTGGCGGCTTGTCAGGGTAGGCAGTTGAGGCACTGCCGCACCAGAAAAGAAATAAAGCAGTAAGTAATGTAAAGAAGTATGTAAACTAAATTTCAACTTATTCCATTATTGCTTGTCTTTATAAATATCAAAAGAATAAATAAAGCCACCACCATAACTAATCTGTAATGCAGTTCACCTAATTTACACCCTTTGAAGTGCTTCTCGAAATGAGTAGTTTAATGCTTAATATTGCCTAATGTTTTTGATACGGCTTTCATTCATACGTGCGCTAGACAACGCTGTTCGAGGCAGTGCTTCAAATACAAAATGCAATGAGTAGTTTAATGCTTAATATTGCCTAATATTTTTTATACGGCTTTCATTCATACGTGCGCTAGACAGCGTTGTTCGAGGTAGTGCTTCAAATACAAAATGCAATGAGAGGATAAAAGATAGTTACTTTACTTTCCACATGGCCCTATAGAAGCCGAGACCGTACGTGAATACAATCAAACGCGGCATGCTGACAAATTTTGTAAATAAGTTCACGACATCTACTGTACATGTTGCAAACCAGATTAAATAATATTAACGACATAAACATAACATAACCTGTCTAGCATTTTTATTATAATAGGTCCTGGTTTGCGACTTTGATACAGACTGTAATATGCAGTGCCCACCGTCGCCGCCACTGTCACCGCCGCTGTCCCCGCCGCTGTCCCCGCCGCTGTAGCAAGGACGAGCGAGTGTCTATTATTAGCGATGGCGCAACAGACTTGTCGGAACATGTTCTAGTGAGTTCTCGAATACAAATGCCGCAGTATATAAGCACTGTTAGTGAAGGCATTGGACAGTCTGATATAAATAAGCGTTGCGTGTTAAACAGTTGGTGATATAAACATATAGTCGACAAGTGGTAAACATAAATAAATATAGTTCTATAAATAAATAAGTGAGATATATTGTTTAAATAAATAATCTTAGTGTTTAAGTGTTTTATAATATTCTTAATCTTAATTAGTGTTTAATATTCGTTTAATCGTAGTGTTCGTTAAATTTATCATCTTTTACTTTAATCAATAATAATTGTCTAATATTTACACTTCACCCAAATAAATAAAAACGTTACAATTGGTGTCAGGTGTTCGGGTTAATAAACTGTGAAGTATTAAATAAAAATAAATAAAATGGCTAAACTATTAAAATTATGTGAATTAAAAGTAAGTGATTTGAAGACAGAACTGGAAGAACGAGAGTTAGATACGACAAGACAGAAGTCTCTGTTTCAAGAAAGACTGCGGCAAGCATTAATCGATTCTGGTGAAAGTCCTGACGATTACTTATTCGACATATCGAACATAAGAACATTAAAATAAGAATTGATAGAAACTTCTAGAACATTAAAACAGGAAATAGCCGAAAATTCTAGAACATTAAAAGATGAATTAACAGAAAATTCCAGAACATTAAAACAAATATTCGAACAAAAATTTGAGGAAAGTTCTAGAAAATCAGAAGAAAGCTCCAGAACACTAAAAGAAGAATTATTGGAACAATCTAGAACATTAGAAGAAAAATTAATGGAAAGTTCCAGAAAAGCAGAAGAAAATTCCTGAATATTAAAAGAAGAATTAATGGAACATTCTAGACGTTTAGAACAGAAATTAGAGGAGAGTACTAAAAAAACTGATGAAGACTTGAAGTATTTAAAAGATGAGTATGACAAGAAGATTGAAGAACTTCAAGAAAAGGCCACTAGAATTACATTGTCGCCAATGCCAAATTCCGATGTAGCGAAAGAAAATCTAAATGAAGAAAGAAAAGTAGTGAAACCTGAAACTACTACGACAATGCATATCAAAACATCGGAATTTGATGGAAAGTCTTCGTGGCCGAACTATTTAAAACAATTTGAAGCGGCTGCGAAAGCACATAACTGGACGTCTACAGAAAAGGCTACAGCGTTGACTGTCTCATTGCGTAGAGAAGCCATCGACATCCTATAAACGTTGAAGGAAGAAGAACAAGAGGACTACGACCAACTAGTCAAGCGGTTGGACATACGATATGGCAATGCGCACCTAGAGCAGGTGTACCAGATGCAACTGAGGAACCGCTATCAGAGTTCAAAAGAAAGTCTTCAAGAATTTGAAGTCGACGTAGCACGTTTGGTTCGTCTCGCACATCCTGCAGCTCCTGACAGCGTTTTGGAGTGCCTGGCCGTTCAAGCATTCATCTAACGGAGTTCGAGATAGCGAAACGCAGCAAGCACTGCGATTGACCCGCCCAAAAACATTAATTGACGCACTCTCATACGCACTAGAACATAAAGCTGTCAAACAAGCTTCACGTAACCAATCTCAAGTGCGAAACATTGATGCCGAGAGAAAGGAAGACACGGATGACCTAGAAGAGAAAATGCGACAAATTGTAAATGAAGTGTTTGCCGGAAGAAAGAAACTCCTCTGTTGATATTGCGGTAAACAGGGTCATCCGCAGAGACTTTGCAGAAAAATGCAAAGAGAGACAGATTCGGTAAAAGAAGAAAAGGAGTCGGAAAATTAAGTCGGGTTGATGCGAAGGGACAATCGTCGACCCGTAATTTAGTAACCCCACAATCCATCAGTTATGTCGCATCCCTTCATCATCAAGCCAGCAGCATCTACGTGAATGGCTCTGTTGATAGAAGACCACTAAAAATGTTACTGGATACGGGTGCGACGAAGATTATAATCAGACCCGACTTAGTAAAGAACACAAGCAAGATGCATCTTCAACCAACCAACCAAGTGGAGATTATGCACAGCGACGGGAGAACAAGCTACCACATTAGGAGAAATAGATATGACCATCACTATTGGAAACACATCCTTTAAACATCGTGCGCTGGTAGCTGATGTTAAAGATGAATTAATACTCGGTATGTTTGTAATGAAAAAGCACGGTTTCAAACTTGACCTGAAGAATGGAGTAATGATGGTCAATGAAGAAGAACTTGTGTTAAACCCACGAGAAAACAAGGCTGTGCGCCTACTAATGGCTGAAGATGTTACCCTTCCAGAACGAAGTGGATCTATCGTGCAAGCACAGTTAGATGGTAGTTTCTGTGAGGGGAATATTTTTATGCTTGAGCCCAAGAATGATGATGTGAAGACTGGTACTGGAGTTGTAGGAAAATCACTGATCAAAGCCAGTCAAATAATACCAGTTCGAATAATAAACGTAAATTGTTATCCATTTGTTCTTAAGAGAGGAACAATTGTAGGAGAATGCTTGGCAGTATTCTCGATTATTCGAACTGTTAAGGCCAAAGGAAACATCTCAGAAGTTCCGGACACATTAATTAACCAATTACCAACCTCCTTCTAAGAACTGACCACCGACCAGAGAACCAAGGCGAAGAAATTAATTGGAAGATTTCAAGATGTGTTTCAAGTTGACAAGAAGACCATCGAGAGAACAAATGTGGTTCACCATAAGATAGACACCGGCGACGCAAGACCCATCCGCCAACCAGCAAGAACACTACCATTAGCGAAGCGAGAGGAAGCGGAAAGAATTATTGAGGACATGAAAAAGGAAGGTGTAATCGAACCTTCAAGCAGTCCATGGGCTTCACCAGTGGTGTTAGTGAAGAAGAAGGATGGCTCTACATGATTTTGCGTCGATTACCGTCAACTTAACAACGTGACTAAGAAAGATAGCTACCCGCTACCTCGAATAGACGATACACTAGACACTTTGGCTGGCTCGAAGATTTTCTCTACTCTGGATCTAAAGAACGGATACTGGCAAGTAGATTTGGATTCAAAAGATAAGGAAAAGACAGCCTTGACAATTTGTACCGGACTCTGCTATTTTTCTGTAATGCCATTTGGGCTCTGCAATGCCCCTGCAACATTTGAACGACTTATGGAGACAGTATTGGCTGGGCTATCATATAAAACCTGTTTAGTCTATCTCGACGACATTATTGTGGTAGGTAAAACATTCGAGGACCACATGAAGAATTTGGAAGAGGTTTTCCAGAGATTGCGGAAGGCTAACCTAAAGCTTAGCCCCAAGAAGTGTCCCTGTTCCAAAAGGAAGTTCATTACCTTAGACACGTGGTTTCAGATAAGGGTATTGCAGTTGACCCGGAAAAAATAAAGGCTGTGAGTGACTGGCCAGCACCTAGAGACAGACACGAACATAGAAGTTTTCTTGGTTTGTGTACCTATTATCGACTATATGTACCTGGATTTGCCAACATAGCCAAGTCACTGACAAGGCTTGCTGAAGAAGGTCGAAGATTTATCTGGGAAATGGACTGCAAAATTTCGTTCAAAGAACTGAAATATGCTTTAACAAGCGCACCTGTCCTGAGTTATCCTTTATCTGAAAGAGAGTTCATACTAGACACAGATGCCAGCAACGTGGGAATTGGTGGGGTTCTTTCCCAGATCCAAGACGGACATGAGAAGGTTATTCCTTATTTTAGTAAGACCTTGTCAAAACCAGAGGGGAATTATTGTGTTTTACAGAAAAAAACTCTTGACAGTCTACAAATATTAGTATGGAAGGAAATTTTTGATTAGAACTGACCATGCTGCATTAAAATGGCTGCTACAATTTAAGAATCCTGAAGGTCACGTGGCTAGATGGATTGAAAGACTACAGGAATACGATTTCAAAATCGAGCATAGGACAGGTACCAGTCATCGCAATGCCGACGCATTGTCCAGAAGGCCATGCCAAGACGAATGCAAGCATTGTAGTCGACTAGAAGAGAAATTTTCCATCGTCACCAGAACAACAGTAGTAGACATAATTGGCAGCCCGATGGACTACGCGAAGATCAAGAAAAAGACCCGACTTTGAAAATTATACTGAAATGGAAAGCAAAGGAGAGCAAACCAGTATGGGAAGATGTTGCACCGCACTCACCGAGTGTAAAATCGTACTGGGCGCAATGGGTCTCCGTGGTGATTGAGGATGGCATGTTAAAGCGTGTGGTAGAAAATGCTGATGGAACTGAGAAGAGAACTCAGTTAGTTATTCCTAAGAGTAGAGTACCAGACGTGTTGAAAGAGATCCATGACGGATCTGGAGGCCATTTTGGAGTCATCAAAACGCTAGAAAGATTGCGTTAACGGTTTTACTGGGTTAATTTTACGGAAGATGTTAAAGATTGGTGCCAGAAATGTGTGGACGAAAAGCTCTAATGCGTCAATAAAACGTTGGCAGTCCATTTGAGCGCATTGCGATTGATGTGGCTGGACCATTCCCAGAAAGTGACGAAGGAAATAAATACATCGTGGTTGTCATGGACTACTTCACCAAGTGGGTTGAAGCGTATCTATTACCCAACCAGAAAGCCACCACGGTCGCTGAAACTTTAATTAAAGAATGTATATGCCGATTCGGAGTACCACGTGAACTTCACTCCAAAACCAGGGAAGAAATTTTGAGTCTGCCGTTTTCCAAAATGTAAGATATTAGGAATTAATAAAACTAGAACAACTGCATTACATCCGCAGTCTGATGGCATGGTTGAACGAATGAACAGAACGATCAACCGATATTTGTCGAAGGTAGTCTCCAACCACCAAAGGGACTAGGACCGATACCTCCATCTGTTCCTGTTGGCTTATCGTTCATTCGTGGATGAAACAACAGGGGAAACTAATGCGAACATATTATTCGGGCGTGAGTTGCGCTTACTATGCCACTTGGTGTTCGGCAGTAAACCTGGGGAAGATCTGGCCGGAGAAGATTACGTTACGGACTTACGGAGAAGAATGGATGATATTCATGAACAAGTCCGAAAGAACATTCAAGCTGCCAGTGACCGAATGAAGACCGAAAAGGGTGGATACCAACCTGGAGATTTAGTGTGGCTTTACAATCCACAAAGACGTCGTGGTTTATAACCAAAGCTGCAAAAAAATTGGGAAGGCCCCTATGAGGTAGTCAAAAGGATAAACGACGTGGTATACAGAATTAAGAAACAACCTAGCGGGAAGCCGAGAGTAGTACACTTTAATCGGCTAGCCCCTTTCGCCGGAGACAACCACGAAGACCATAATAGAGCAACGGTTCGTCGAATCATAACACAAGAACCAACTTTTGAAGACTTCATGGAGAACTATTCCTTTGGCCGCAAGGCGCGGTTCGGCGTGATGAAGGAAGAACACCGAGATCTATTCACCGTGTCTTCAGATTATTCCCTCGGTCACTGCGTATAAGAAGACCTAAAGATGTCCCGCGGCATAGCTTCAGTTTTTAAGGCGAAATTTGGGCGACTACAAGAACTGGCCAACCAACGTCCAACTGTTGGGAATACGCTGCGCCTGAGGGATAGCAATGCAGACCATCAGCGGTACATATTTTACCTGGTTACAAAACCACGCTCGTACCAGAAGCCGTCGTATCGTAACCTGTGGAACTCGCTGTGCGATTTGAGGGATCATCTGCTTGAGAATGACATTTTGATGCTAGCCGTACCGAAGTTAGGTTGTGGTCTAAATGGTTTAGATAGGAGGATTGTTAGGAACATGATAGAAATCCTCTTCCGTTTTACCGGTGTTGAAATTCTCGTTTGCAGCTTTAACCCTAACGGACATAAAGATGAATTCGAGCGGACCATCGACTGTCATTTCTTCAAAACTTCGAAATACACCAAGGGTAATGCATGCAGATTTCGTCATTAAGAACTGTTCCGGAACGAAACAGTCTTAAGGAGGGGGCAGTGTAATGTGCAGTGCCCACCGTCGCCGCCACTGTCACCGCCGCTGTCGCAGGGACGAGCGAGTGTATTATTAGCGATGACGCAACATACTTGTCGAAACCTGCTTAATTACACGGTTGATGTAACCTATTGTGTTTGAGTTTTATCTGGAAGTGTTCTAGTAAGTTCTCGAATACAAATGCCGCAGTATACAAGCACTGTTAGCGAAGGCATTGGACAGTCTGATATAAATAAGCGTTGCGTGTAAAACAGTTGGTGATATAAACATATAATCGACAAGTGGTAAACATAAATAAATATAGTTGCATAAATATATTGTTTAAATAAATAATCTTAGTGTTTAAGTGTTTTATAATATTCTTAGTCTTCATTATTGTTTAATGTTTGTTTAATCGTAGTGTTCGTTATATTTATCATCTTTTAATTATATTTAATATCTTTTTATCGTTATAATATACTTTTATTTTAATTAATAATAATTGTCTAATATTTACACTTCGCCCAAATAAATAAAAACGTTACAAGACCATCTCTGCTTTGTTCTGATCTTAGTACATCATTAATAAATATTGGATAAGGAGGCAAGATGCAATCAACACCTGCTATGATAAATATAACTTGCTTGTCGTCAGTAAAGTACTTAATAAATTATTTTGTTGGCCGTGCATACTTTTTACTAGTACTACTAACGTACGTAAAGATCACATTGCTTCAACTTGTAAATTAGTACTTTTAAGGAAGCAAAATATTTCTACCGCAATTGATAGTGCAAGAAAAATTGAAATTCAAAATTTTAATTTGAAGGTGGAAGAAATGTTTTGTGGTCTGGCAATTTATTTTTGTACATGAAAGGAGAAAAACATGCAGCTGCACATCCCTTAAAAAATATAACTTTGCCATGCCTCACCAAAGTTTTGATGCACGAGCCGCCACTGGGCCAGCATCAAACACACTTTTTCCTTCCGATACACATCTAGAATTTTTTCCAATGCCTAAATATTTAAAATACTCTAGAAGCCCTAGCATCATTTTTCCTGAAACAACAACATTGTATTACATTAATTACTGAAGTATTCTAGGTTATAAATCATACTTTTTACTTATATTAAATCAAAATATAACTTTATATATCTCACTTATATTTAAATGTCACTATTTTTACTTATAATATTGTTTTACTTTTAAATGAATAACATATACACTTTATCAATAGATACAATGTCGGTTAAATAGAACTTTTTGTGCATCTATTGGCGATTCAAATTAATTTCTCCCGCCGAGGTGTTTCCCAGTTGTGACATCACATTATTCGGGAAAACCACTTCCAAGAGATGGCAGCACTACAGGCAGACTTATAGGGAAAACGTTGAATTTTACACTTGCAGTCGTTGTAGTTTGATGCTTTGTTTTAGGAAATATTCTATTATTTTTGATTAAATTCAGAATGTTTATTACAATGACAGATATATATATATATATATATATTTAAAAGGTGCTGTGCGGCCTATAACCCAAGGAGAAGCAGTGTATAAAGGTAAAATGATATACAAATTGGTGGTTATCTTGCTTGTTAACTTATTTATTTTTAGTTATATACACATTATTTTATACGGATATGAAGACAATGGGGCACCTAAATCTATCGTGATAACAATAACACAAATGATATCGTGTGGAAATGTGTGTGCAGCTGTAAAGCAGGACAGGGAGAAAAGTGGAAGAGACCAAACCATTGGATTTAAAATTCGTTATAGTTACATAATTATAAGTTAATTTTTGTCCATAAATTGAAATATTAATAGGAAATTGTAATTGTTTGATTAAAAAACCATTTACATGTATTATGTTTTGCACGTCTCCCTCTTGCTGGCTCGATTTCTGGCATTTTATCGTTTCTTCTTCTCTATCTTTCCTATAAACAATATAAAATAAATGTAGTTATAATTTATAATATTAAAGAATAATAATTACCACTACTTACAGGCAAGTAACCTCTCTATTTTTCTTCTCTGTATCAGAAGTTCTGGTTACTGTAAGTTTTGGCATGGAATAGCATTTTTTTTAAATGTTTTTCTTCTAATGTCTATAAAAACAATCTAATAATGTATTGAAGCATAAATTTATATAAATACTTACATGAAATTAAATATCTAGGCAAAAATTATTGTGAATAAACGTTATTGAATGGTGACATGTTCTTCATTTTTAAATCGATTTTCCATTGATTTTTTAATATTTCAGTTTTTGGGAAATAATGAACGGATATGTGTTTACTTGCATAATTATTGCACTGCGGTATAACACAATATCTTTTCGTTTTGCTGGTAATTTTTGGCTCTTGTTTACTATATAACCCTATATGACAGCACAACGTTTTCCCTACGACCTGTATGTTTTATTTTGCCACCAGATGTCAGCTACTTTGTTGGCTCTTACCAATAAGTAAGTAATAATTGTTTGCATATACTGTGGTAACGACACAATTGGGATGTAGAGCCGTGTACGTACAGTCAATCTGTCACTGATACTGCATTTTACGCTTTTTAGAGAAATTTAAAAACATGAAACTTGTATTAAGGGATATTATAAATTATTTAAATGGCCTGCAAACTTCAGAAAATTTCTATGAACGGAAGGAAATAATATATTCTGGGCATATTTTTAGTTAAAAATTTAGCCACTTGGTGCGTATCGCTTAGCTTGAATCGCGATAGGGGTCTATCTCAGATGTTCTTTTGTTTTGCCAAAAATTCTCATACGTTACTCGATAATGGCGGAAAACTAAATTTAGTACATTTTTACCTCTCGCTAAGAGAGGTATTGAATTCATGCTAAAAATCGCATATCCAGATTTTAGTGAATAAGAACGTTTTAAGGTCCCTAGAATCCGATTATAACATTTTTACGATGATGTCCGTATGTGTGTGTGGATGTTGGATCCACGATTTCTCAAATACTATGAAACTTAAGACATTTTTAACTATGGATTCCTCAATCTAACAATAATGGGAAGAGTTGATTAAGTTTTGGTAACAATTGGACAACCGGAGTAGTTACAAGAAAAAAAATCATCTAAATATTATTTATCGAAAATTTATGTAAATACTTATATTAAAGAACGTTAAATCCTTTATTCGATACATATAAATTCATTATTATATCTTCTATAGATTTAGAGATAAAGAAATGCATAAAAATAATTTGATGTAAAAATTCTCAGATCAAACTACTTCAAGGCAAGAAATTCAAATGTTTGTAATTGACACATAAATGTCACTGTCAAAAATATTTGTACATCATTATGAAGATTATGAAAATAAAAAAAGTCAACAACGCAAAAGAATATACGTAAAAAAGAATATAAAAGGAATTTGCGAAAAAATAACAAATATAAAGAAAAAGAAAAGAAAAGTAGAAAAAGAAAATTTCAGGATATTGAATACAAAGAAAATGTATGTATTGTACATAATTTATATTAAAATATCCCATAGATTTTGCAAATATATGTGAGAGTTATTTTGTAGTGAGACATGAATATATGTATTTGTAATTAAAAATATTTTTCGTTTTATGCTTACAACCAGGTAAAATATCTGGCGAGAGGTTATGTGTTGGCCACATCAGATTTTTTCTTTTTCAAATAACTTCTAAACTATTAGTAACCTAGAAAAATATTCCAAATAAAAAAGTTAGATATTTTTATTGCCTAACCAGTGGCGTACAAATAAATTTTTATATCCGTAAATTTCAGAGATAAAACAAAGTTTTACAGTTTTAAGCGGAACCCATATTTGAGTTTTACTTTAAAAAAATACATATATTTTTCTCTTTCGATTGATATAAAGGTTATTGTATTTTAAATTTGTTTTACACTTTAAATCATATGTTTTTAAATTTTTCACGAAATTTATTATTTTTTGTCAAGACTTTCATTAGTTTTTCAAAATAATATTTATTTTACTTAAGTAACATATTCCATATCTACTTTGCTTCATAAATTAATTTTAATTCTATATTTTTAAGTCTATATTATAAGTAGGGATACTCGGAATGATATAAAAAATATTTGAAACACAATAACCCTTATAACAATCGAAAGAGAAGAATTCTGACATAAAATTTCAAGTTTTTGTTTGTCTTTTTGTTCAAATACCATCATGGCTATCGATCGATATTAATTAGAAATTAAATAAATTTAATAATTAATTTATGGGACTAAAATATTACATATTTACATGTTTGGTGTCATTTGTTGCAGGTTTTTTTTATCTTTCTATTGAAACCACAACCATTTTACCTCCCGTCATACCGTAAGTAAGGAAGGTAATATTATCGGTAAAAAAAAATCGATGGTGAGTTTTCAGTAAATAAGCACGAATTTGTGACGATTTTTTCGTCCACGAAAACTCTTATATCACACTTCCATTTTCTGTATTTAAGCTTTCTGCATTCATATAAAGAGTTGATTAGATTTTGGGTAAAATTAAAGAACCGGAAGTAGTACTTTACTTGAAGCCTCTAACAGTTTTTAATGAAAAACTATACTAAAATATAATCCAACACTTTTCAATTTTAGTATTTAAGACTTATATCAAAGGGAATAACATATTATATTTTGGCTATAATTGATAAACCGAAAGTGATACATTACTTGAAGATCTGAATAGATTTTTGTAAAAAATATAATATAAATCAAAACTTTTCAAATTTAGTATTTAAGATTTCTATATAAATGTAAACAACATATTAGATTTTAGCTAAAATTGATAAACCGAATGTTATACTTTACTTGAAGCTCTAAAGAGGTTTTCGTGAAAAATATAATATGATATATTCCAAAACCTTCAAATTTGGTATTTCAGGCTTTTAAATAAAGGAAATCAACATATTAGATTTCGGCTAAATTTGATAAACCGAAAGTATTACTTTACTTAAGCTCTGAACAGATTTTCGTGAAAAATATATTGATATAATCCAAAACTTTTCAATTTTAGTATTTAAGACTTTTATATCAAGGGGAAGAACATATTAGATTATGGCTAAAATTAATAAACCGGAAGTGGTGCTTTACTTGAAACTCAGAACAGATTTTCGTGAAAAATATGTTATGATATATTTTAAAACTTTTCAAATTTAGTATTTGAGACTTTTATATATGAAGGGGAACAACATATTAGATTTTGGCTAAAATTGATAAACCGAAAGTTATACTTTACTTGAAGCCCTGAACAAATTCTCGTAAAAAATATATTATCATATAACCCAAAACTTTTAAAATTTGGTATTTAAGACTTATAATAATGAGAACGACATATGAGATTTTTTTCTAAAGTTGATAAACTGGAAATAGTACTTTACTTAAATCTATAAACAGATTTTCTAGAAAGAAATTATTAATATATGATCCGAAACTTGTCAAATTTGTTATTTAAAATTCGTATAGAATTTGAAACAAAATCAACCGGAAGTGACACTTAACTTAAAGCTCATTGCTATTTTAAGCATGGAATTGGCGAGAGGTCATGTGCTGGCCACATCAAATTTTTACCTCTCCCTAAGAGAGGTATTATATTCTTGCTAAAAATCGCATTTCCATATTTTAGTGAATAAGCACGTTTTAAGGTCCCTAGAATCCGATTATAACATTTTTACGATGATGTCCGTATGTGTGTGTGTATGTGTGTGTATGTATGTGTGTGTGTGTGTGTGTGTGTGTGTGTGTGTGTGTGTGTGTGTGTGTGTGTGGATGTTGGATTCACGATTTCTCAATTACTATAAGACTTAAGACATTTTTAACTACGAATTCCTCAATCTAACAATAATGGGAAGAGTTGATTAAGTTTTGGTAACAATTGGACAACCGGAAGTAGTAGTTACAAGAAATATTATTTATCGAAAATGTATGTAAATACTTATATTTAAGAACGTTAAATTCTTTATTCGATAAATAAATTCATTATTATATCTTCTATAGATTTAGAGATAAAAAAATGCATATAAAATAATTTGATGTAAAACATCTCAGATCAAACTACTACAAGGCAAGAAATTCAAATGTTTGTAATTGACACATAAATCTCACTGTCAAAAATATTTGTATGCCACTGTCAAAAATATTTGTACATTATTATGAAGATTATGAAAATAAAAAAAAGTCAACAACGCAAAAGAATATACGTAAGAAAGAAAAAGAAAAGGAAAGTAGAAAAAGAAAATTTCAGGATATTGAATATATAGAAAATGTATGTACCTATTGTACATAATTAATATTAAAATATCCCATAGATTTTGCAAATATATGTGAGAATTATTTTGTAGTGAGACATGAGTATATGTATTTGTATTTAAAAATATTTTTCGTTTTATGCGTACAACCAGGTAAAATATCTGGCGAGAGGTTATGTGCTGGCCACATCAGATTTTTGTAATTTGAAAGAGGGAGCATCAGTCTGAGAAAAATGATTTTCCTGTGTTAACGGGCTATGTTCGTGTTTCAAGTATTCACCAGAGAAGGAATTTTTTAAATCATCTTATCGAAGTTTAAGACAGGTAAAGAAAAGTTAAAAATCTGGTGTGGCCAACACAACACCTCCCGCCATGTACCGCTCGAGTCACAAAAAAGATTAAGCTAATCTTTATTTTTGAGACCCCATGGGGTCTCGTATCCGCGTGCCTGAGTGTCAGGTCGCGAATCTGGGGAACCGAGTTTAATCCCGACCAACGCGAAACATTTCCAAATTTAAATGGCACAAAATTGATCGCTGCGGTGCACTCTCCACGCCAGCAATGAGTGCCCGTGAGGTGACGCCTGGTAAGTGCCCCACACGGTACAAATATTTCATCATTACCGATATCTGTGTATAAAGCAGATTGGCATACCCAGCAATGGGTAATAAGCCGTGATGATATATTTATTTATTTTTGCATTAGCGAATTTTACTCTAATTTTGGCAGTATATTTCTTATAATATAGTCTAATCTAATCCAAGTAACTACATTTTTGATAATAAAATGAAGATTAAATTTTAAATATCTGGATACAATAGAATTCATTAATCAAAAAATGAGAATTAGCTTAAACTTTTTGATTAATTGTTAATTTTTATTAATCTAAATACATACCTACATATTTACATAATGCTAGAAACTATATTGATTTCCTTTCCTATTGTTCTATTTACATTTTTCTTTTTAATACGTTACTATCATTAATTTGAAATGCTTAGTTCTTTGACAGTGACATTTATAAATAAACTGCACAACCAAGGAGTTTTGTTTGTTTAAAGCGTAGACTCCGGGATTTAAATTATAGATAATTTTATAAATTTATCCATATAATATGTAGAAAAAGTATTGATGCAAATCTGTAGAAAATTTAATAATCTTAAATTTTTATAATAACATTAATGTCGAAAAAATAACATTTAAAGGTATAATTCGAAGAAAATCTATTTTGAGCTTCTAGTAAAGTGCCATTTCCGATTATCCGATCTACACCAAAATCTAATGGACTCTTTCCACTACAGAAAAAGTTCGAAATACAAGGTTTCAAAATTTTGTGAATGTTAGTATCTGAGTTAGAGTGGAGGATCCACACACACGCACACACACATACACACACGCACGCGCGCGCGCGCGCTCACACACACACAGACATCATCGGGAAAATGTTAAAATTGAATTCTAGGGACCTTAAAACGTGGTCATTTACCAAAATCTCGATATGCGATCTTTAGCACGATCCCTATACCTCCCTTACCAAGGGTAGCGGGAGGTAAAAAATCAAATTTCTAATAAGGAAAATAGCTATTTATTCCTATTTTGTCTATCACCTTTTCCTGTTATAACGAATGAGGTCGCAACATTTTTATATCATTCCGATTTCCTTTCAAACTTAACTACTTATCAGTCACAGTTTATATTTGTTATGAGAAGTGGACATAGTGTAAAAAATTAGAAAGGAGTTCATTTCATTGTAAGTACATAACACTGGATTAATATATTTTATTGAAATCAAAGAAAGTAACTTTTTATAAATAAATTATTACTTGAGAATTCTACCGGTGTCTACTTTTTTATGGACTTATATGAAATACAATGGTAAAATTTTCATACCACTGTATATTCTACCACATTAATTTTAAAATAAAACTGTAAATACAAAAAAATGTACAGAATTAAAAAACCGCATCTAATAGGTAAGTCTAAAATTATTATTGTTTCTTTCGTTCGCGAAAAAAGGCAAAAAAGAAAAATTGAATTTATGAATGAAAACTATAAACTTACAATTACTTTCTATTGCGAGATTTCTCGATCTCGCAGTTATATCGATCTCGCCTCGAATTTTAAACTGCAATTTCGGTCTCGTTCTCGTTTCGCATAATACAACGAGACGAGGCGAGATGCGAAAGTACTCTCGCCTCCCGTGTATCACTACCCGGTATATCGAGTGGTGTAGGTTAAGGGTGTGAAAGTGCGTCAAATCCAAATGAGAACATAAAATTTCAATATACCCTATAAATCTATTTTACTTAGTAAATCAGTTTTTATTCAATGAATACAATAATGCGTAATATACAGGCTGACACTGAAAAACGGGCCACTCAAAATAACTTTTCTATTTATAATAATTAACCTGGTAAGCCATTAGGTTGTGATAAATTGTTGGAACCTTTGATGTTTCGTTCCAGTCTTCTCGGCGTGCAGGGGGTAATAATGAGGAGCGCGAAATGTGAAGAAAACATAAAAATATATATTTAATATCAAATGATAAAGTGTGATATGGTAAAAATAGATAATAGTGAAATATAAATATGTAAAAAAGATATATTTAAAGCCAATAATAATAAATAATTCAATAACCAAGTAATAAATATTATATATCAAATCCAAATATTATAAATAACTATATATTTATATACACGATAACAAAGTAACAAAATTGAAAGTGATTATAGAATAGTGGTAGGGTGCTAGCTTTGTGTTCCAAAAATTGTGGGTTCAACCCCCAACACATAAACTTTTTTTTTATTTTTTCAATTTATTTTTGTGTTTTTATTTGTTTTAATATTTTTTATTTGTTTTTATTTATTTTTATTTGTTTTTATTTATTTTTATTTGTTTCTATTTATTTGAATTTAACAAGGAAAAACAGTAAAACTACAATAAATAGAAATAAATAAAAATAAATAAACACAAATAAAAAATATTAAAACAAATAAAAACACAAAATTAAATTGAAAAAATTAAAATTTAAAAAAAATTAAAGAAATGTGTTGGGGGTTGAACCCACAATCTTTGGAACAAAAAGTTAGCACGCTACCACCATGATACGATCACTTGCATGTTAAACTTTCCTTTATAGGAAATAAGAATTATGACATTAAAATTGCCATAACATTTTCTTATTTTACTTAATTATTCTTAATTAATTTTAAACAATTTGTTATTGATATGATAAGTTTTAATGGGAGGCAAATATTCAAATTATTCTTTTTCCCATGTTAAATGCCTATGTAACGGATTTAGAGCGCCACCCGGTATAGAATAAACACTTCCAAGACCTGTGCATAATATTAAAATATATTTTTTTTATAAAATTATAACAAATACATGATAATTATTACAAATACAATGAATATGCACTTAATATATTATTTGAATCTGATTTAAAGTCCCGCTCCTCATTATTTCCCCCTTCGACCCGAGCAGGTTGGAACGAAAATCAGCGAAGTGTCGCTACTGCATACTCTCTATACTGTGGTCCCGTTTGAAATATAAAAGTTAATGTCACTTCCGGAAGCGCTACCATAATACAAAAGACCATGATTTGTGAACCCCTAAGCCTAGTTTACAAATATACCAAGAATTAAAAAAAATTATAAGATTATTTATTTATTTAAACAATTAACAGGACTATTTATTTAACACGCTACTTATTTTACTATACTCTCGTACTTCTAGTTAACTAACTTCATTTATTTCACTACGCGTACCAATCTTAAGACTGCCGGTCTGTTGCAGACTCTTGTAGACTGTTTACGCGATATTTAAATCACTATATTTATGTCACTATTTATTTTTATCTATCACATTCAACTGTCCAACCTTCCGACCTCCACAGCGTCTGTATATTCAACTGCACTGGCTGACTTACGTCCTATCAAGTATCACCAACTGTCCGTATACCACAGCTCCTCAACACCACTGTTGAGTACCATTTCCACTCGCCGTTACTGTCTCCGTATACTCTAGATTCCCAATACTCCTCAACACTTCCGAGTATTCACTTCCACAGCTATCCCAGTATACCAGTAACTTCCCGAGTTCTCCACTCGACACGATACTGCATACGCTCACCACGATTAGTGTCGGACTGGGACTTATTTCTGTGTGTAGCGATTCGGATTTTTGGGCCCCCTACTCTGGGCCATACGAAAATATTATTAATGGACCAAAGATGTTTTTGAATGAGCCTTTTTTTGTTTGTTTTAGAAACATTTTTTTTTTTGTTAATTAATTAATTAATTAAATTAGTCCCCGGACTACCGCAAACAAACTTAAGTGTCGCGAATGGTAAAACAGAATACAGGTTATTTTTTACATAGAATTAGAGTGCCCTGACAGAGAGACGTGATTATTTTGTTCTTTTATGCCCGGTATTATAAATGTCACTTAAATTTAGTTCCCTAATAAATAATATTTATTCCTTCAATTGACAATCGAAATTTTGACAGCAATGTTATTTGTGTCATTAATAAAATTGTTTTGATTAGAATTTGTTCATTTAAATAAATTTACTATACAAGTATATTTATTCTGTCATTTATAAGACCGGGCATAATTGATCATAAATGTCAATGCCAACAAAATTTTATTTCACGGCATTCTAATTCTATATAAACAAATTAACACGTATTAATTTTTTCCATTCGTGGCACTCTTATTATATCCATATTTGAATCAAATTAATATTAAACTTTATATCCATTTTGCTATGTAAGGATTTAAAAATATGTCACTGGATTTAGAATAAAATTCTCTATCGAAAAGCAATTAAAAAATTATAGTTCCTTTTAAAATAACAAAGTTGGTCTCCACAGTTTGTGAACCACTGGCTGAAGAGAAATAATTTTATGCTCATTAAAATGGTCTTGTAAAATAGAAATTGTTTGCTAATTTAACCGAGCTCGTAGCTAAGCGCATCTACACATTCGCACTCGTGTTTCGCCTCGTCACTTGTCGAAATTCGCGAGTGGCATTCGCACGTTCGTCCAAACAACGCGAATGACCATTTTCACATTCGTCGAGTGTAAAGACCGAATTCGCCGCATCGGTACAAGCCTTTGACTCGTGACCAAAAACTGCTCCCGGAGCGAGCGATGCGATCAACAAGGCGAGGGCGAGGAACGAGGCGAATGACGGGTGAACAGATTACACATTTGCCCAGCCACACGCCACTTACATTGCGATTCGACTTACCATTTGTGCGAATGTGTAGGTGCGTTAGTGGACAAAATAAAATGAACAACCTGTATACTAGCCTGATTATAAAACATTGCTAAGCCAACGAATTTATACACCGTGGTATGATTCGAAAAAAAAAACAATTTTAAAAAACAAAATGCAGGATATATTTTTTTAAAGTATGATAATTTTGTAGGATACTTTTTTTTCAAAATACGATTTTCATTGGTTGGTACGATACTTTTATTTTTTAATCCGAAAACACTGATTTCTTCTTCTTTCTAAATACTTTCCTGGAAAAAAGGAGGGCCCAGAGCTGGGCAGTAACTAGTTACTTTGTTTTAATATGTATATACAGTAGTTATGTCAATTCAACAAACTGTGGTCGTCGGAAAAGTATTGTGTACAACACTTGCTGAAAGGGTATTTCACACTCGTGTGATTAAACCACTCGCCTTCGGCTCGTGGCTCAAACTTCACATGCGTGTGAAATATCCAACTTTCAGCACTAGTTATACAATATACTATTAAAGCACACAACGGCACTAACGAAACTCTAACAAAAGATGTGCTAAATAATGTCATATTTAATTAATGACGTACTAGGCGTGTAAAGTTGGCACGTCAATAAATAATGTCAATTATTTTATGAACCTTTATATGAATTTCAGAAATATTTAAAGCACAAAAGAGCACTAATTGAAGATGTATTAATTATTTATTAATGACGTAATTTATAACAATTTTGAAGCACATAAAAGCACTAACGAAGCACTAATCACTAATATAAAAAAATCTGATGTGGCCAGCACATAACCTCTCGCCAGATATTTTACCTGGTTGTACGCAAAAAACAAAAAATATTTTTAAATAGGGCGCGAGCAGACACGTGACTCGAGGGACCTTGACGTGCTTAGAATCAAATGATTTGTGTGCGCAAGAACAATGTCATGTTGACAAGACCAATGTTTTGACTTATTTTAATTTTTAACTGCTAAAGTGTTATTATTTTTAATTACATGTGTTTTACTACCGAAAAATTGCAAATTTTAACATTTTAGCAATTCAAAATCAAAATAAGTCAAAACTTTGGTCTTGTCATATTGACAATGTTCTTGTCAAAATGACATGCGCACACAAATCAGCTTATCCCAAGCAAGTCAAGGTCGCTCGAGTCACGTGTGTGCTCGTGCCCTATACAAATACATATATTCATGTCTCACTACAAAATAATTCTCACATATATTTGCAAAATCTATGAGATATTTAAATATAAATTATGTACAATACATACATTTTCTTTGTATTCAATATCCTGCAATTTTCTTTTTCTACTTTCCTTTTCTTTTTCTTTATATTCGTAATTTTTTCGCAAATTCCTTTTATATTCTTTTTTACGTAATGTGTCAATTACAAATATTTGAATTTCTTGCCTTGAAGTAGTTTGATCTGAAAATTTTTACATCAAATTATTTTATATGCATTTCTTTATCTCTAAATCTATAGAAGATATAATAATGAATTTATATTTATCGAATAAAGAATTTAACGTTCTTTAATATAAGTAATTACATAAATTTTCGATAAATATTTAGATGATTTTTTTCTTGTAACTACTACTTCTGGTTGTCCAATTGTTACCAAAACTTAACTCTTCCCATTAATGTTAGATTGAGGAATCCGTAGTTCAAAATGTCTTAAATCTTATAGTATTTGAGATTCTGCATCCTCACATCCACATCCACACACACACACACACACACACACACACACACACGCACACGCACGCGCCCACGCACACACGTACACACACTCATTCACACACACATCCACACACACATACGGACATCATCATAAAAATGTTATAATCGGATTCTAGGGACCTTAAAACGTGCTTATTCACTAAAATCTGGATATGCGATTTTTAGCATGAATTCAATACCTCTCTTAGCGAGAGGTAAAAAAACTATTTGTGCTTCTACCGACATGCCAACTTCACGGACCCATGATATTCTATTATTTACGCTGTTCATGTGTTAATTTATAAACGCTTATTGTGTTATTTTGAAATTAAAATACTTATGATATTGTGTGCTAGTTTCGAACAATTGAGGAGCAAGCATGCCCAACGAGTTAACTCCATTTTACAAATATTAGAGTAAATCGCAATAATGTTCTCATTTAAAATCCCTTTGGAATTTATAGACCTTTCTATTGAAAAAAAAAATTAATACGTTTACTCAAGTATTGCTGTAACTTGGGATTTAACGCGATTTGCTTGATTTAGCAGCTTTTATTTAATTTAGTGGAACAATTTTATAGTTCTCTTGTGCTGTTATTTTCTAAATACTCCACATACATTTTATATCAGTTTTTGATAGGAGATATAGTTCATCAACATTTTTCCTGAAGCAAACAAACAAAATGCAGAAAACGGATACGACGAAATAAGAAAATAAACCTTGCGAAAAAATAAAATAAAATTGCATTCTGCTTCTAAAAACTGGGTGTCAAAATACACCTGACACAAAAAATTAAAACTGCCGAGCCGAGATGTACTTACATTTACCACTGTTACCAGCTTTCCATGAACAGATCATTGTCTGAATGGTAAATACTATTGTTATTTTAGCAAAATACTCCTTTTATTTCGTGCGGATCTGATGTAATGGCACTAGTCTGCAGACAAGATGCGAATATAATAATATCTGCATCGGTATCACTACCCACAAAATAATGTGGCCAGCATCAAACACACTTTCTCCTTCCGATACACATCTAAAGTTTTTCCAGTGCCCAAATATTTAAAATACTCCTAGCTTCATATTTCCTGAAACATTAATTACTGAAGTATACTATCATCATACTTTTACTTATTTACTTTTTACTTATTAGTAAATCAAAATATAACTTTATATATCACTTATTATATTTAAATGTCACTATTTTTACCTCCCGCCATACCGTAGGTTAGGGATATTCGATGGTGAGTTTTCAGTAAATAAGCACGAATTAGGGTGTGTGTGTGTGTGTGTGTGTGTGTGTGTGTGTGTGTGTGTGTGCGTGTGTGTGTGTGTGTGTGTGTGTGTGTGTGTGTGCGTGTGTGTGTGTGTGTGCGTGTGTGTGTGTGTGTGTGTGTGTGCGCGCGTGTGCGTGCGTGTGTGCGTGTGTGTGTGTGTGTGTGTGTGTGTGTGTGTTTGAGTGTGTGTTTGAGTGTGTGTGTGTGTGTGACGATTTTTTCGTCCACTACAACCCATAACAAACTTCCAAATATTTCTATTTTCCGTATTTAAGCTTTCTACATTCATGAAAATAGTTGATTGAATTTTGGGTAAAATTAGATAACCGGAAGAGACTGTTTACTTGAAGCCCATAACAGTTTTCAATGAAAAAATTAAAATATAATCCGAAATTTTACAATTTTAGTATTTGCAACTTTTATATCAAGGGGAACAACATATTAGATTTTGGATAAAATTAATAAACCAGAAGTAACGCTTTACTTGAAGTTCTGAACAGGTTTTCGTGAAAAATATATTATTATATACTCTAAAATTTGTCAAATTTAGTATTTAAGACTTTTATATGAAGAAGAACAACATATTAAATTTTGACTAAAATTGATAATCCGGAAATGATACTTTACTTGAATTTCTCAACAGATTTTCATGAAAAATATATTGATATAGTTCAAAACTTTTCAAATTTGGTATTTAAGATTTTTATATTAATGAGAATGACATGTTAGATTTTTTGTAAAATTTATAAACCGGAAGTGATTTTTTTGAAAAAATATATTAAAATATGATTCAAAACTTCTCACATTTGATATTTAAAACTCATGTATAATTTGAAACAATATTAGGTATGTTTTGACTATACCTATATGATAAACCGGAAGTGGTACTTAATTTGGAGCTTTTAACAGATTTTCGAGGAAAAACATAATAAAATTTAATCTAACATTTGATATTACAGACTTTTTTATTTATTGAAACAACAAATTTGATTTTGTTTACAAACGATCAACCGGAAGTGATACTTTCCTTAAAGTTCATTGCTATTTCAAACATGTGATTGACGGGAGGTCATATGTTGGCCACATCAGATTTTTTTTAAATGTCCTTTGTACCGAAGTTTAAGACGGAAAGAAAAGTTAAAAAAACAAATTTCTAATAAGGAAAATAGCTATTTATTCCTATTTTATCACCTTTTCCTGTTATAGCGAATGAGGTCGCAACATTTTTATATCAACCCGATTTCCTTTCAACCTCGACTACTTATCAGTCACAGTTCATATATGTTATGAGAAGTGGGCATAGTGTAAAAAATAGAAAGGAGTTCATTTCATTGTAAGTACATAAGACTGGATTAATATGTTTTATTGAAATCAAACAAAGTAACTTTTTCTAAATAAATTATTAATTGAGAATTATACCGGTGTCTACTTTTTGACGGACCATATGAAAAACAATGGTAAAAATTTTTTATCACTGTATATTCTACCATATTAATTTTAAAACAAAAGTGTAAATACAAAAAAAAAAAGTACAGAATTAAAAACCGCATCTAATAGGTAAGTCTAAAATGATTATTGTTTCTTTCGTTCGCGAAAAAAGGCAAAAAAGAAAAACCTTTGCTTTCTTTAGATAACATTTTTGACAATATGTTGTGTCAAAATGACATTTAATTAAATACTTTTAAATGGGCATAAGTTTCTTTGTGCATAACCTACTCCGAGTTAGGAATTTTTTTAAACACCGTAGTATTACCACTTTTAACTGGTATTGTCACATTTTCAACTGGTACTATCACTTTTTAAAAGTGGTATTACTACTTTTAAAAAAGTATTATTATTTTTTCACTGTACCTAGCGTTCCGACAGATTAAGTTATTGTTGTTATATTTGTAGATATATACTGTTTTTTTCGTCATAAATGAGACGTCATAATTAAAGTCGGGACCAGACTGCGGTCTCTTTGTCACAACACTAGGTAGGTACGTGAAAAAGTGATATTACTTTTTACAAGTAGTAATACCACTTTTAAAAATCTGATGTGGCCAGCACATAACCTCTCGCCAGATATTTTACCTGGTTGTAGGCATAAAACGAAAAATATTTTTAAATACAAATACATATGTTCATGTCTCACTACAAAATAATTCTCACATATATTTTCAAAATCTATGGGATATTTTAATATAAATTATGTACAATACATACAGTTTCTTTATAAGTATTCAATAACCTGATTTTTTTTCTACTTACCTTTTCTTTTTCTTTATATTCGTAATTTTTTCGCAAATTCCTCTTATATTCTTTTTTACGTACATTCTTTTACGTTGTTAACTTTTTTTTATTTTCATAATCTTCATAATAATGTACAAATATTTTTGACAGCGGCATACAAATATTTTTGACAGTGACATTTATGTGTCAATTACAAACATTTGAATTTCTTGCCTTGAAGTAGTTTGATTTGAGAATTTTTACATCAAATTATTTTATATGCATTTCTTTATCTCTAAATCTATAGAAGATATAATAATGAATTTATATTTATCGAATAAAGAATTTAACATTCTTTAATATAAGTATTTTCATAAATTTTCGATAAATAATATTTAGATGATTTTTACCTTCCGTCACCTTTAGGTAAGGAAGGTATTGTCTTTGGTAAAAAAATTCGTTGTGGAGTTTTTGATGAATAAGCACGTTTTATGGTCCCTAGAATACGATTTTACTATTTTTACGATGATGTCTGTATGTGTGTGTGTGTGTATGTATGTATGTATGTGTGTGTGTGTGTGTGTGTGTGTGTGTGTGTGTGAGTGTGTGTGTGTGTGTGTGTGTGTGTGTGTGTGTGTGTGAGTGTCTGTGTGTGACAAAATTTTCTAATGCGATAACTTTAATACTACAATTCCAAAAATTATAATTCTTTCGTATTCCTCTTCGTTACATCCATGTAAAGAGCTGATTAGATTTTGGTTATAATTGGTCAACCGGAAGTACCCTCATTTGAAGATTTTAACAGTTTTTCTTGAAAAAACGATGTTAAATATCATTTTTTCACATTTAATGTTATTATAAATATTAAAGAATTATTTATTCTCTACGATTTGAATGCATTTTATACTTCATATTAAATGGACATAGAGTTAAAAAATTATAAAGAAATTAAATATCATATATATTAGTCAGCTTTGCTATAACTCTGGAAACAGCTGCTACATTAAGAAAATTCTGATTGAAAGGTGTCAGTGTCGAGTGCAGTTGACAGTATGTTTATGTTATAATTTTACTGAAAATATAGGATCTTTTGTTAGAAACTTTCTGTATGGAATTTGTATAAAATACATACAACTGCCTTAAGGTAATCTACAAGAAATATAATCTTTTGCAGGGAACATTCTGTATGACATTTATACAAAATACATAGAACTGACGGAGGCTGGCCACATCAGATTTTATTCTTGTAACTACTACTTTCGGTTGTCCAAGTCTTATAGTATTTGAGTTATCGTGAATCCAACATCCACACACACACACGCACGCACGCACGCACGCACACGCACGCACGCACGCACACCCACACACACACACGCACGCACGCACATACATACACACACACACGCACGCACGCACATACATACACACACACACGCACGCACGCACACACACACACACACACAAACACACACACACACACACACATACACACACACACGCACACACACACACACACACACACACACACACACACACACACACACACACACACACACACACACACACACACACACGGATATCATCGTAAAAATGTTATAATCGGATTCTAGGGACCTTAAAACGTGCTTATTCACTAAAATCTGGATATGCGATTTTTAGTATGAATTCTATACCTCTCAGTGAGAAATAAAGAGTGGTAGTACCAGTTAAAAAAGTTGTAATACCTGTTTAAAAAGTGGCAGTATGGGTTAAAAAAGTGTTAATACCAGTTTAAAAAGTGATAGCACCTGTTAAAAAAGTGGTAATACTAGTTATAATACAGATTTCAAAACATTTTATTTTAAATAATATTTTACCCTTGGCCTTTCTACGCTTCCGTAATTTAACCACAGAATATGTGAATTAAAGATAGTAAATATTAATAACATTATAGTATCCCAAAATTTAATGTGTTACGGTATTAGTGTAAATAATATTAATTCAATTTACTATTTATCAAGGGTAGTATTGTCATATTGTCTTTATGCACCTGTTGTAACATTCAAATCTCAAATTTGGCAGTTTGAAAGAATATAATTTCACAGATATGCAATCTATTTCAGAATTTAATATCATGGCTACAAAACAAACATTACAGAAAGCTGTTAACTTTGTTACTAAAGCCACTAAAGAAGATCGAAATAAGAACTATGTCGAAGCATTAAGATTATATGAACATGCAATAGAATTATTTTTACATTCGATAAAATGTAAGTACTTATAATAAATACATCGATTGGTTTACAAATTTTAAATGAAATATGTTTTAGATGAAGCACAAGGTGATCGTGCTAAAGAAGATATAAGAGCTAGATGTTTGGAGTATTTAAATAGAGCAGAAGAACTTAAAAAATACCTCAAGTAGGTCCCACAAACTTATAAACCCAAATTTGTAATTTATATTTATGATAAATGATTTAGGGACAACAAAAAGAGTAATAGCGACACAGAAAAAGAAAAATTACAAGCAAAACTCGAAGATTCTATCGTTGTAGAAAAACCATGCATTAAATGGTCGGACATAGCCGGACTCGATGGCGCCAAAGAAGCCCTAAAGGAGGCAGTAATCCTCCCCATTCGTTTTCCGCATTTGTTCACCGGTAAACGCATCCCCTGGAAAGGCATTTTGCTATTCGGACCGCCTGGTACCGGAAAATCATACCTAGCAAAAGCCGTTGCAACAGAAGCCAACAACTCTACTTTTTTCTCCGTTTCATCCTCTGATTTAATGTCTAAATGGGTCGGAGAATCCGCAAAACTCATCAAGAATTTATTCGAGTTGGCTCGTGACCATAAACCAAGCATTATTTTCGTAGATGAAGTAGATTCGCTTTGTTCTTTAAGAAACGACAAAGAATCGGAAGCAGCTCGGCAAATCAAAACCGAATTTTTAGTCCAAATGCAAGGCGTGGGTAACGACAATGATGGTATTTTAATTTTGGGAGCTACTAACATCCCTTGGGTTTTGGACGCGGCTATCCGAAGACGTTTTGAAAAAAGGATTTACATTCCTTTGCCCGAAGAACACGCCAGACTTGAAATGTTCAAACTGAATTTGGGAAATACGCCACATACATTAACTGAAGAAGATTTGAAGCAATTAGCTCGCAGAACTGAAGGCTATTCAGGCGCAGACATCAGCATTGTCGTCCGTGACGCACTTATGCAGCCGGTGAGAAGGGTCCAGACGGCTACGCATTTTAAAAAGGTTTCCGACGATCGCCTGACGCCCTGCTCGCCGGGAGAACCTGGAGCTGTCGAGATGACGTGGATGGAGGTGGATGGCGATAAGTTGTACGAGCCGCCCGTCACCATGTCGGATATGCTGCGTTCTATCGCCACCTCCAAGCCCACCGTCAACAAGGACGACTTGAAAAAGCTGGAAAAGTTCTCCAAGGAATTTGGCCAGGACGGCTAAGCAAAGCTGCACTTCACTACTCTTAATTACAATTTGTGAGATTTCATTAAATGGCTTTTTAGATTCGTATATGTACTTGTATGTATATTTATATGTTTACTGTATTATAATTTGATGTAAATATGCATTTGCAGTGGTATGTATGTTATACAGCGCAGTAATAACATAGCAAATAAAAAATGCCTAAATCAGTACGATACATTTATTTATTTATTTATTAGTACATTAAAATACAAGTTTCTAAGTTTCATAAGACATGATTTTATTGCACCTGGTTTTTAGAAACGAGTGGTTTAGCGTGAGTTTTCTAAGGGTCAAGTGCGCTAATAGTTATTTATGATATGTTTTAAAAGTGACACTTTATTTTGTGAGAAGGAAGTTTGAAACACGACGCGAAGCGGAGTGATCCAAACCTTCGAACAAAATAAAATCACTGTTAACACGTATATCATACACTATTTTTCCTATAAACACATTTATTTAATTTAAATTTGTATTTGTAAAAAAAAATTGACATATGTCAAACATGTCGACTTGTTGTTCCATTCGTCATTACCAAGGTAATTTACTTTTAACACTAGAATTAAAATATCGCATTTTTAATTGAAGTATGCCGTGTTAAAACTTCAATTTTTAATAATGTTTTTTAGAAAAAATATCTTATAAAACGTGTATTTTATATTATTTTGGTTCATTTCTCAAAAAGTATTTAAAAATATTCGTTGTTTTATTTTCTAATTTATGAATATTGATAAGGAATATTTTATTTTTTATTTGATTGAAAAAACTACCCGGATACACACACAAACACACACACACGCACACACACACACACACACACACACACACACACACACACACACACACACATGCACACGCACGCACACATACACGCACGCACACATACACGCACACGAACACGCGCACGCTCGCACGCAGAAGAAGCTGCGAAGCGAGTTTTACAAAGTACGAGTGTGTTAAAGGCTTTATGAAACAAGTTTTTTTCAGCTCTTTTTGATAACTTTTTAGAGCAGAATATACTTCTTTACCGAGCTAGCTTGGAAAATTGTCTAGGGATCAGATCCCTACATGAATGTATCCATGGTAATCAGTTGTTTATTTATTTATTTCTTATTTTTATTTATTCTGTTTTTAGGACCACGAAAAAATTTTGTACGCAACATGGCTTGAAAGTGGCTTTACTGGTCTCACAAGCCTCCAAAGCTCGCCTACGGCTCGCTTGCTCTGGCTAAGCAAGTAAAGTATCACTTTCAGATTTTGTTTTGTAAATTACTATTTTTCTATTGAGGTAATTTTATAATAAGATTTTAAAGAAGTGCGACTTGTCAAAAATATGATTTGGTGTTTTTTTGTCAGTTATGTTCGTAGCGCTTTCCGCTAACAAATGAAATTTCACATTCTGCTCAGCGCGGCGGTGCAAATCTCTTACCAGATGTTAGCTACTTTAATTTTTTTTTTCAATAAATTTCCATAAAACGGTATTCTGTGCAACTGTCTTTCGGGAAAAATCAAAGTAGCTAACATATGGTGGGAGATCTGTGAACGTAGCAAATGGGGAAAATGCCACTTTTTATCATTTATTGGTGAGTAAAATAAATGTTTATTTTGAATATAAAGGATAAATCTTTGAATGTTTACACTTTGAAAAAAAAAATCTGATGTGGCCAGCACATTACCTTCCGTCAGTTATAAGAGGTATTTACGAAACTTCTACCCAAGAACTGTTACCGGTAAACAGCTTTTTATAACTACCAGAATCGATATTTTAAGAACGCAAGTGGTAAACAGGGTAGATCCATAACCTATGAAAATATTTGTAACAGGTTAGAAATTTGACGTATTTAACAAACTGAGCAGAGTCTTACTTTGAACACATTTCCATTTTAGCGCGCGCGCTTCGCTTTGCATCACTACCTTTTTTTGAGATTAGATTCTTCATGAATCCGGTAGATGGATCTGGTAGATATTGAACAATATTCGAACACGGTAACTTTTTACCACTCGTGTTTTCAAACACTGTCGCTAGATGCGGTATCTACCGGTAGAATTTTTGTTAATCCGTATGTATTTTCTATAAAATCCATACAGAAAGTTCCTTGAAAAAGATTTTAAGTTTCTTGTATATACATTACCTTCGACAGTTGTATGTATTTCGAGCAAAAAGATCCTATATTTCGACTAAAATTATAACACAAAAATACTACGAATATGTCAATTGCACTTGACACTGACATTTTTCAATCAGAATTTTCTTAATATAGTTGTTTCTACCATAGCTGGCTAATTTATGAAATTTAATTTCTTTATAATTTTATAACTCTCTATCCATTTAATATGAAGTTTAAAATGCAGTCAAATCGTATAGAGAATACAATGTTCTTTAATATTTATAATAACATTAAATGTGAAAAAATGACGTTTAACATCGTTTTTTCAAGAAAAACTGTTAAAATCTTCAAATGCGGGTACTTCCGGTTGCCCAATTATAACCAAAATCTAATCAGCTCTTAATATGGGTGCAACGAAGAGGAATACGAAAGAATTATAATTTTTGGAATTGTAGTATTAGAGTTATCGTAGACGAAAATTTTGTTACACACACACATCCACACACACACACACACACACACACACACACACACACACACACACACACACACACACACACACACACACACACACACATACAGACATCATCGTAAAAATAGTAAAATCGTATTCTAGGGACCTTAAAACGTGCTTATTCATTAAAAACTCACCACCGAATTTTTTGACCAAAGACAATACCTTCCTTACCTGAAGGTGACGGAAGGTAAAAATGATGTGGCCAGCACATTACCTTCCGTCAGTTCTATGTATTTTGTATAAATGTCACACAGATTCTATTTCTTGTACATTACCTTAAGACAGTTGTATGTATTTTATAAAAATTCCATACAGACAGTTTCTAGCAAAAGATCCTATATATTTCCAGTAAAATTATAACACTGTCGTTGACACTGACACCTTTCATTCAGAATGTTCTTAATGTAGCAGCTGTTTCCAGAGTTATAACATAGTTGGCTAATATATGATATTTAATTTCTTTATAATTTTTTAACTATATCCATTTAATATGAAGTATAAAATGCATTCAAATCGTATAGAGAATAAAACATTCTTTAATATTTATAATAACATTTAATGTGAAAAAATGATATTTAACATCGTGTTTCACGAAAAATTGTTAAAATCTTCAAATGAGGGTACTTCCGGTTAACCAATTATAAGCAAAATATAATCAGCTCAGGGCTGGACTGGCCCGACGGGATACCGGGAATTTCCTGGTGGTCCGTGACGGCTCGTGGCCTGACGAACTTAAAAAAAATTATAAAACTTTAAAGTTGAAAAAATAAATAAATCGATACAAAAACAACATAAATTCTTGATTTTGAAATATTTCCCTACTACTCTTGAATGTGCGCCAATATTTATATCTATTTTTATTTTTGATAACCAATTGTTAAATTCGCAATACATACTTCATTTTGTATTACCGACATCATACACATGAAATGATGTCGGAAGGATGTATTTTATTTAGACCCAAATAACTTTTGTCAAAATTAATAACATACCTGCTACATTTTTTCATATAATAATTAATTTAATCAATAAAAAAATTGACAAAAATATAAATACGGATGATATTCGGTCAATAATTTTCGGGACTCGGTAAACTTCGTCACGAAATACTTGACCTCATGACATAAAGCTTCTGTTTACACTCTTGTTGCATAAATAACTATTACACACGTTAGCATATTAAAATTTATTTTCAATGTACAAATTTATTGTCACATTGTTATCAACACAAAAAATATCAAAAATGAGCAAATCATAGACGTTTTGAAAGAGCAAATCTGATGTGGCCAGCACAATACCTCCTATTAATTTAAATACGTATGTAAGTACTTACATATTTACTCATGTTGGAAACTATATTTAGTTCTTTTCCATATAACTAATGTTCATTTTATTATTTTCTTTTCAAAACATTACCACTATTAATTTGAAATGATTAGTATTTTGACAGGACAGTTATCTGACAGTTACATACATTTAAGAGAAGGAGTTTTGTGACAGGACAGTTATCTGCCAGTTACCTACATTTAAGAGAAGAAGTTTTGTTTTAATCGTAGGCTCCGGGATTTAAATTGTATATTATTTTATAAATTTATCCATTATATATATATATATATATATATATATATATATATATATATATATATATATATATATATATATATATATATACCGGGTGTCTTAGGCCGACCGACACATGGGCGATTAACATGTAAAATTAGTTAATTGTGAATAGTATCTCCCCAGTGCAAGATATTAAGATGAAATTTTGCATGCTTATCCGGGGATACTATTTCTATGGATTTCAATTCAAATCAGTCAATTTACAAGTGTAATATTAGAATAAATTAAGAAAAATTGTAGAAGTACCATGAATGTTATTCATATCTTGAAAATAATAGTATCTAAGCAACAGCTCTGATAGAGTAGGGGTAACGTGCGCGCTTCACAATTTAGAGAGTCGGGTTCGAAACCAACCGACAGCAATATTTATTTTTTAATTTTTTCTTTTCAAAATAATTTTTATTATTAATATGTTTTTAATCTTTTATTAATATTTAATTTAATAAAGTGGATACATTGTACGTAACAAGATTTATTTATTTAAAAAATATTTTATTATTTGCTTTATTGGTTTATTATAAATTAAATTTCTTCAAATTATAGTTAGCCCTGACGAAAACAAAAAAACGAGAACATTTGATTTGAATAATCAAACGTCAAATGCAGATTTGTATTGTACTATCTTTATTTGTTGCTAGTGTTATTTAAATAATATGGATTTAACTACAAAAGATAAAATTCGTATTCTGAAATTATTTCACATTGGTAATAGCCTACAGCAAACTGCTGATGTATTTTCTGCCGAAAATCCAGAAAAAGTAGTTAATAAATACCGTGTAAGGCGTATTATTAACAGATTTGAAGAAACTGGGTGTGTTGCTAATCACACAAAGCAGGAAATACAACCAATTGAAAATGAATTTGAAGAAATAATAATTGCGCGGGTTGAAGTGGAGCCTACTATTAGTTTAAGAAGTTTACAAATGGAATGTGGAATAAGTAGAACAAAAATTGCTAGAATACTTAAGAAAAATGGATTGAGAAGTTACAAAGTAGGTAACCATCAAGAATTGCGAGACGGCGACGAAGAAAGAAGAGCAACTTATTGTGAAACAATTATGGATAAAGCCAATGAAAACAGAAACTTTTTGTACTCCCTCTGTTATACCGATGAATGCACATTTACTCTTCATAACGAACCGAATGTGCAAAACTTTCGCCACTGGTCAAAAGATAAACCAACTCTTCAAAATTTATCAAGAACCCAATATCCCCAGAAGGTTAATGTTTGGGCGGGAATTTTGGGATCACACATTATTGGACCATATTTTATTGAAGGGACATTGAACGGTCCAAAATATTTAGATTTATTGGAAACAGTATTTGGGCCTAGACTTACAGAATTAAATATGGAGAGGATATGGTTTCAACAGGATGGGTGTCCAGCGCATAACGTGCAAATTGTCAAAGAATATTTGGACAATTCATTTCCAGATTCTTGGATTGGTTTAAATGGACCAATTAATTGGCCGGCAAGGTCTCCTGATCTAAGCCCCTTAGATTTTTTTCTTTGGGGTCATTTAAAATCAAAAATTTACGGCCATTATGAATTGACCACTTTAGAAGACCTGAAAGCGGCAATAAGGAATGAATGTAGGCTTATTTCTAATCGACAGCTAAGCAACGTGAGACAGCAATGTGACGATCGTCTCGGATTTTGCTTAGCGCAAAACGGCGGCCATTTTGAATATTTATTATAATTTTTAAATTTTAATGTTGTAATTAGTAGGTACGATTTAATATTTTTTAAATAAATAAATCTTGTTACGTACAATGTATCCACTTTATTAAATTAAATATTAATAAAAGATTAAAAACATATTAATAATAAAAATTATTTTGAAAAGAAAAAATTAAAAAATAAATATTGCTGTCGGTTGGTTTCGAACCCGACTCTCTAAATTGTGAAGCGCGCACGTTACCCCTACTCTATCAGAGCTGTTGCTTAGATACTATTATTTTCAAGATATGAATAACATTCATGGTACTTCTACAATTTTTCTTAATTTATTCTAATATTACACTTGTAAATTGACTGATTTGAATTGAAATCCATAGAAATAGTATCCCCGGATAAGCATGCAAAATTTCATCTTAATATCTTGCACTGGGGAGATACTATTCACAATTAACTAATTTTACATGTTAATCGCCCATGTGTCGGTCGGCCTAAGACACCCGGTATATATTACATATATATACATATTAATGTAAACCTATAGAAAATTCAATAATTTTTAATTTTCATAATATAAATTGCGAAAAATAACATTTAAAGATTATCTGACTTACACCAAAATTTAATGGCTTATTTCATATTAGAGAATAAGGTAGAAATACAAGGTTTCAAAATTTTCTAAATGATAGTATTTGAGTTAGAGTGGAGGATCCAAAGACATAATCGTTAAAATGCTAAAATTGGATTCTAAGGGCCTTAAAACGTGGTCATTTACCAAAATCTCGATATGCGATTTTTAACACGATCCCTATACCTCCTTTACCAAGGGTAGCGGGAGGTAAAAAGTAAATTATTGAACAAAATATCATAATGATTAAAATTATAAAAAAAAATCGGTTCAAAAGACGGGCCTGGCCCAACCCCATCTAGATTTCCCGGTACTAAACATATTCCCAGTCCAGCCCTGAATCAGCTCTTCACATGAATGTAACGAAGAGGAATACGAAAGAATTAGAATTTTGGAATTGTAGTATAAGAGTTATCGCATTAGAAAATTTTGTCATACACAGATACACACACTCACACACACACACACACGAGCGCGCACACACACACACACACTCACACACACACACACACACACACACACACACACACATACATACATACATATACACACACACACACACACACACACATACAGACATCATCGTAAAAATAGTAAAACCGTATTCTACGAACCCTAAAACGTGCTTATTCATCAAAAACTCACAACCGAATTTTTGACCAAAGACAAATACTTTCCTTACCTAAAGGTGACGGAAGGTAAAAAGTTTTTACCTTCCGTCATCTTCGGTAAAGCCAATATGATGATGATGATGATGATGATGATGATGATATATATATATATATATATATATATATATATATATATATATATATATATATATATATATATATATATATATATATATATATATATATATATATATATATATATATATATATATATATATATATATATATATATATATATATATATATATATATATATATATATATATATATATATATATATATATATATATATATATATATATATATATATATATATATATATATATATATATATATATATATATATATATATATATATATATATATATATATATATATATATATATATATATATATATATATATCAATAACAGTGGAAGGATGACAGTGTTGCAGTCTAGGAGATGGAAATTTTGAAATTAATACACTCTGTTAAAAAAAGAACACTCTTTTTTAACAGTGTATTAATTTAAAAATTTCCATCTCCTAGACTGCAACATCATTATCCTTCCACTGTTGTTTGAACTGATCAGTCGAGATAACAAAAAATCACATACACACACACACACACACACACACACACACACACACACACATATATATATATATATATATATACACACACACACACACACATACAGACATCATCGTAAAAATAGTAAAATCGTATTCGTGTTTCCTCTTTCCTCATCAACTTTCGCTAATAGTAGTTGTGTTTTGTGTTCGAGTTCGAATCACCAATATTTAGACTGTTTTCTGTGTGGATTAAAACTGGAAATATAGGTAAGAAATACATTTATAATAATATAATATGTATATTATGTAAATAGAATGCCAGGACTGCGACTGCATTTGAAATTGTGAAATATATTTGCATAGAAAATATCTACATTTTCATTAAAATTCGCAACACAGGAAACTTTCAGACAATATTAAATTGCGGGTTTCGGAAAACGGAATATTTTGCTAGTGATTAGTGCTTCGAAAAGTCGAAACTAAGACTGACCTAGTCTTGGTCTTGGTCTCGCTTTGTCTTGCTTTCGTAAGTCTTGTCTTGGTCATCCCCGGGTCTCGAATACTAAGTCTTTAGTCTTGCTACTCGTAGTCTTGGTCTTGAATCAAGAGTCTCCACATAATTACGCCAGAATAACGCATGCGCACATCGACGCTTCTATTTACCTATAGTGCAATGCAGAATGCGTGTGTTAGTCTATTGAACGTTGGCCCGTATTCTGAAGACGTTTTTGTGGAGCACATTTCTAATATAATATAATGTAAAAGCACCGTCCATAAAAGCGCTTTTTATAAAAATGTGCTCGGAATACAGCCATTGATTTTATACGCTGTGTAGCAGATAGTGTTTGTGTTCATCGTTTATTCTTTAAATATTATGAGGGCAGTATTCAATAATAGTTATTTGTATATCAAGGCCGCGAAATCGCCCTTTAGCGTTCCAAGAAAAAAATTGTAGGAAAGGCCGCTTGCGGCCGAGGCAGGACAATCTGGAGGGATTTCGTGGACAAGGTGTACACACTATTTTTTGTGCAACTGTAATAAATTTGGAATTACAAATTTTATTGCATTTAAATAAATAGTATAATTTATTGAAATAGAAAAGCGGCTTTAGTGGGATTGATTCGAATAAAACCATAAGTTTGTTGAAAAGAAAAAAACTATTTCTAAAATTTTACAATATTTATTGTATTTATTTAAAAAAATCTGGTGTGGCCAACACAATACCTACCGCCATTACAGCCCGAGTCACAAGAAAGATTAAGTCAATTCTTATTTTTGGATTAGCGAAATTTACTCTAATTTTGACAGTTTATATCTTAAAATATAGTCTAATCTAATCCAAGTTACTACCTTTTTTAAACCTCTTAACAGGATTAAATCCCAATTACAAAGTGGGTTCACATTCACACACATCCATACCTTAGTGGGATTCGAACCCAGAGCCCCGAGGGCACTCATGACATGAGGTGTTGCTCTAACCATTGAGCCACCGGAGCTATAATAAAATGAAGATTAAATATTAAATACCGGGATAGAATAAAATTCACTAATCCAAAAATTAGAATTAGCTTAAACATTTTTTTGAATCGTTAATTATTATTAATCTAAATACATACCTACATATTTACTTATGCTGAATCGAATTCCTTTTCTATTGTTCTATTTACTTTTTTCTTTTTAAAACGTTACTAATATTATTTTGAAATGATTTGTTCTTTGATAGTGACATTTATCTGTTAGTTACATACATTTGAATAACTGCGATAACTACGTTTTGTTTGTTTAAAGCGTAGGCTCTGGGATTTAAATTATAGATAATTTTATAAATTTATCCATATAGAAAAAGTATTAATGCAAATCTACAGAAAATTTAATAATCCTTTATTTTTATAATAGCATTAATCTCGAAAAATAACATTTAAAGGTATTTTTCGAAAAAAAAATATTAAGAGCTTCTCTAATTTTTAATATTAAAATTAACATTTGACAGCTGAAGTAGCGATATTTGAAAAACAATGGAAAGTTTGTCACTTTCATTTTTATTCAGTGCTCGCAATTGGTTATTTGCTGTAGCAATGTTGCTAAGAGTTAGTAACTTTTGTCGAAGCATCCTGCGCGATAGAATTCAACGCGATCAGAATCCCACGCGAAATGTTCCCCAATCACTTGTTGCCCGTCTGTAGAAATTCAAATATTTCCAAGCCAGCGAATCCCACGCGGTCGAAATGTTACATGACACAAATTCTTCGTCTTAAAATTCCCGTACCGTTCTCTGTATCGATCGTATTGCATTAATCTATGTTTCGTGTTAGTTCTGAGTGAAATGTATAGACTGTGATGCATTTTGCCAGTAGACTATGTCAAAGATAAAAGATAATATATTAAAAAGAAATTAGAAACATACATATTATTTGTAAGACCGTAATATACAACGAACTATTTAATGAACGAAGCAGGAAAAGAATTTACCTAAACATTTTAAGTAAAATTATTGATATTCCTGGCCCTCTATTTTAGACTAGCTATGCGAATATGCCGTTCATTCTTTATTTCAGTTGTAAAATTATGTATTACTCATTCTATAATAAATATTATGTTGCTTTTATTTCCAAATATATTTTCTTCCGTTTGGTATATTTTGACAATAACGGTAACACATACTGTTCTATTTGAAAATAAATTTAATTATTTTATAATATTTAATAACACTAAACTGGCAAGTTTTAGTATTTTACGTTATAAATCGTGAGATAAGGCCCATTCAGAATAAAAAAATTAGCGGTAGTGTAAGAATTAGTGGCATTGGTAGCGTAAGAAATTTATAGTAAAAATTATTGTCGTTCACAATCAAAAATTATTGAAATTATAGTTTCTATGAATTTTTTATTATAAATTACTAGGGTGCAAGGTTGACAGTTATGGCTGTCATTTTATTTTTGCGCAAAAAGCAACTGACATAGACGATGACTTATTAATTACACTTATCCACAAGCAGTCCATTGTGTGAGATAAGCGAAGAGATTAAGGGAATTTAAAATTATTTCAAAAAATGAAAATGCGTGGGCACAAATTGCCTTTGAAATAAGTGAAAATGGTAAGTTACGTGTTCACTTTTAATTGTGCAAAGTTTATTAATAAGTCTGTTTGTTTATATAGCGCAACGTCTGAGGCACACCACAAAATGACCCTTTTTCTATTGCTCATTTTATCTGATAATATCAGAAATCAGATGTCAATAAACGTCAAAACTGTCAAAAAAATTAAGCGGTATCGTAGTGGCAACGTAGAAGTTTGGAGTTTGCAAACTACTACCGCTGCCATTGCCATTGCGCTACTACTAATTTTCTTAATTTTTGGATGTGAACGAATACATTTGCTATAACGCATTCAATCTTTTACCCAGGCCACTACCACTGCCACTAATTCTACCGCTACGTTAATTTTTTTGTTGTGAATGATACTTTAGGCATTCACGTGATACAAATTTTTGTTCAGTTTTAATTGGCTACCTAATACTACATTCGTCTGCTCTTAAGAATCGCATACGTAAGCTTCGACCGAGTTTCGTTTGGTATTCAGGAATACCACTCATACGTATAGTGCTGTTCGTGGACGAAACAGACCACACGAATTTAGTCGCGTGCGGAAAATTTCGCATGATTTCAAGAATCGGGCCCCTGGCTATACGTCCTATTGTATACACAGTGTGAATTTTTAAATTACAATTTAAAAATTCACACAGAATCCAAACTTGCTCGTACGAATAAGTGAAAAATTTATACGATTTAAAAGGTACTTAAAAAGAGTACAGGTCGTTTAATAGTACATTAAGACATGATTTTAGCGCACGGGTCATTCTTAGAAACGAGTGGCTTGCCGTGAGTTTTCTAAGGGGACAAGTGCGCTGAAATGTCTTATGAAACGTGTATTTTATACTATTTTTTCTATTTTGGTCATTTTTTGAAAAAATGTACGTTATTGTATGTCCAGGAATTTCAATTTCGGTTGTTTAATATGTACTTTATGAAATTCATTTGGATGTCATAAAGAAGTACTTTATGTGTGTGTGCGTGCGTATGAAAGTGGGTGTGGATGTGGGTGTGTGTGTGTGCGTACGTGCGTGCGTGTGGATGTGTGTGACGATTTTTTTCGTTCACGATAGCTCTTATAACAAACTTACAAATTTTTCTATTTTCCGTATTTAAGCTTCGTTTACTTGAAGCCCATAACAGTTTTTAATGAAAAACTATATTAAAATATAATCAAAATTTTTTATATTTTAGTATTTAAAACTTCTATATCAAGGAGAATAACATATTAGATTTTGGCTAAAATTAATAAACCAGAAGTGACACTTTACTTGAACCTCTGAACAGATTTTTGTGAAAAATATATAATAATGATATACTCCAAAACTTGTCATATTTGGTATTTAAGACTTTTATATAAAGATAAACAACAAATTTAATTTTGACTAAAATTGATAATCCGGAAATGATACTTTACTTGAAGCTCTCAACAGATTTTCATGAAAAATATATGATATATTCCAAAACTTTTCAAATTAAGTATTTAAGATTTTTATGTTAATGAAAATGACGTTAGATTTTTTCTAAATTTGATGAACCGGAAGTGATACTTTACTTGAAGCTCTCAACAGATTTTCGTGATAAAATATACTGATATATTCCAAAATTTTTCAAATTTGGTATTTAAGATTATTATATTAGTGAGAACGACATGTTAGATTTTTCCTAAAATTGATAACCGGAAGTGATACTTTGCTTCAAGCTCTGAACAGATTTTCGTGAAAAATATAATAGGATATATTCTAAAACTTTTCAAATTTAGTATATAAGACTTTTATATAAAGGAAGCAACATATTAGATTTTGGCTAAAATTGATAAACCGGAAGTGATACTTTATTTGAAGCTCTGAACAGATTTTCGTGAAAAATAAATTGATACAATCCAAAACTTTTCAAATTTTGTATTTATGACTTTTACATTAATGAGAACGACATACTAGATGTTTTCTAAAATTGATAAACCGGAAGTACTTCTTTACAGGAAGCTAAAAACAGATTTTCTTGAAAAAATATATTAAAACATGATTCAAAACTTCTCAAATTTGGTATTTAAAACTCGTATATAATTTGAAACATTAGATTTGGACTGTACCTATATGATAAACCGGAAGTCGTCCTTAATTTGGAGCTCTTAACAGATTTTCGAGAAAAAACATAATAAAATATAATCCAAAATTTGGTATTACAGTGTAACGTTCAATTCTTGCTCAAGTACTTATTTTTATAAATGTTCTAAATATCGTTTTATTTTAATTTCAGTATATGTGAAAAGTCCAATTCTAGCGCAAAATTGTAAATATCAGCCTGAATTACATCGCTTAATTCGGTTTGGCTATGCATTGTTTTATTTTATTAAGAATAATAATTATAATGATAATAAAAAAAATATATATATAAATATATTACGTCTGAAATTTTTAACGTTGAATACTATTTATATAAAATACTTTATTACAATGTTCATATTCATCGTATTGGAAAGTATAAGATTGAAATAATGTACAACGCATTATATCATCCCCAAAACAACCCTTCTGAACGTGTCAATCGTGTTATTAAAACTATGCTTTCTTCATTTGTTAAAGATAATCATAAATCATGGGACAAAATCCTACCGTTGATAACTTGTGCAATTAGAACCTTACCTCATTATGTGACAGGGTTTACACCTTATTTCATAAATTTTGGCCGCGAACACATTTTATCTGGTGACGAATACAGAGTAAAGGGTATAAACAGTGATGGAGAAATTAACTTTGATCGTGAAAATGTTCCAGTGATAAGACCCCAAGGTTTTCAAGAAATTTTTAAACAAGTACGGAAACGGATAGACAACGCTTATGCTAGAAACAAATGTCACTATGACTTACGCCGTCGAAATGAAAAATTTCAAGAAGGACAAGTAGTATATCGACGAAATTTCGCATTGTCAAATGCTGCTGATAATTTTGCGGCAAAACTCGCCCCTAAGTACATTGGTCCTTTTACTATAAAACAGAAGATTTCGGATCTTATTTACAAAATAGTTGACGAGCATGGGCAGGAAAAGGGAAACTGGCATGTCAAAGATCTAAAACCAGGCCCTGTCATTCTGAATAACGCATAAAAAAATAATAATTCATTAATTTACTTTTTTTTGTTTTAAGTTTAGTGTGAGTAAAAATTTTTTGTTGAAATTTTTCCTCAAGGAAGTGACGGGGGAATTTGTAACGTTCAATTCTTGCTCAAGTACTTATTTTTATAAATGTTCTAAATATCGTTTTATTTTAATTTCAGTATATGTGAAAAGTCCAATTCTAGCGCAAAATTGTAAATATCAGCCTGAATTACATCGCTTAATTCGGTTTGGCTATGCATTGTTTTATTTTATTAAGAATAATAATTATAATGATAATAAAAAAAATATATATATATATATATATATAAATATATTACGTCTGAAATTTTTAACGTTGAATACTATTTATATAAAATACTTTATTACAATGTTCATATTCATCGTATTGGAAAGTATATAACGTTGTACCATGTAAACTAGGCGTCTTTAATTCAATTAAAATAAATTCTTCAACTCCGCTCAGAACTGAGTAGTCTCATCTTTGTCTAACGTAGTCTTTTGCACATCTGTCCGTCCTTTGCTTCGCAATTTTTGGCAAATAACGTAAAAATCTGACCACTTTGCATTTAGACAGTGGCTTGTGAGCTTAAAGATTTCTTACTAGTGATTATTGAATTATATTTAACAATAATTTTGAGTGTATTGCTGAAGTTTCGTATTTTCCTTAAGAGGGATTATTGAGAAGTCTTTACTAAGAAAATATAAATTTTCTACGGGTAGAAATCCCGGACTAATTGTTCACTGGCCCTGCAAAACTGTATACAAAAAATATATAATTCAATTCTCTTAATAACAGATTAAATTATTTTAATTCACATTTACAAATTCATTTCTCATTCTTATTGTTGTGCTGTTAATTTCACCATATTGATTGTGAATCGTTCTATAACTCAAATGATTTTGTAGGCTATTTATTTAACTTTGGAATTTAAATTTTGGATTAAGTCTGCCCAAAATTGGAAATTGGGGACATAATCGTGCTGGTTACACTATTATAAATTATATTATCCCAACGTTTGGAGAAAAGGACACAACACGTGCGAATACCGGAACTATCATGACGTCACACATCTTTTCTCGAACACCGGAATTCTGATGCTGTTTTGGACCTGCGTAGTGGATCAGGATATTCAGCTAAGCCATTTTAAAATGCTTTACTTGTTTATTTACGTCGGATAAACTATATTATTGTCTTTAAAAGTATGCCCCATAGCATTTATAGATATATTTTTTTTGAGAGTATTTTATGTACTATTTTTTGTTAAAGCTCTTGCGAGTTGAATAGTTCACTGCATTTTAATTTTTTTTTTTGCAACTTGCCACCAAGTAGGGTAGCGTTATGTAGTTAGGTTCTGGGACTTTACTTATTGGTTTGTTTAATTATTTATATACACTTTTTTTTAACAACTTTATATTTGAATTGTGCGCCCGCTAGTAACGATGATCGATCATTCGGTTCGCCACGGGAAGGCATGCTTTATGCTTTAGTTATTAGGTATTGTGGTATCTTTTGAAAGACGGTCCTCGATTCTAAAGACTGACCAATCCTAGTTTGATTGTTTATCTTTATATTATGTTATTATCTTCTATATTTAGTATCGACCATTTTGCTCGCTAGAGTTCATTTCATTCAATATTTTTTTCTCTGTCGCATCAACAAATCATTTATGAATATTATTATTGCGAATAAATCACGATCAAGTGCACCACAGATTGCTGTAGTAAATTTTAAATTCCTGCACAATTTCTTTCCATTTCAGTTTGTCGGTCAACTTAGGTTGGACGCTAACAAAGATCGACTGGCGCCCAAATTATAATTTAATATATTTTTTTTCTCTCTAGTGCTACATATCTTTCTAATTTTTGTTAAATTTTGCACCCATGACCCGTCTCCACTGTAGCCTAGCCGAGGTTCAACCCAATAGTAAAGGGAAAATTTCATGCTCACTTTTTGCGGGTGACAACAGACTTTTCTATTTATTGGAACAACAAATTAGATTTTGTTTAAATCTGTTCAGAGCTTCAAATAAAGTATCACTTCCGCTTTATCAATTTTAGCCAAAATCTAATATGTTGCTTCCTTTATATAAAAGTCTTATATACTAAATTTGAAAAGTTTTAGAATATATCCTATTATATTTTTCACGAAAATCTGTTCAGAGCTTGAAGCAAAGTATCACTTCCGGTTATCAATTTTAGAAAAAATCTAACATGTCGTTCTCACTAATATAATAATCTTAAATACCAAATTTGAAAAATTTTGGAATATATCAGTATATTTTATCACGAAAATCTGTTGAGAGCTTCAAGTAAAGTATCACTTCCGGTTCATCAAATTTAGAAAAAATCTAACGTCATTTTCATTAACATAAAAATCTTAAATACTTAATTTGAAAAGTTTTGGAATATATCATATATTTTTCATGAAAATCTGTTGAGAGCTTCAAGTAAAGTATCATTTCCGGATTATCAATTTTAGTCAAAATTAAATTTGTTGTTTATCTTTATATAAAAGTCTTAAATACCAAATTTGACAAGTTTTGGAGTATATCATTATTATATATTTTTCACAAAAATCTGTTCAGAGGTTCAAGTAAAGTGTCACTTCTGGTTTATTAATTTTAGCCAAAATCTAATATGTTATTCTCCTTGATATAGAAGTTTTAAATACTAAAATATAAAAAATTTTGATTATATTTTAATATAGTTTTTCATTAAAACTGTTATGGGCTTCAAGTAAACGAAGCTTAAATACGGAAAATAGAAAAATTTGGAAGTTTGTTATAAGAGTTATCGTGAACGAAAAAAATCGTCACACACACATGCACGCATGCATGCACGCACGCACACGCACACACACACACACACACACACCCACACGCAGGAACGCACGCATGCACACACATACCCACACCCATACCCTCACCCACATCCACACCCACACGCACACACCCCCACACCCACTTTCATACGCACGCACACACACACACACACACACATACAGCCACACCCACACGCACGCACACACACCCACACCCACACCCACACGCACGCACGTACGCACACACACACACACACCCACATCCACACCCACTTTCATACGCACGCACACACACACACACACACATACAGCCACACCCACACGCACGCACACACACCCACACCCACACCCACACGCACGCACGTACGCACACACACACACACACCCACATCCACACCCACTTTCATACGCACGTACACACACACCCACACACACACCTACACTCATACACACACTCACACTAGTGGCGCGCCAACCCGAGGGTGCAGGGAGTGCACCGCACACGGGCGGCAGATTTCAGGGGCGGCAAAAAGCCGCCTCGTCAATCGTTGTTTAATAATAATAATCATAAAAAATGTTTATCATGTTAATTAAGAATATTTTTGACCATGCCTTTGGAGAAAGATCGTTCTCCAAATTAAAACGTATTAAAAATTATTTAAGATCAACCATGACCCAGGAATGGCTTTCTAATTTAAGCATAATAAGTATTGAAAGTGAGTGTGTATTTCTGATATTGTCGATCAATTTGCAGAGAAAGATCAAGATTAAAATAAATAAGTAGATTTTAGTTTGTACAAATGTATAGAGTATTACAGTATTATAATTATATTTTCATATTTTGAAAGTAATTACGATACGCAATTGCGTATCGTAATGACCTTCATTTCGATACGTAATTTTTTGTTTTAGACGGTTGGTACTAGATGACGTTTCTTTAACTCATTTTTATCTAATTTATTTTTAGTTAATTGACAATTCATTTTAATAATATAATGTCGATATTATTATTATTATTATTATTATTATTATTATTATTATTATTATTATTATTATTTTATTTAGGGAAGATTATTTACATGAAAATGTACAAATGGTTACAAATATAATCACAAATTGAGTAAGTAAATGTTATTGTAGAAGGCGCAAAATATAAAAAATAGTATAAAGAACTCATTTTATAAGACTTTCTTTCGCACTTGTCAATTTTGACGCGTGTGAAAAAAGCATGTCTTATAAGACATGTTCTTTAATATACTATTAGTGTTATAGTATAATCATATAATTTTATAATTATTGTGTGTTTGTGTTGTCATATTTTATATAAAGGTTTACTGTATTGTTTAATAAAATACATTTATTTAAAATGTATGTTTTTTTTATTTTTTGCATTCAAATAATAATTTTCAATTGGATTTGAAAATATGAGATTATTTAGATACATTTAAAATTTTATTGTGTTTTATTGTCGACATACATAGGGGCGGCAAATAGTCTTGCACCCAGGCGGCAAATTTGATTGACGCGCCACTGACTCACACCCACACCCGCACGCATGCACGCTCACACACACCCACACGCACGCACACACACACACACCCACACCCACACGCACGCACACACACACACACACACTCACACCGAAAAGGACAATGTGGTGCACACACCCACACTCACGCCCACGCCCCACGCCCCACGCCCACGGTCTATACCCACACCCACGCCCACGCTCACACCCATACCCACACACACACACACACACACACACACACACACACACACACACACACACACACACACATTATTGTTAGATTGAGGAATCCGTAGTTAAAAATGTCTTAAGTCTTATGGTATTTGAGAAATCGTGGATCCAACATACACACAAACACACACGCACGCACGCACACACACAAACACACACACACACACACACACACACACACACACACACACACACACACACACACACACACACACACACACACACACACACCGGAACGGACAATGTGGTGCAGATTTCGACGGATTAGGATTTCATCCCTTTGAGATTTCGACGGCGTAGGATTTCAACTCCTTGAGATTTCGACCCTTGGGATTTTGACCGCGTGGACGCAATCAGTTTAGTTACATAATGAGCCATTTTCATATTTTTCTAAATGTATTGTAAATGATTATGCAATATTTTTCATAGTATGTAATAGAAAAAACTATTTCCCGCAGATCCGTATAAAAAAATCATTGAAATGATTTTAATTTTTACTGGTGCATGTTTTATTACTTATGCAATATTTTTTCTCTATCCTCAAAAATCTTAAGACTCGTATTTTTCTTATTTGCTTGGAATATTTTGGTATACTAAATATAATATGACAAATATGGAATTATATTTATTTATGAAAAAAGTTAGGAGTACTATGAAAAAATCCACTTTTATTTCATAATTTACTGCCTTCTTTTGGCCCCAATATGGCGAACGAGCCAGCTATGTATTATCTAATAGCTGTAGTATCAACTGTGGCGTCACTTTCTGTTTCAGATCAAGTTACTTTTTTAAAATATTACACAAATTTCAATAATTAATTGTAAAATATCTAAAGGATATTTCGTGATATTTTCAAATTTGAAGCTATTTAAAGAACAATATTTTGTTAATGTAATAATCAGAAGGCATATAAACATTTTGCTACAGCCCTATTGGGATTATCTATTACTTCTAAACGTTTAAAAGGAAGAAAACAAAAAGAAACTTATTTATAACGGTATTTCATTTGCAGTTATGGCAGACATCCCTGAAAACAATGTTGCAGAGCAAGAAGAGTGTGGCAAATGTGGAATGCTTACGCCTCGCTTATACCGGGACCAAAGGGGGTGGTTGTGTGCGAAGTGTGCTCCCCGCAAAGAGATGTGTTTTAACAAGGGCTGCGAATTCCAGGTGAGAGAGAATTTTCCAAAAAAGTTATCATAAGGACAAGATGTTCAAGGTATTTGCGATGTATTCGTTAATTTGCTTCGATCTTAAGCTCTTTTTGTGCAGGTGGTGTTTTATTATGTTAATAGGGGATTTTGATATTGACGTCACAATTCGCTACACCAGCGCCACTTTTGGTGAACTATGCAGACAAACAAAGCTTTATTCAAACTTTATATAAAGTATCAGCATTTGTGAGATTTGTGTTCAAAATGAATTTTTTAAAGCCAGATATTGTACATATCACGTGTTGACACCTGACATGTACAATTTCGAAATGATTAGATTTAGAAATGATTGTCGAAGAATTGAGAAGGTAGCTTGAATGCAGAGATTGAAATATAACTGGTAAAAAAATGATCTAAGTTAGTGGGTCTTGTGAAATATACAAATACTCAGTTTATTATTACCAAAAGTATTTATAATTATTTACTTGCAGGAGGAAATATTGCATTTAATCTTATATTTATAGTGATTAGCGAGATGATTAGTAGTGTTTTAACTCTGTCAATCGTTTATGGGTTATTTTAAAGAAAAATATTTTAATCTTGTCCAGCGTGTTGGCGTTGTCGGCGTTATAAAACAAGATGACGCGTCCAAGAACAAGTTCCTTCTTATCTAGCGCGATGACGTTGTCGGCGTTATGAAACAAGATGGCGACGTTAGATGTCGCTGACTGTGTGTGTAGCGCGTCCCAACAAATAAAATGACGGTGATTGCGTGATTTTCTGTGACGCAAAAAAAACATTTTTGCAGAGGCAATATATACCCGCACAATAACCCTGCACTCACTATTGTTGTTCACTTGGGTCTCGCGTACTTCGGCCCTACGTTGGGCGCCACTTTATTACGAGTCTGGTGATAAATTATAAGGGATTGTGGGGGTTCAGGCCAATTGCAATAACGCGAGCAAATAACAAAATCTTTATTTAAATAAAAGATACTACAATGGAGCGGCGCGTCTTGTCCCGTTGGTAGCCGCGATCAGACTGCCCCGCACCCACGTCTGCGGCCGGATGCTTTCCTAGTGGGCGGGAAGCCCCTATCGCCTTCTCCAAGTGTTGCGCGGTCATTTTAAAATCTTACAGTCTCCCCCTCTGAGTCGAAGATGGAATCCTCGCCTTAGATCCAAGATCAGACTTTCGGGTGGTTTTGGAAGGTCGCCCTCTTCGTCGGAGCGGCACCACTGGCGTGGGCACCTCGTCACTGGGCGTGCGGATCGGCGTCAGAGCCGAAACGTGGTAGCGCCCGACTGGAATGCCCGGGCTACTCGGCAGCGCAACTTCGTGAATGCTGCCTCACGTATGGCCCGTCCTTCTTCGGAAAGAACTTGGATGTCACTCTGGTGTCACAGACTTTTCGCATCGTCTCCGTAATATACACCAGGTAAGGCGTGACTTGAGGAACGAAGTTTTCGGCGACGATGATGGCGCGGAAATCACGTTGTACGTCATCGGGCGTTCACAGTTCACGCCCGAACGTCAGAAATGCGACAATGCCCCGTGGCTTGGTATCTGGCCGTGTTCAACGCAAATCTGATGGCTGACAACTTCTCAGCCCAGTTCGTGTGGTCTCCTTCGACGGCCATAGCAAGGCGCGACTTCATGGCGTGGTTCTTTCGCTCGACGGGGTTCGCCTCCGGGTGATAGAGCGGGGTCAGCACCTGTTCGGACCCCATGCAGTAGGTGACGTGCTGCATCACGGCGCTGGCAAATTGAACGCCGTTGTCTGATGACGCGCCACGGCGTCCCGTAGCGCAGGAAGATCTCATCGATGAGGATCCTCACACAAGCTTCTGCTGTTGCTTCCGCTAATGGGAACGTCTCCACGCACCCGGTAACGACGTCCTCGACGATGAAAATGTGACGGTATTCCGCTGGTATCGGTGGTAGCGGACCGATGCCTGCGTCGTCAAGGAAGTCAATGCCGAGGAGCGTCCGGTTGTAGCGCGCTTCCAGTATAGCATGACAAACGTTGTCTTAATGACGCGCCCTTTCAGCAGCACCTCGGCGGTTGTTGACAATATCTTAGTTGGCCTCGCCTTCCCATCCGCGAGTGCCGGAATGGTGGTAGAAGTGCAGAAGTGTTGACCCTTTCCGAGCAACACCTTGTACAGCGCGTGACTCGCCACACTCTGTTGCGCTGCGGTGTCGGCAATCCCCGTACCGGCGATGCCGAGGACCTCGGTGTCGAAGACTGGGCGCGCGTGCGGCTTCACCGTTGCGTCTTTAGTGTGCAAAGAACAAAATGTGACCGCGTCAGCGGCGATTGACCCCTGCGTCTTGTCCTTGCACGTGGGGCATCTTGCGCGGATAACGCCTGGAGTGCCGCATCCGTAACACGCGATCGGCGGGCGTCTGTCGGAGGCTGTTCCGGCTTGGGTTGGAGTCGTGTTCACGACGTCCGGCTTCTTTGCGGCAAATTTCCGGCAATCATTCTTGCTTTGCCCAAAGTTTCCACAGAATGGACAACGTGGCCTGTCTCTGTCGGCGGCACTCGTTGGTGTTTACGACGTGGTTACTTCCGGCGTAACGGGAACGTGTGGTTCTTCGTAGATGCACTCTTCATCTGTTCGCGCAAGAGGTCGTCGAAAGTCTTTACTTCATCACGTTTTAACCGCTTTCTCAAGTTGCGATGTAGAAGCCCGTACACCATGTCGATCTGTAACGACTCCGAGGGTTGTGGCTCTGGTAGCTGCGGCAGCAAACGACCGGCACTTACACACAAATATATCTGCTTTCGTATTGGCGCCCTGCTCCTCTGAAAACAGTTCTCGGAATAGTTTGTAAGCGGGTTTTCGCGCACCGAATGCCTGCTTCAGATCGCGCACTGCGTCGTCAAAGGAATTGGTAGTCGTTTTTACACCTGACCACGACTCCGCGGCTAGACCCGTAAAAGCATTGGTAGCCCCTTCAACGCGTTTTCACTTGAAATGTCTGTGCACTGTTTGTACACTTTTATAACGTCGATAAAAGTATCCACGTTCTCACCTTCGGCGCCGCTGATGCGAGACAAACATCATGCGAAGTTTCCCGTTTGGTTAACGGACGTAACTGACGTCGGGCTCACGGCTCGTAACGCACTAATCTACTGAACAAACGAATTTTGCAGTCCCTGGATAAGGTTCTGTAGCTGATCGGTGGTCATTTGTATTCGGGCCGCCATGTTGTTATCAACCGCGCTAAAACGCGGGCTTCTGCGCAAGGGAAGCGATTGAGGAACAAGTTCTGTCTTGTCCAGCATGATGGCGTTGTCGGCGTTATGAAACAAGATGGCGCGTCCAAGAACAAATTTCTTCTTGTCTAGCGCGATGGCGTTGTCGGCGTTATGAAACAAGATGGCGCGTGCAGGAACAAGTTTCTTCTTGTCTAGCGCGATGGCGTTGTCGGTGTTATGAAACAAGATGGCGACGTTAGATGGCGCTGACTGTGTTTAGCGCGTCCCAACAATTAAAATGGCGGTGATCGCGTGGTTTTGTGTGACGTAAAAAAACTTTTTGCGAAGGAAACAATATTAGCCCAGGGTCCCCAAAGTTCACGGTCCGCCCCTGCGTGAAATGCGGGCAATTTTATGATTAGGTTTATACTTCATGTTGGTCTTCCTCTGACGTTTTTTTGTCGGCGTTATTTTCATAACTAGATTTGAAATTTATTATTTACGACTTGTATAAAGTCTAGTTGTACACCCACCTTTATGATCACTATATATCCTACCGTTCTAAAGTTAAAATTAGTATTTATTAATTAAGTTATTTAAAAAAAATATTTATAGTTTAATAGGCATACAAGGAAGTCATGTGTCGTGTGGTGTCCACGTCACCTTTACCCATATTGTTTGTTAGAAGTATTTGCAACGGGTAAAGGTAGTAAATTGCAGGAACGAAAAAATATTTCATACAAGCTTAAAATGACTGATTGTTGATATTTCACAAAATAGAGAAGTAAGGGAGCTGCTTGGGCATGTAAGAGCTATTTACATCCCAGCGTTAATAGAGACTGATACCTTGACGGTAAGATGGACAATATTCCTAAAACAATGTCCTAAAAGCCTACCTATGAAATCGAGAGTGGGAAAATAAGTCTGTGTCTAATGCTGTTATCTTTTTTAAATCTACTGTCTGTTATATGCGTTATATACGCGAGAAAACAAAATATACTCAATGGTCACAATTAATTTTGAAAAATACATAGCCTGAAACACAAATTATCCTATATCAAATATTGTGTATTGTTAAATTTTGAGTAAACATTTTTCTGTCTGCAGGACATCGGCGCATTGAAGAGAGAAAAACACTCCAAATGGTTCTGCGAATGGAGCACCAAATGCATCGAGTGCAGATCCTCCCTGCAATTGGGCTCACCATGGCAGCAGCATTTTACAACCTGCACCAAGTTGAAAGTGATCTCTTTGGGGTGCGGGTTCGTCGCCAGTCGCAACAATGGCGTGCAGTCCTTCCTGGTGGAGACCGCTTCGGGTCATGTGGTGTGCTGGTGCTACTACACTAAGCTAGGCTTCTTTCTCTCTGTTTATGTTCCTGTGCCTTGCATGGAGCTATATCGATATCGCTGCGAGGTGCGGCTGGACTGCGCGGGGAATTCCCGGACACATACGCCGTACACATTGTATGATATGTGGTATGACTGGGAAGTTGTTTGTCAAAATGATAATTTTTTTATTAATCCTGAGGTCTTTGTTACTGTGCAGGTCAATAAGATTAAATGAAATGTTAATAAATACTTATTAAATAAAATAATTGTAAAAATATTTTATCAAAAAAATCCCATTTCATGCTGACCATAATGTAAATAATCGTTTCAAAAATATTTTTTTTATATGACACGGGGGGCAATTCTTGAAAAGTGAGATGTCAGTGAGATTTGACAGAAGTGAGAGAAAACGTCACGTGACTTACATGTCACGTAAACTATTATTCACGAAACATGACTATTCAAGGTCATTTGTGAGCCGTCTGATATAATATTACTTGCAGATAACTTCATTGCATTTCGTTTGCATAGGCGTGCAACATGAAATATTTATAGACACATTTTAACTGAAAAATAAGAATAATTCATTTGAAAATTATGTTTCTTTCTAAATAATGCCTTTCTGAAAGATTTATGTTCTTCACTTATGTTTTTGCAAAATACAAAAACTTATAAACCAAGGAATAATAATTTGACGTAAACGTCGACGCCACTGGATAAATAGTGGCACAGAGGGCAGTGCAGTAGATAATTAGATATCTGTAATTCTGCGACATATGTCAGTAATATTTTTAGTGTGTTAGAAAGTAATGCCACAATTTACGTATATCTGTCACACCACTTAAATTAAATAGACATAGGTCAAATAATCTTACTCTTTCTAATACAAAAGGTTGCTAAGATACTGCTGTAAAGAGATGTGTATTCTTTCTACGAACAAATGACCTTGAATAGTCATCTTTCGTGAATAATAGTGTAGTGAGATTTTTTCTTTAATTCTTGAAATAATTTTGCCGTCTCACTACTTCACATTTCATCTCACAACGTGAAACTTATCTCCCCACCTTTATGGTTGTGAGAATCAATGTCACTCGCTAATGTTAAATAGAATTTTGCTTAATACTAAATTATATTAACTAATATTATAAATAAAATTATTACAAATATCATGGTTGATGAAAGAGAAGTAAATTTGAAAAATACAGAAATTACTTTTCGAACCAAATTTTTGAAATATTATTTCGGCTGAATAAAACTTTAGTGGATCGCTTGGGTGACAATAAACCAACCAACCAAGGGATTCAAACAAAAAAATTAGCTACTTTACGTTTTTTGATTTGTGTGTATTCAGGTTGGTGTGGGAAAAGACATACATTATAACTACAACCCGATTTAAATATTTTACATATACTTATACAATATAAATATCTTTATACGTAGTAAGACACGTTTTATTTGTAGTTGTCCGATTACGGCAATAATAATAATAAATAGTTAATATAGAAAATTTAGCTATATGTTAGTCACTCGTAAGCATAGGGGCGGAGAAAATTTGGCCCGCGGGCTGCCTAATACAGACCACTTCACTACGGACACGGACTACGGAAACCTACAAACTCAAATTTCAATAAATCTAGAAAAAGTAGTTGTGTATGGCAACATTATCAATACCAGCTAGAATGAAAATAAGAATATCACGGTAAATATCTAAAAGTAATCAAAGAAGAGTGTAATGTAGTACTCTCAATATCAAAAATCACACTTTTATGTCAAATTTTTCACTTACTAAATCATGGCCATTTAGATAGGTGAAATATATCTCATTTTGTTTCGGGAATTAAAAAAGTGAGAAATGTGAAATGAGATGAAAGTGAGATGAAATTTTATGTCACCTTGTGAGAAAATTCTCATATTTCAAGAATCGGTATCCTGGGGACCGATTCTAATTCACTTGGAGACTATTCAGAGATTGTCTCAGTTAATGACGTCATATATGTTACCATGGTTTTGTCATACGGATTTAATTTTCAAGTTTGGTATAAGTTGGAGTATGGCATGTCATCGTTGACACAAGGATATTAAAATATGTTGAAGTTTAATTATTATCTTCTTCTACCATAATCGTACATACAGAATCCCTCTTTATCGACACTCAAACCATTAGTGCGAATACGATGTTGGAAGTTTTTGTACCCTGAGGTTGGCACCGAGCCAAATTACATACCGCGTTCTTTCTTGTTAAACTTCCGTTTTCCGTCATGGCCGCGACAAGGACAAGGTAAACGTGACATTTTGTGTTTTCTGTATCAGTCGCAAAATCGGTCTAATTCGACATTGTATTTTTACCATCCGGCCCTTCAAACTTGAGAAAAGCTCGTCAAGTATTGTGCGATACGTACCAGGTAATTATTTATTTACCGAAATCAAATGTACTTTGTTTTTACGACGCCTGATCTGATCATTGTAATTCCAGGTGTCGTCACTTATTATAGCGTATCTGGTTTTTCAAATTACTTTGTATTTTTGAAGCCAATTATTGTATTCACTTTCTTTTTCAAATAAAACTGCTTTTGTTAAAACTAAACAAACCTGTGCTGATTATTGGGCATCAAATTTCAACAATATATACACTGGATTGCTAACTTGTATGTTGTGCACGTAGTCACCTGTGGGGCAAGCAACTGGAAGGCAGCCATTTGCAGAAAAGGCAAAATACGAGCTAAATTTAAAATTACATATAGAAACAAATAAATTGGATGAATTAACAGATTGTTTTATATTTATTGCGCATATTTTAAAAATTATGATGATTCGATGATGAGTTTTTAATGAATAAGCACGTTTTAGGATCCCTAGAATACGATTTTACTACTTTTACGATGATGTCTGTATGTATGTATGGATGGGATGTATGTATGTTTGTTTATATGTATGTATGTATGTATATATGTATGTATGTATTTATGTGTATGTGTGACGATTCTTTCGGATGGCAATACCACCTTTCCAAAAAATTTAATTTTTGCGTTTTAGAGTCCTTAGAGCATGATTTTACTATTTTTGCGATGATGTCTGTATTTCTGTGTGTAGGTGTGTGTTACGATTTTTTCTCCGTCGATAACTCCAACACTACAATTCCAAAAATTATAATTCTTTCGTATTCCTCTTCGTTACATCCATATGAAGAGCTGATTAGATTTTGGTTACAATTGGTAAATCTGTAAAATATTTAAAACAATAGTTTGAATAAATATGTATACATATATATATATATATATATATATATATATATATATATATATATATATATATATATATATATATATATATATATATATATACAGGGTGTAAATGAAATAAGTGCATTAAATTTGACCAGTAGTATAACTCATCGAGAGCAACAATATTTCTTAATAACTTTTTCTCGAAATCGCATATTTTTTTAGCATTTTTACCACCCCGTAAATTGACGAGTCGTTCCAAATATTTTTGTAATAATTGAATGCAGCAGCAATAGTTTTTGAAAAATTTTGTTTTAGCAATTGACAGTCCTGTCAATTGTTGCAATTAAATTTTGACATTAGTAATAAACTTGTTTATAAGGTAAAATTCTGTCAAAATGCGAGTACACAGACATTGTAATTACTTACCTATGGTTTATTTATTTATTTTTTACTCGTATCTGTACTACATGTTACTTGACATCATGGTTCTCATAAAGACAGTGTCATGGAGTTGCCAACGCATTTACACGGAGCGTTTCCATATCATCACCAAATCATTCTGTTCTTAATATTCGCACATTTGTTAATCTTGTACATCTGTCTCCATACCATGTGCAAAAAGTTCAATGTTTTCAGCACATAACAGACTTCAATTTTGGGAATGGCTCATAATGTTCATTCATGAGACTGAATTTACTTGGGAAGGTGTATTTATTATGCACAATACACATCTTGACAGACGAAAATGCTGTAAAAATTTTCATTAAAAAATGTTTGGGGAACAATAAATGGACGACTAATTATTGGTACTCATGTACCTCTTTTAAATGGACAAAAGTTTGTACTTACATTTTTTGAATAACGTATTTAAACTATTATGATTTATCGACGATAAATAATCATCTCATAACCTAATAACTATGCTTTTTCTCTTCCTCTAGTTACCCCGTCACTCCTTGTCTTCCTCTTGTCACACTATTCACAGGTAAAGATAAAAAGCCTGTTTCAATACACAACTTTATAATTTTCTTATCCAAAATTTAAATTTATTTATTTTAAAAATTGTATTATTACGTATTAATTAATAATAATGTTATTTCCCTTGATTCGTTTATTAATTACTGTGACTGCAAGTGTAACCGATAACCGACAATTTTTGAGCTGCTTGTATCCCACTTGAATGGCAGCTGCTCATTTGTTCTCCATGAGCGGGTAACGAAATATGCAGCAAATCTTTAAAGAATTTTAACTCAAAATCTAAAAGACTTAGAAAAAAAAGTTATTAAGAAATATTGTTGCTCTCATCGAGTTACATTACTGGTTAAAATTAATGCACTTATTTCATTTACACCCTGTATATATATATATATATATATATATATATATATATATATATATATATATATATATATATATATATATATATATATATATATATATATATATGAACAATAATACTTACTTGAAAAATAGTCGAGGGTTATTTTTGCTATGTCTATTTGTGCACCCAAAAGCACTACAAGAAGACGGCATATTGCCTTTTATTATGAAAACATCTCACTTAAAGTATTTATTCACTAAGAAGACAACATAAACACCACTGTATTCAAGAAAACTACCATTTGATGCAATATCAGACCAACGAACGTTTGACGTTTTGCCTTTTCTGCAAATGGCGCCGTACCGTACCCTCACCACTTGCCTCAATTGTTAAACGTATGTCAGCTATCCAGTGTTTTATTATAACATCCTTGGTATGACATTTTCAAAATTTAATTTGCAATAATTTTGTTGTTTGCTAATATTATCGTGAAAAGTATGAAATATAGGGTAAGTCTTCTTGTTTAGAAACACTTAAAAACATAATTATTTAAAATGCATATTATATTTAAGGTTTTTAAGGTTTTTTAATGGCTGAGAAAGATAAATTAATACGAAAAATATTAAACTATTATTAAAACAACTATTAACAAGACAAGTTCACCCTGTTTATGCAAACCACAGAAAATTAAATACCTAAAATCTGACGTCATTAACTGAGATTCAATGTTTGGAGACATTCATCATTGTGTTTAACTTACCTACCCTTAAATTACAAATATATTCCAGAAAAATGAAAGAATAAACAAGTATGTTTTTAAATTACAGATAATGTTGACATCTTAATTGACACTAGTGATAATGACAAGTTAAAAATCAAGAGGCGTTTTTCATTCAAAGCGATTACCTCCGGTTACATGGTAACCGCATTTTATTGAGCATCCTGGTTACATGCGGTTACGTCAAACATGTAACCGCGGTATGTAGGACGGTTACATGTCAGGTATATGTATAGTATTATTCACGAAAGATGACTATTCAAGGTCACCTTTTTTCGAGTTCGTACAACAAATTCTGTCATATCATTATTAAAAATTATATTTGATTTTAATTTATTACTGTGCATGCAGCTTGTATATTGTAAAATTTTCAAATGTTATAATATTTTGTGCTTATAATATATTTAATTGTTTCCTACCCTACTTGTTAGGTTTCCTGTGTGGATAGTGTATTTAATAAATAAATAAATAAATAAATAAATAAATAAATAAATAAATAAATTTGTTCGAAGAAAGAATACAGAATACAGTTTATAGCAGTAGCTTAGCAACATTTTGTATTAGAAAGCGAAAGATTATTTGACGTATATTTAATTTGTGTGGTATGACAGATATACATAAATAGTGCCATTACTTTCTAACACATTAAAAATAGCAATGACGTATGTTGTAGAGATACAGACATGTAATTATCTACTATACTGCCCTCTGTACTAATGTTTATCCAGTGGCGTTGACATTCAAATCAAATTATTATTTTATGGTTTATGTCAAGTACATATTTTTGTTTTATGTAAAAACGTAGGTGAAGAAGAAAAACTTTGAGGAAAGCTTTATGTAAAAAGAAACAAAATTTTCGGATAAAATACGTTTATTTTTTCAGTAAATATGTACCCATATTTCGGGTTGCACACCTATTGGTACGAAATGTAGTGAAGTTATCTGCAAGTAATATTATATCAGACGGCTCATAAATTACCTTGAATAGTCATCTTTCGTTAATAATACTATAGATATCCTTTTGTAGTTGTCAAAACGCTATAAGTCTGTCAATTTTTAGTAAAAATAAAAATGGAATCTGTAGCATTTTTTACCAACGTATTTTGTATTGCATGAATACGCTTTAAATTAAATGTATATGAACAAAAATATTTGACATATGTAAATAAATTAATTTGACAGAAACCGTCTGTATTAACCGGGTATATTTTATTGGCATCGGTTACGCGCGGTTAACCATAATGTAACCCGATTACATGAATAAAAAATCTGGTGTGGCCAACACGATATCTCCCGCCATTACAGCCCGAGTCACAAAAAAGATTAAGTCAATCCTTATTTTTGGATTACAGAATTTTATTCTAATTTTGACAGTTTATATCTTATAATATAGTCTAATCTAATCCAAGTTACTACCTTTTTTTAAACCCCTCAACAAGATTAAATCCCAATTACAGAGTAGGTTCACATTCACACACATCCATGCCTTAGTGGGATTCGAACCCAGAGCCCCGAGGGCACTCGACATGAGGCGTTGTTCTAACCATTTAGCCACCGGAGCTATAGTCAAATGAAGATTAAATTTTAAATACCGGGATAGAATAGAATTCACTAATCCAAAAATGAGGATTAGCTTAAACATTTTTTTAATCGTTAATTTTTATTAATACATACCTAAACTATTATTCACGTAAGATGACTATTCAAGGTCATTTGTGAGCCGTCTGATATAATATAACTTGCAGATAACTTCATTGCATTTCGTTTGCATAGGCGTGCAACATGAAATATTTATGGACACATTTTTACTTAAAAAATAAGAATAATTCATTTAAAAATTATGTTTCGTTCTAAACAATGCCTTTCTAAAAGATTTATGTTCTTCACTTATGTTTTTGCAAAATTCAAAAAGATAGTCTTAACTATAAACCAAGTGATAATAATATGATTTAAACGTGAACGCCACTGGGTAAATATTAGCACAGAGGGCAGTGTAGTAGATAATTAGGTATCTGTAATTCTATGACATACGTCCTTATTATTTATAATGTGTTAGAAAGTAATGCCACTATTTACGTATATCTGTCCCACCACATAAATTAAATAAACATAGGTCAAATAATCTTTCTCTTTCTAATACAAAATGTTGCCAAGCTACTGCTGTAAAGTGATGTGTATTCTTTCTTCGAACAAATGACCTTGAATAGTCATCTTTCGTGAATAAAAGTATACATATTTACTTATGCTGGAAACTGTATTGAATTACTTTTCTATTGTTCTATTTACTTTTTCCTTTTTAAAATGTTACTAATATTATTTTGAAATGATTAGTTCTTTGATAGTGATATTTATCTGTCAGTTACATACACGGTTACATACATTTGAATAACTGCGTTTTGTTTGTTTAAAGTATAGGCTCTGGGATTTAAATTATAGATAATTTTATAAATTTATCCTAATAATATACAGAAAAAGTATTAATGCAAATCTATAGAAAATTTAATAATCTTTAATTTTTATAATAGCATTAATCTCGAAAAAATAACATTTAAAGGTATTTTTCGAAGAAAAACTATTTTGAGCTTCTTGTAAAGTGCCATTTCCGGCCATCTGATTTTCACTAAAATCTAATGGGCTCTTTCCATTACAGAAAAAGTTCGAAATACAAGGTTTCAAAATTTTCTGAATGATAGTATTTGAGTTAGATTGGAGGATCCACACACACAGACATCATCGTGAAAATGTTAAAATTGGATACTACGGACCTTAAAACGTGGTCATTTACCAAAATCTCCATATGCGATTTTTAACACGATCCCTATACCTCCCTTACCAAGGGTAGCGGGAGGTAAAAAACGCCTAAGATCGACTTCAATAGGTACAGCAAAAGACTGATGCATACACTTTTTTGCAAGCCTTACCATTAATTTTTTTTGTCCTTTTATCACACCCTACATATGAGAGATTTTGAGTAAAAGCATATTTATTGTGACTCTGTGTATACCATTGTAATAAAACTGCAGATTACCAGGAGGTTTATATTTATTTAAAAACGTACAAATCGTTATATGTCAAATACTTGTTTTTAAAGCACACTAGACATATATACTACATTCTCCCCTGCTTATTTCAAACAATATATAAAATTTTAAAAACAAATTTTCAACTAAACAAAAACAAAGTATTAGGAACAAACGTTATGTGCTTAATAACTAACGTAATCCTTTAGGTAATTAGGACGTCTTTTATCTCTGACGGGACGTGGGCTAAGAGAATCTTGAGTTGATGAATTTGGAGTTGGATCTTGATTGTTAGAGTCAGTACAAACAGCGTCAGTGGTCTCTTTATCTTCGTCAGGAAAAGCTAATGAGTCGGGTGTTTCAATTTCAGTTGTTTTTTCTGTTTCTATTGTTACCAGGTCCTTTTCCCCCCTTGGTGCTAAAAATCTTAGTGACACTGTTGATTCAGTTCCGTCTTTTCGTCTAATATGGGCGTATTGTGGATTGGCTTCAACTAAATCCACTTCTTCCACTAGATCATCGTATTTGCTGGAGCGGACATTTCTTTTTAAAAAAACCGGGCCTGGGGCGATTAACCAAGATGGCAAAGAGTCTCCATTCGTAGATCTCCGAAGATGTTTGAAGAATCTTTCGTGTGGTGTACAATTAGTTGCAGTACATAGAAGGGACCTGATAGAATGTAGTGACTCTGTCAGGACACATTCCCAGTCTATAGGACGCATTTGATTTCTCTTAAGAGCTAGCGTTATTGTCTTCCAAATCGTACCGTTGTAGCGTTCAATCTGCCCGTTTCCTCTTGGGTTATACGGAGTCGTGCGGCTCGTAGCTATTCCGTTAGAATGAAGGTAGTCCGTTAATTCTCGAAAAAGGAAATTTGTGCCTCTATCAGAATGAATATAAGCGGGTGCTCCGAAAATTGAGAATAACTGGGAAAAACATTCAATTATAGTTGAAGCACATAAGTCTTGACATGAGTAGGCAAATGGAAAACGAGAATATTCGTCAATAATAGTGAGAAGATAACGATTTTTAGTCTTAGAGGGGAGCGGCCCCTTAAAATCGACGTTGAGACGCTCGAATGGTGTAGTGGCTTTTATAAGACAACCCTGATAATGATGGAATCGCGGTTTCACTTCTGCACATATAGGACAAGCAGATGACATTTTTCTAACGTCTTCTAATGTATAGTTTAAGTTTTTACTCTTCACCCAGTGGAACATCCTCGTTATTCCTGGGTGGCAGAGTGACTGATGTAGGTCAAATAATTTTTTATCAGATGTGGCGCTACAAATTCTTGAAAGAGTATCAGCTTTAACATTGTCTTTTCCAGGGCGATATACTATGTCAAACTGGTAAGGCGATAATTCTAGTCTCCATCTCATGATTTTATCGTTCTTGATTTTGCTCGAATGCTTCAAATTAAACATAAACGAGAGGGCTTGTTGATCACTGAAGTTTAAAATTTCGACCAATAAGAAATGCCTTCCATTTCTTTAATGATTCTACAATAGCTGCAGCCTCCTTTTCAATTGATGAGTGCAACCTTTCAGATTTGTTTAGAGTTCGTGAGAAGAAGGCCACGGGACGTCCCTCTTGGCTTAAAGTCGCAGCTATGGCTACGTCGGAAGCGTCTGTTTCTACTGTCAAAGGAATGTTTACGTCAATAGATATTACAACTGATTTACAGATCTCTTTTTTGAGATTTTCAAAGTCTTGAGATGCTTCGGATGACAATGGAAAAGAGACACAGTCAGTTAGGTTTCGTATTTTATTTGAAAACAGAGGAATCCATTTTGAATAATGAGCAAAAAGGCCTAGGGCTCGTTTCAGAGAAGACGTATCAGAAGGTAGAGGAAGATCTAATAATGGTTTTAAGCGATCAGGATCCGGTTGGATTGTTTTATGTAAAATTAAATGGCCCAGTAGTCTTACACTTGACAAGGAAAATTGACATTTGTTTTTATTAATTACTAAATTGTATTTATCTAAAGCATTAAAAGTCCTTCCAAATTTTGATCGTGTTCTTTTTGGTTCTTCCCACAGACTATGATATCGTCAAGATAGGCATAAACTCCGGTTAATTTTTCGTTAGTTATGATATTATCTATTACCCTTTGAAAACAAGCAACACCATTGGTTACCCCGAAGGGTATTCTATTATAGTGATACAAACGACCATTTGCTTCAAAGCCGGTATATAATTTTTCTTCTACGGAAATCGGTACTTGATGGTAAGCTTGTTTGAGGTCCATCGTACTAAAGACTGAATCCAAGGCAACCTTTCGAACCAATTCGTCAATGTTTGGAAGAGGGTATGCGTCTAATAAGCTAAATCTATTTATGGTCTGTGAATAATTTATGCATAGACGTTTTTTATTTCCATTGTTAACAATTAATACTTGAGCTCTCCAAGGAGAACAGCTTTCTTCAATGATATCTTCCTCCAAGAGTCTGGTTATTTCTTTTTTAATAAAAATCATATCGTCGTCGGAATATCTCCTTGATTTCGTAGCTATAGGTTCGGGGGTGAGGACATTGAACAATTTTGGTGGTTTCACCTTTGCGCAAGAGGAGCAAACTAAGAGTGCTGGTTTCCGCCCGCCGAAAACTAAATCTACATTCGAATGTAGTTTCAGAAGATCATGACCTATAACAACATCAGTGCATAATTCTTCAAGGATTGTTAGTTTAAAATTAGGATACTCGTGTCCCAATAGCACTAGATTAACTAAGACGTAACCTTCAATGTTTGATTTAAAACTTGTAGTAGCCATTGAGACCTGTCCCGTCTCTTTATATAGTTTGATGTGATTTCGTGAAACAAATGCTGAATTGATGAAACTTGTGGAACTTCCTGTGTCTATTAGACAGGTAGATTTCAAACCGTTGACTTTACCGGTAACTACGGCATTATTCAAAGTTGTAGTAAATCCACCAAATGTATTAGCCAAGATTGCAGCGGACGTATTCGCTTTAGTTCTCATTTTGCAAACTTTGGCAAAATGTCCTTTCTTATGACAGTAATTGCAAGTTGCTTCTCTAGCTGGACAATTAACTCTGGCGTGACGATCATTTCCACAAAAGAAACATTTAGGAGCGTATTTTTTATTGGTAGCAGCAGTTATGTCATCTGTTTTGGCGTTTTGAGCTTTAGAATGTTCTTCAGGGACATCTTTCGAAGAGTTTGAAACAGCATTGATATAAGAATAAGGAACGGGATAACGCTCAGCTTGAACCTGTGCTAACTCTAAAGCTCTTGCTTGCTTTATAGCCTCAGCTAGGTCCAACGAATCATTTTCGAACAACCTCTGCCTTATATGTGAAGATGTCAGACCGTTTATAAAAGCATCACGGATATATTCGTCTCTATGTTCAGCAGCGTTAACATCTGTGAACTCACAATCCTTGCTGAGGAGCTTTAGCCCTTGAACAAATTGGTCAATGGTCTCGCCAGACTGTTGTTTTCTCGATGCTAAGAGGTGACGTGCGAATATTTCGTTTTTCTTTTTAACATAAATAGCACTTAGTATCGTTATTGCTGCTTGGTACGAAGTGCAGTCATTAATTAGCTCGTATACATTATGAGATAAATAGTTGATAAATACCTTCAATTTATCTTCATCACTTGTAAATTCCACAATTTCGATGAATTTTTCGAACGTTTTTAGCCAGTGAATCCATTCTTTTGCAGCAGTAGCAGAATCCGGGTCTGTTTCAAATCTACTTGGTCTGAGGTACTTCTCCATATCACGCAAACGTTATTTAGTATCTTTAAATAAATACAATTGTAATAAAACTGCAGATTACCAGGAGGTTTATATTTATTTAAAAACGTACAAATCGTTATATGTCAAATACTTGTTTTTAAAGCACACTAGACATATATACTACAACCATACAGGGTGGTTACTTAGGAGTGGGGGTGGCTACCCCAACTTATTCCTACAATGGGGTCCTCCACCCTATTAACAAATTAGAACATGGGCCATTTATATTATTAATAGACTTTAGTACTGTGTTAGGGACTATCAAAGTTTTAATAGTTATTATTTTTAAAATAATCGGGTTTGTATTGATAAAATAAATTAAAAATAGTAATTATTTAATTGATTGGTATGAAATTTATAAAATTCAATATGAATTCAAGAATATGTCAACAATAACTTTCTTCCACTGCAGTTTTTATCGATCTTATAATCATTATTCAAGTCAAAGCAGTATATATACCTGCGTATAATAAACTGCATCCTGCTAAAAAAAAAGATCAATATTTGGTAGAAAGATCATTAATAATAATGTAATGGCACTATTTGCGTATATCTGTCACACCACATAAATTAAATAGACATATGTCAACTGATCTTTCTCTTTTTAATACAAAATGTTGCTCAGCTACTGCTATAGGCTATCCAAGCAGCTGTTCCGTGTCGCTGGTCGCACCATCTGATGGATTTCCCGTTAAACATATAGTAGGGATTTATTACGTGTAGAATGGCGTTTTATATATACACGAACCGTTTTGTCAGTTTAAAATATATTTGAAACACCACTTGAAATAGAAAATACATGTGTTATCATAAGCTGTGATTTTGAAAACGTCGACATATCTTTCTTATACGTTTGCGCGGTAAATTCGCGCCAGTGTGAGGACCAGTGAGGGCTGAGGTGATATTTTTGTTACCATATAAACTATCATTGTTTATGTAAATGTCAAATGTCATTTCAATCATTCTGAAATATATGTGCAAATTTTCTTGTTCAATAAAACCTTAATTATCGAAAGGTATATGAATTTTATTCTAAATTCAGAACAATTTATTGAACAAGAAAAACAAATTAACAAAATAAATGTGAAACTATAATGGACAAGTACCTACGCCCGGAACGTTTCGACACAGAACAAACTGCGGTGGCTGCAGACAAAAAATGGTTACATTGGAAAAGGACTTTTAACAATTTTTTAGAGCACATGAACGACGCGACCGACGCTTTTGTAAGTTGCAGCTGTTAACTAATTATGTTGCACCCAATGTTTTCGAGTACATTAGTGAAATTACGACCTACAAAGCCGCTCTGGATGCCCTTGAAGCACTGTATATTAAACCGAAAAATGAAATTTATGCTAGACACTGTTTAGCCACTAGAAACCAACAGTCTGGAGAATCAGTTGACCAATACCTTCAGGTCTTGAAACAAATGAGTAGAGACTGTAATTTCCAAGCTGTTTCCGCAGACGAACATAAAAATGCTTATATAAGAGGCGCTTTCATCACCGGTTTTAACCAATACCCGAATCAGGCAAAGACTATTAGAAAATACTTCACTTACATTAGATGCTGCTTACGATCAAGCTAGAGCCTTAGAGTTAGGTGAACAGCAATCAGCAACTTATTCAAGTTTTTCTACCTCAAGTGCTGCTACCAACGTTGAACGTGACTTACAAATTCAAGATACTGTAGCTGTGTCGTCAAGGCTATGTTATTTCTGTGGATATAATTGGCATCAAAGATCATCATGTCCAGCTAAGGGTGATGAATGTAAGAAATGTGGAAAAACGGGACATTGGAAACGTGCCTGTTGATCACAATCTGGACTAGGTAACAGAAAACCAAATCTAAATATTAATAGAAATCAAAAATCAAATACATCAGCAGCAGCTAATCTACTTGCAACCATTTCCGCAGCAACACCAAACAGTCTTATGAGATCAACGGTTGATATAACAATAAATGGAGTCAAATTAAAAGCATTAATTGACACTGGCAGTTCTTTGAGTTTCATCAATTCAGCATTAGTTGAAAAATGTAATGCTACTATTTTACCTTAAATCTCCATGGCCAATTCGTCCCTATATTCCGATATACTAGGGCAGTGTAAAGTAAATCTGAAACTTGCTGATCATTTCTACAAGAGTGTAGCAATCTTAATCATAAAAAATCTCTGTGCCGATGTAATAATTGGGCATGACATACTCAAAAGCCACTCTGCTATAGAAATAGTTTTTCATGGCTCCAGACCTCTTTTGAAGATTTGTAGCTTAGCTGCAGCAAGTGTTCAACCCGTTTCATTATTTAGTAACTTGACAAGAAATTGTACCCCTATACTAACTAAGTCTCGAAAACAATGAAAAGAGGATAGCCTATTCGTAGAAAGTGAAGTAAATAGACTACTGGAGGAAGGCGTGATCGAATCTAGTAACTCACCCTGACATGCCCAAGCTTTTGTGGTAAGAGAAGGAAAACGAAAACCCCGAATGGTCATTGATTACTCAAGAACAATAAATAGGTTTACTCTACTGGACGCATACCCTTTTCCAAAAATAGAAGAAATAATTTCGAGAGTTTCAGAAAATGATATTTTCAGTATTATAGATTTGAAAAGCGTCTACCATCAAATCCCTATTTTCGATTCTGAGAAACAATATACTGCTTTTGAAGCAGCTGGCAAGTTATACCAATTTCTTCGTATTCCTTTTGGGGTGACAAATGGTGTCGCCTGTTTTCAGAGAGTCATAGATCGCATTGTACAGGATGAAAATCTTAAAGATACTTTTCCCTATTTAGACGATGTGACTGTATGTGGGAAAACCCAAGAAGAACATGATAGAAATCTGAACAAATTTTTAGCAGCTGTGGAAAAATATAATTTAACTTTGAATAGAGAAAAATGTCAATTTTCTGTCAAAACTGTACACTTGCTTGGTTACGTTATTTTCAATCACACAATCAAACCAGATCCGAATCGTCTTCAGCCACTTCTAGACTTACCTATACCTAAAGATGCAGCATCCCTTCAGAGAGCTATGGGTATGTTTTCATATTACAGTAAGTGGATACCTCGCTCTTCAGAAAAGATTCGCCCCCTGTTGAAAACTACATTCCCCATTTCTGATGAGGCGATTTCAGTATTCAACATGATGAAAAATGACATTGCTAACGCAGCAACTTCAGCAATCCAAGATGATATACCTTTTCAAGTAGAGACATACGCATCAAACTTTACTATAGCAGCAACCTTGAGTCAGATGGGAAGACCAGTTGCTTTCTTTTCTAGGACGCTAAACAAATCAGAATTACAACATTCCTCGATTGAAAAAGAAGCGTACGCCATTGTCGAATCATTACGGAACTGGCGTCATTGTCTCATCGGCAGACCTTTCACTGTCTTAACAGATCAACGTTCAGTTTCTTTTATGTTTGACCAACATCACACTAGTAAAATAAAAAAACGAGAAAATTATGAGGTGGCGTTTAGAACTCTCATGCTTCAAATTTGACATTGTCTACCGTCCGGGAAGCAAAAATTCGTTTGCTGACACACTTTCAAGGGTAAGCGCTGCCGCCAACTCTGTAACAAATCTTCAAACACTACACAACACACTCTGTCATCCTGGAATAACCAGAATGACACATTGGGTTAGAGCGAAGAATCGCCTCTATTCCGTGGAAGATGTAAGAAAAATTACGAACACATGTAGAGTGTGTGCAGAATTGAAATCAAGATACTTTTCACATGAAGGACACTTAATTAAAGCTACGTCACCCTTTGAACGTCTTAATCTAGACTTTAAAGGCCCACTTCCCTCAAAATCAAGAAACCAATACATTTTGACGGTCGTGGATGAATTTTCGAGATTTTCTTTCGCCTTCCCTTGTACTGACGTCTCTACTAAAACTGTAATCCAACACTTAACTACTCTTTTTGCTCTTTTCGGCACCCCAGCATACATTCACTCGGATAGAGGAGCGTCTTTTATGTCGATGGAACTTAAATCTTTTCTGACTTCGCATGGTGTTGCTTCAAGTCGAACCATACCATACAACCCAAGGGGGAACGGTCAAGTGGAAAAATATAACGGTATAATCTGGAAGAGTATAATACTTGCTCTAAGGACACAAGACATGAAGACTGAGCACTGGGAAGATGTACTTGACATGGCACTTCATTCTATCCGATCCCTCCTCTGCACGTCGACAAATACCACACCTCATGAACGTATGTTCAACCACCCTCGCCGATCGTTCAATGGGAGTTCCACACCTACATGGTTGATCAAACCTGGACCTGTCTTGATGAAAAAGCATATCAGAGCCAGTAAATACGACCCTCTTGTGGAGGAGGTTGAGTTGTTAGAAGCAAACTCCGAATATGCTCATATCAGATTTCCTGATGGTCGAGAGTCAACTGTTTCAACCCGCTACCTGGCACCCCCTGGAAATCCTATAATAAGATCAGAGAATGGGACTACGAGTGAGACTTCTGAAAACCGCCCACCAGAGAGTTCAAAGACAGAAAGCAAATTAGAAGACAAATCAAACCAAGGTCATGATGGACTCTCTACGAGTCCATCAATTACAAATCGCTCAGTTCCAGGAGGCGAGCTAAACCAAGATCAAGATAGACCCTCTGAGAGCTCTTCAACTACATATAATCCAGCTCGTCCAACCCGTGAAAGACGTTTACCAACTCATCTAAAAGACTTTATTATTGATTTTTAGAGAGGGGTGATTGAGGTGATATTTTTGTTACCATATAAACTATCATTGTTTATGTAAATATGAAATGTCATTTCAATCATTCTGAAATATATGTGCAAATTTTCTTGTTCAATAAAACCTTAATTATCGAAAGGTATATGAATTTTATTCTAAATTCAGAACAAGGGCTGTCAGACTATCACTACTTGTCACTGTGTACTTTTAGTCGACGACAATTGGGAAAATATTTCCCGTTGATTTTGGAGAACCGTTAGTTAATATGTAAATTGTGTATTCCATTTACTTGCATGTTTCTTGAACTTTGACGTATTTTTGTCAAGGTCAGTGTAAAGATTTGCGTCGTGTGCTTTGTATAAAGTTGTCTACTAATAATTTATCGTAGATCTCATAAATATTATACAATTATACATTTTACATTCAATAACATGTATAGTTCATAGATATTTTATTTTTCATTATTGTTATCAAAGGCACACAGATATGTATTGTCCCATAACCTATTTTGAATCGAAGTATTTTGTTCCTAAGTTATAGTTATTGAACTAAATTTTTTATTTGATAAAACCACAAAATATATAAACTTTAAAACCATGTTGTGTGCTTGAGAAATATGTAATCAGCTTTTTAATAAAATTCAACTGTACTTATGTCATTCGACGAACCGATGGTATCCATTTTTATCGCCTTACCTGTTCCCAAGGTTAATAAGGAAAGGAGTAAAAGTGAATCTTATTAATGAAGAAAGGGAACCCAAGTGTGACGTGGAAGATCAAGGAAAGGGAAGATTTTTTATAAAAAACCAAAAAAATTCTTAATCAGACTGTTCTTTAACAAATAAGTGACCGGTTTCGGCTACTGAGTAGCCATCCTCAGACAACCGACGTAATGTGTTTCCTGTAGATTCATTGTTTTCCGGTTGTCTGAGGATGGCTACTCAGTAGCCGAAACCGGTCACTTATTTATTAAAGAACAGTGTGATTAAAATTTTTTTTGGTTTTTTATAAAAAATCTTCCTTTTCCTTGAATCTTATTACCCCCGTTATATTTGGATTTGCACTCTACATCACAACAAGTCTGATGGCTTTTTTCCACGGTTTTCATACTCATTTTTACACGTGTTTACGAGCTGTCATCCCAACCTCGTCCCATACCAAGTGTTAAAAAATCCGCGAGTGGCGCGACGATACGTACTTGGTTAGCCTATAAAGTGCTGTGTATTCTTTCTACGAACAAAAGACCTTGAATAATCATCTTCCGTGAATAATAGTTTAATAATGAAAACCTGTATTTTGTTAACTTTTTATTGTCTACCAAATTAACAACTACATTATTAATCATCGGAGAGTTTAACAATCAAATCCTTAATCCAATCAGTGTAAACACTAATCCGAGTAAAAAGTGTGAATGGGTCATAGGCAGAGTCACAGTAATTTATGGGTGCTTGTCCTCCGGTAAGTACCCCAGTAATATAGTACTTCTCTTTGTTGTTTGATGTCCAGGGAATTACTAGTCCACTGCCCCTATCGCGAATGCACGTACCAGTACCTATAAACAATTCAAAAATTATAGCCATTCTTGTGACTTCCGGTCAAAGTGCCGGTTGAAGTATATTTATTAATAACTCTGGTACTAATTATACTAAAATTAAACTTAGTATGAGATATGAGGATAATACTTATTTACATAGAGTTAAGAACAGGCCCGGATTACCCATAAGGCCAACCTAGGCCATGGCCTAGGGCGTAGGCACGGAGGGGGCGCACATCGAGTAGTTGAATAAATGGGAAAACGGAAAGAGAGAAGTGCCTGCAGTTACTAGACGACGTAAACAGTCACATTTGCTTTAATTATACAAAATCAGTATACTATAGTGTTTGGTAAATCCTTGCCGAAGATTTTAAATAATTCTAATATTTATATACCGGGTGTCTACTTATGAATCCTAGCAAATACAATGGTCAAATTTTCATACTGTAATTTCTGCCCTATGAATTTTAGAATAAAAGTATAAATACGAAAACTGTTCAGAATTAAAAACTGCATAAGTCCAAAATTATTGTTTACATGCGTTTCTTTCGAGAGAGAGAAGAAAAATAAAAGTTATAATCTTTAGCTACTTATAAAAAGATGGTAAATGTATCATTGATGACTGATAATAGTAGGTATATTGAAAAACAAATTTCATAAGGCAAACTGTTAACCCACGAGTCCAACATTGGAAAACGGGCCGCTTCGCGGTGAGTTTTACAAAGGACGAGTGCGATCACAGTTCTTATGAAACATGTTTTTATATTATTTTTTCTTTTGGGATAATTTTATAATTCTAATAGATTTTTAATAAATGCGACTTGTAAAATCAGTTACGTTGGTAGCACTTCTCGCTAATAAATTGGACTTCAGGGATGAAAATTCTTTGTTGACTGACAGCAAATTGATGTTGATATGTCATTTATGTATCAGTTTTAAAAGCAGTAAGTCATACCAAAAACAGTACGTTTATAGATCTTCTTAACATATTTTCAGTGCGTTTAAGGACTCATAGAGGCACCGATATAGAACAAGAATTTAATGAAATCAAGCATTATTAAAACTCGGTATACATTGAAAGGGGTAGGGGGGAGGAGGGGTGCAGTCATGAATTTTGACCTAGGGCGTAAAGAAATGCTCATCCGGGCCTGGCTAAGAATATACAGATGACACTGAGAAACGAGCCGCTCAAAATAACTTTATTTATAATTATTTTTTAATTTTCTTGATATATTTATAACTAGGCCTAGAGGCTCACAAAAATGATATTTGGCATGATGGTAGCGCTTCCGGTTTTACCGAAAGTGACATTAACTTTCATATTTCAAATGAAACATCCTACATATTTTTATATATCTGGAATCAACGATATGCTTGAAGTGCATTTTTATTGAAGAAATAAATTACTAAACCGTAAGAGAAAATTATCATCAGGCAGGTTGCGATAGTAATAAGCAATATTTAACTTAATTGTTTAAATAATGAGTTATTTTTGTAAGTTTCTGTATTTTGTTATAAAAAAATCTGATGTGGCCAGCACATAACCTCTCGCCAGATATTTTACCTGGTTGTACGCATAAAACAAAAAACATTTTTAAATACAAATACATACATATATTCATATCTCACTACAAAATAATTCCCACATATATTTGCAAAATCTATGGGATATTTTAATATAAATTATGTACAATACATACATTTTCTTTATATTCAATATCCTGAAATTTTCTTTTTCTACTTTCCTTTTCCGGTCTCGTGGCTGCGTGCCTGAGTGTCAGGTCGAGAATCTGGGGAACCGGGTTCGATCCCGACCGACGCCAAATATTTCCAATTTTAAATGGCACAAAATTGACCCCTGTGGTGCACTCTCCACGCCAGCAATGAGTGCCCGTGAGGTGACGCCTGGTAAGCGCCCGCACGGTGCAAATATATCATCTTTACCGATATCTGTGTACAAAGCAGATTGGCACACCCAGCAATGGGTAATAAGCCGTGATGATATATTTATTTATTTATTCCTTTTCTTTTTCTTTATATTCGTCATTTTTTCTCAAATTCCTTTTATATTTTTTACGCATATTCTTTTTCGTTGAATTTTTTTTATTTTCATAATCTTCATAATAATGTACAAATATTTTTGACAGTGACATTTATGTGTCAATTATCAACATTTGAATTTCTTGCCATGTAGTAGTTTGATCTGAGATTTTTTTACATCAAATTATTTTATATGCATTTCTTTATCTCTAAATCTATAGAAGATATAATGATGAATTTATATTTATCGAATAAAGAATTTAACGTTCTTTAATATAAGTATTTACACAAATTTTCGATAATAGTATATTAAGATACAAGTTTCATAAGACATTATTTTAGCGCACGCGTCATTCTTAGTAACGAGCGGCTTGCCGCGAGTTTTCTAAGGGGACAAGTGCGCTTAAATGTCTTATGAAATGTCTATTTTATACTAATTTTTCTATTTTGGTCATTTTTTCAAAAAATCTACGTTATTTCATATCCAGAAATTTCAATTTCGGTTGTTTAATATGTACTTTATGAAATTCATTTGGATATTATAAAGAAGTACTTTATGACATCCAAATGGGTTTCATAAAGTACATATTAAAGAACTAAAGTAGAAAAATAATATTTAGATAATGTTTTTCTTGTAACTACTACTTTCGGTTGTCTAATGGTTACCAAAACTTAATCAACTCTTCCCTTATTGTTATATTGAGGAATCCGTAGTTAAAAATGTCTTTAGTCTTATAGTATTTGAGAAATCGTGGATCCAACATCCACACACACACATACGGACATCATTGTAAAAATGTTATAATCGGATTCTAGGGACCTTAAAACGTGCTTATTCACTAAAATCTGGATATGCGATTTTTAGCATGAATTCAATACTTCTCTTAGCGAGAGGTAAAAATGTTCAATATTTCTTCAATAAAAATTCACTTCAAGCATATAGTTGAATTCGTAATTTTACGTAGATTCCAAATATAGGTATAAAAATATATAGGTGTCCCATTTGAAATATGAAAGTTAAACCATCATGCCACTAAGCAATATATCAAGAAAATTACAAAATAATTATAAATAAAAGTTATTTTGAGTGGCCCGTTTTTCAGTGTCATCTGTATATTGAATTTAGTAGTTAAATCTTACCGTTTGCGAAACTAACACAAAACTTATCCGTAGTAACATATTTGACAAAATCCTGAGAAATCATACGTAAACATGCTTCGGTATCTAAATAGGAAGCTGTCAAATTCTTCAAACGATCACCTTCTACGGATCCCCATCCAGCAACCTGCAAATAATGTATGCTTTAGATAATTAATACAGTAATCCTTCGTATAACACGGTAATTAGTTTCCAAGTGTGAAACCGTGTTTTGCGGGATTAAAAACAATGGCTGGTAGCACAAGCCTTGTTTTAATTAAAACGCTGTTTTAAGAAATGCCAAATTTCATTATTTATTAAAAATTATACATAATATTAAATATATCAAATTATGTTAAAGCAGAACAAAGATTGTATTCAATTAAATATTTTTTAAATAATCGTTCTTTAAACATATGGGTGAAATTAAATATTGATATTTGAATTTGACATTTCTTAAAACAACCAATGTATGTAGTAGAATTCAGGGTCTTTTCCATGGAGGTATAAATAAATATGGAAGGAGTGCTAGCCGAAACATTGAAGCCGGATGCCCCCACTCCAATGGGATAGTTTTTGGAATTTATGACTCACCACTAGATAACTCACATAGTATTGCGTCATAGTGTCATCGCTCGTAGGACAGTAACATGCCATAGTTATCGAGTCGTTGTCAATTACAAGTTATAGTTTTTTTAAAGCTGTGTTATTTATATCCCAATAGGACACGTGCTTTCTTTGTAAGGTTAGCGATAATATCAATGTAGGTGTATGTAAATTGGTTTTTGTGGTTTTGCAATATATTTTGGAAATAAGATGAGTTATTATTACTACAAATATTTTAGAAATGTTTTAGCCATTTAGTAAAGCGTATTTGTTGTAGTAGTATTCCAAATGTCCCTCATCTCGTTCATACATAAAAGTAAAAATTGTTTTAACTAATTAAGTATAATACAAATCTACTAATGTTTTTTATTACATTTTTGTTTAATTTATTGTAAAAAAGTACGTGCTTAATACGTTATTTCTTTGGTGGTTTGCAATAAAAATATGCCATAAAATTTCATTTCAATTCACTACAGTTGAAAACAATATACAAATTCCTACCATGCTTCAATCCCCACGTTCATAATTACAGTTTAGACTACCTCGATATTTATTTATACCTCCATAGCTATATTTGTACCCATGTTTTCAATCACTTTGTATGGTCTGGCGATGCCATGTTAGATGTCAGCGCTCATGTGAAAAATATTTGAACCTTAAGACAGGGTATTGTCATGGATTTTTTGTGTCAAATGGTAGCATTTATGTTTTTGAAAGATTGTTTGACGGTTGTTAAAGAGTAAAAATTATTATTATTTAAGTCAAAATTGCAACTACAACTTTAAGTAATAATAATTATTATTATAATTCCCCGTATTATAGTTTTAAGTTTAGCCGCTAATAGCAAGCGCCAGTCTGGCATCGCCCTGTAATCTGTAATCAAATCAAAATACCTTTCCTAGAGGACCATCGGGGTTAAGTTGTTCTTTTTCAAACTCCCTATCCCAATCCACACAGACTGGTTGCACTGCATTTGATAACTCAAATGGTTCCTCCACGAAGATAATAGCTATATCTCCCTCTGCTTTAAAATATGAATACCATGGAGATTTGAAAATAAATGTTGCCTTAAAAAATAGTTATTTACATAAGAGGCAGGAGAATGGTACATTACTGACGAGGAGCCATTTGAGGCACTTTGTGCCGGGTATTTTACGGCTCCGAGTCAAGTACTGACATTTTACTGACGAGTCATATATTAATTTTTTTCTAAAACCTTTGATTATAATAAAAATTAATTTTAAAATTAATAATTAAATCTGATTTTCTAGTACTTACTAGTGCACTTCTCTCGTTTCTAAGGTGACAGAAGAAAATTAGAAAATAAATATATCCAATGTACAAAACACAACTATAAATATGAATATTCAATAAAATTTTAAATAAAGCGCTTAAATATTTTCGTGACTAGTCAGAGAAAAGCAATTTTCGTGCCACGTTTTTGGCGCGAAAATAGTACTTTCGCTCCGGTTTCAGAAAAAATACAGTTACAAAATTTCAATTACTGAGTTTACATGCAGTTTTCAAAACGTTTTTAGTTTTGAGAACGCCATGTATACAGTGTCAAAACGGTTTTGAGTTATCTCAAACCAAAACTAAAAAACGTGGGTTTGACTTGAAAACTAGTTTCAAAACTACTCATGTAAAGACTTAAAATTCAGTTTCAATACTGCGCATGCGTACATAGCATAACGTTTCTGTCGCTGTGTATTACTTGGTGTTACTAACCTACAAATAAACTGACAGTTGTGTAGTTTTAGTGCGTAGTGGTACAAAGTAGAAAAACTAATAGGGGATAACAGCTCAATCGAATTAAGAGAAATTAGTTAAAAAAAATAGTGAAAGCTCATCACTCATATGAAATCCATATATATTATTTTGATTGGCGACTAAAAGACCACCTATAAATATATAACGAATATCGAGTTAGGGGCGGAGCCTACTACCAATAGAAGTAGAGAAATTCCATTAGCGGAGGCGTGACTATATCAGTCCAGTACTGCAATTCTCAACAGTTTTTATTTGAATATAAATATTTTGCATTAAACTTAATAATTTAAATACATTTCCAATTATAAATCATGTCGACTTGTACAGTATAATAATATTCATTTATTTTTTATAAATATAATTTAGAAATAGCATATACTTCAAGAATAATTAGGTCCACGAAGAAAATATTTTGATATAAAAACTTATATTCGTGACGTCACATCTATATTTTTAAATTTCGGAGGACTATAACTCGCTTATTAATACGAATTTTTTCACCGGATTTTCACCGACAGTCTTAGTTTTACTTATACGTTCAGATGAAACTATAAAAAAAATGGTGGAATCCCCTATTGGAATAATAGCAAAACGAAGAATTTGGAGTGAAGAGGATTTGTCACTTATATCATCGGCCAAATGCGCATGGGCCGAAACTGTTTTCAAATCAATCTGTAAACCTGTTTTGAAAATTACATGTAAACGGTTTCGTGTAATTTTGACTGACAACTGAAACCATTTTCAAAACTGCATGTAAGCGTAGTATATAAAATAATTTTAAATAACTTACTTGACGCTGTTGGGCAAAAAGATCGTTAGAAGAATTATAAGCGCTATAATATTTTCCAGCTCCTACACTGAATGAACTATCAAATGTAGATATTTGATCTATAAAGCCAATGCAATGTGCGGCTAAAATAGTAAAAAGATGAAAACATGGATTATTGCGTTCTTCAGACAACAAAATGCACACAAATACTCGGCAATAATGGGTTATTAGTTATTAGTTTTAAAATAATTGAATTTTTAATACCATTTTTTTAACTACTACGTCACACATCTACTCTATTTCAAATTCTCACTACTGTTAAGTCTTCTGCTATCGCCGTTTTGAAACACGGAATCCATTTTCAAGTACATAAATGCAGAAAATAACGAAATAAGGGATGTAAACCAAATAACACTTGACTGCATTTATGCCACGTCAAATAATGGTTTAACTGCTCAGCGCAGTTTAGTGATCAAACTGTTGTGAAACAGTTGCGCCATTGAAAATTGCATGTCAGCGTTAGGCCGTAAGTGGCCAAGTCAGTCATTCAGCGATAACCTGTCATTTTTTACCTTCCGTCACCTATTATTGTCTGGTCAAAAAATTCGATGATCTGTATGTATGTTTGTATGGATGGACGTATGTATGTATGTATGTATGTATGTATATGTGTGACGATTCTTTCGGATCGCATAACTCTAATACCACCTTTCCAAAAATTATAATTGTTGCGCATTCCTTTTTTACATCCATATGAAAAGCTGATTAGATCTTGGTTACAATTGGTCGACCGAAAGTTCCCTAATTTGAAGATTTTAACAGCTTTTTTTGAAAAATCGCTGTTAAATATAATTTTTTCACATTTAATGTTATAAATATTAAAGAATATTTTAATTTGTTCTCTATATGATTTCAATGATGATGATGATACGATTTAATTACATTTTATACTTCATATTCAATGGATATAGACTCGGAAAGCGTGACGTTAAAATCGAGCGGGAATTACAAAAGTTGAAAGCAGGATTCCGGTTTGTCAACTGCATTTTGAAAAAGTTTATTGTAAACGAACGAATTTGACCTCCCCCTTAAACCATACCACCGCGAAATTTAAATAGCTGTCATCTCTCTGATTTGAAAATTAGAAAGTTTAATGAGGTGATTTTGTTACATATTCCTATTTTATGTATTTAAAATAAAAAAAAAATATATGCGTAATTTGTTTGAAGCAACGTTATATTGAAGTAAATTTCAAGAACTAAAACTGTTATAATTACCCCTTAACCTTAAAATTAATTTCAATAAAAACTAAATACGTATTTCGAGAACTATGTTCTCATCATCAGTAGTACAACAAGGGAAAGTTAAACAGAGTAGTCAAGATTACTCAACATGTCAACCATGCCAGAGGTCCTAACAAATCTTTGAGTTTCTGTTTAAAGGTTGTAGACAATGTTACATTATTAAAAAATACTGGTTGGACTTGCATATATATATATATATATATATATATATATATATATATATATATATATACATATACAGGGTGTTTCTTTTAATACAACCAGCGCTTTTTTGGGCGAACTAATAACTTTAGAAAAAAAATGTTATATAGTAGAAATGATCAAGAATAAGGGGCTAATTTATTAACAATAACAAACCGAAAATTCGACCAGTGGTTCTCAAACGACAGAACAAAATTATATATTTTTTAAATGGTATCCTATATAATTTTTTAGCCCATTAGATAGAGAATTTTTTTCTGATTTCAACGATATAAATATGGTAGAGGGTTGTATAACAATTATTCCGAGAAAAATAGTAATAAAAATAATGTTATAATATTACAATAGACTATCCAATACACAATACGTCTGTTGCCTAGTTAGGCTAGTAGTAAACCCACTTTTTATTACATTATTTCTAGTTTTTAATACCATTTTTCTCGAAATAATTGTTATACAACCCTATGCTATATTTATATCATTGAAATCAGAAACTAATATTCGTTTTAAAGGGCTAAAAAATTATATAGGGTGCCATTTAAAAAAAATATAATTTTGTTCTACCGTTTGAGAACCACTGGTTAAATATTCGGTTTGTTACTATTGATACATTATCCCTTTATTCTTGATCATTTTTAGTATAAAACATTTTTCTTTAAAGTTGTTAGTTCGCCCAAAAAAGCGCTGGTTGTTTTATATATATATATATATATATATATATATATATATATATATATATATATATATATATATATATATATATATATATATATATAATGAAGACAATGCAAGTCCAACCAGTATTTTTTAACTCTTTCCCATGATGAGAACTTAGTTCTCGAAATACATATTTAGTTTTTATTAAAATTAATTTTAAGGTTAAGGAGTAATTATAATAGTTTTAGTTATATTTACCCTTAGGCTCCATCTGTTATTATTTTTTAAATTTCAAGAAATAATGTTAGTGTGGCTTTGTCATGCTTCAGCGAGGGCGAAAGAATTTTCCCCATACTAATCTCTGTATGCATAGGCCACTCGGCTCTAAGCTATTGTTCAAAGGATTAACGATATTCTGCACTGTGATTTTGCACCTGGTCACTACAGTCTCCATGCCGGTTTTACATTGGGCAACAGTTGCGCGTGCAACTGCAACTTGCAATATATAGCGGCAATATTGCATAGTGTAAAGTGTAATATGAAAATTGCCAAGCAACACATAGCCACAACCGATTGCACGAAAATAGCGCATGTTCTAATTCGTGCAACAATTGCACGGGCAACTTGGTAATTTACGGTACTGCCAACTTATTGTTTATCTGCCATTTATAGGTTATGTATTTATTTCGATCAGTGGCCTCTTGATATCCATTTATTAACACCAAGAAAAATTGTGCGAGTAAATTAATTGACCATGCCTGTTCTATGGACTGATGAGCATGTTAAACATTCAGTATTATGTTGGAAATCGGAAACATCGTCATTGAAAATTTAATTATAGGAGCATTTAAAACATTTAAAATTACCTTAGAACGATTAAATTACTTCTCCTTTTATTCACACGTAATGCCCGTATGAGTTAAATATATGTCAAAACAATAGTTATTGATAAGTAATTTTGGTAATACTGTTGCTGACAATTTAAAAATGTTTAAGTTGCATGTTGCTCAATGTAAAGTAAGAAAAATTGCATTTGCAAGTTATTGCCGCTATCAATTCCAAGTTGCAGTTGCACGCGCAACTGTTGCCCAATGTAAAACCGACATTCAGTCCGTTCTTGCTTGCAATTTGGTTCGTAGTTTAGTCGCGATTTTGAACTTTTTTTGTGCAAATTACAATGACACAAAAACATATGATTCGTTTTTCTTCAATGCCTAGTGAGTTTTTTGTGGATGAAGAGAGACTTATAGTTCGTTGTAAAAATGCAGTCGAATCGAATTATATCCATGCAACGGTTTATGATAGAGACGTTAAAATTATAAAAGGAAAGGTACAGGCCAGTTTTAAAGAGAAATCTTATAATATTCATGTAAGTTCATATTTGAAATATAAATTTTACATTTTATCAGATATGTACTATATTAAATTTTACAGATTTGTTTAAATGGCGACAAATCGATTGAAAGTGCATCTTGTGGGTTTCTTAGAGGTAAATTTCGTTGGTACTACATGGCTGCATACTGCATTAGCAATACATGCACATTACAGCATTTCATTTCGGTGACGGATACGGCTTGTTCCTGGTCGAAGTCGAAGAAAGAAACAACTGATACTACAGTGCAAACAGTTGGCGCCACTTTGGTTGTATAAACACTAATTTTATCGATTATATTTATATTACTTACTTTTAGAAATGCAGTAGGTACTTCTTAATAATAGACATTTAAGTACAAAAGAAATTATTAAATGTCAATTTATCTCAATTCCGTGAGTTCAAATTAATTCCGATTTGGCGCTGCTAGCTTAAAGTCAGTAGGGTACCTTTATATACAGAGTATAGCCATGACGTGGCTCACGTTTCGTCCGCCATTACCGGGACATCTGTTATATGTGTTGTTCTTGCGCAAATTATTATGTATTTTCGTGGATATTTGTTTTATTTTAATGAAACACACATTTAATTATCATTTTAATACGTATTTATAGTGTAAGTAATATATTTTATTTTATTTACTTGTGTAGTTTGTTAAGATTTCCTCCACGATTACTGACATATTGAAAACAACTATAAATTACCAATATTAAGCACAATCATTTAAATTTTAAAAGGTAAGTTTAGAATTTACAATTATTATGTAAATAAGAACTACAGATATGTATTAAATTGGATGTGATAATAACAACCCATGTCATATATTCTACATAACCTCTAAATGTAAATATTAATAATAATTGTGTATCTCTTAAATTAATGAATTTTTATTACCTTTATAAATTCACAGTGTGATAATTTAATATTCTTTTATAATATAATATCACATTTACTACAAATAAATAAGGAAATGAATTACCGACAATGGCGGCAATCTTGGCCCATGGCCATACCCTGGTTATAAAGGTACCCTAAAAGTCAGTAGGGTACCTTTATATACACGGTATATATATATATATATATATATATATATATATATATATATATATATATATATATATATATATATATATATATATATATCTATCAGTGGCGGTGCGCCAGATGAGGCAGGTGAGGCCAGGCCTCACCTCTTAAATTCAAAACATTTGTAAAATTTTATAATTTTATTCTTCATTTAAAATGTATTGAAGTAATACAAATCTACAATATTTGAACTCATAAACAATCATTGTTACTATAATATGCCAAATAACCATGCAAATAGTGTTATTTTCACGCGAATTTACACATAGAGGCCAAATTATACTGTCCTCATGGACAATAATAGCGCAATACATAAGTGCGAGTGAGACGGAACGATTTTACCCTCTCTACGCTCTACATCTACACTACTGCAGATGAGCCAAGCGATGAGTTGGCCTCTCTCGTTCCTAGCAGAGGGCTTGTAAGCGCTTACAACAGAAAATGCTTGTTTCAAACAAGTATATTTGTATTATTTTCAATTAGTTTTTGTAAAAACGGTTTAATAATTACTATTTATTGTTACTGTTGTTATTTTTTTGTTTTCATAAATTTGAAACTATTATTTATTTCCATTTTAATTGTACCTACTGTTACTTGTCACAGTTATTTAAATTAAACATTTATACACAATTAAACAATAATAAATCATGTATTGTAGAAATATACAAATACCAACAACCAAGAGACAAAACAACAGTTCGAACTACTTACAACAATGGGAATAATCTAATTGAACTGTTAAGAAAAAAGTTAAATAAATAAATAAATCATTACAATGATTACTTTTGCATCTAATATTTTCATTATTAGTTCTTTTGAATTATATAAATATCAAAAATATAATATTTCAAGCGCAAAATAGCAAGATAAAAGCATCGAAATAATAGGTGAGGTTGAGAATTCTTGGCCTCGGTTGAGTGGTGGGGAGAACCCACTAGCTGCTGCTTGGGCTTTACACTACCCGCTACACGCTCACGCCGCACAGTTAGCCAGCTAGCTATTACTCAGTAATATAATATATTAATTTAATGCAATATTGTATTTTTAGATTTTCTGTTTCTGTAGTTATTGCTTATATGCTCACATCTCGCATCATAATTATAATTCAATTACTAAATGTCTTCTAATGAATTTGTAAATTGGAAAAAAATAAAGATGCAAATAAAAATTTATTAATTAAAATCGCAAAAGAAATATAAATATAAAAATATTTTTTAATATTTAAGACTGACAATGTAACTTTTGTTATAGAATTTTTCTTAATTTTATGTTAATATTTTATTTAAATGAATTATTTATGTAACTGTTTTCTTACAATAAAATAAATTATGAGTTTTTCACTTTTAACCGATTTTATTTTTTAAGAATTTGTTAAATTTGTTTTATTGTAAAGAACTCTCTCTATATTATCTTACTTTGCATTAAAACACGTTTGACCATGAAAATTTTTTAAAAATCGCCCGCGGCGCATTTTTTTTCACAAATTTTAAATCCATCGATATGTCCCGTATAGTGATATTATAAATCTGGCCTCACCTCACTCTAAATTCACGCACCGCCACTGATATATATATATATATATATATATATATATATATATATATATATATATATATATATATATATATATATATATATATATATATATACAGGGTGATTCATCGGTCTGTCCTCTCTTTATAACTCTTTTATTTTTAGTCAGATAGAAAAACTCTTCAAATTTAATTTATATGATATATTATTGTCTATCTAAGTACCATATGCATTTGTATACAGGGTGCTCCGTTTAAGCGCAACAATATGTAACTTTATATTTCTTAATGGAACACCCTATATTTAGTTATTTATTTTGATAGTAAATTAGATTCCCTTTAAAAAATCATTAAGTAATAAGGGGTCTAAAATTATAAATTAAGAAGTTATTTACGTTCATAAAAGATAGTAGTTCAGAGTGGAAAAAACCATTATATAATACAAAATTTTGATCCTTTTTTATTAATACTTATTTTAAACATTACACTAATTCCAAAGAAGCTATTAAAATGTAGTGACGGACTAAATAATGCAAAATTATAATAAATGCTCGAAAACTTCAACTTCAATAGATTTTTCTATTATAAATATTATATTAACCATCTCATCTTTACTAAAATTTGTATTATTCATTTTCATATCAACATCAACAATGATAATCTAATGTCCGGTTGCAGAAACGATAATCAACGCATTGTTCCGTTAGCGGTTCATCGAAACGAACAAATGCAACTCGATTTTTGACAGCAATGATTTAAATGTCACAAGAACAAGAAAACTGATTCGAATTTGTTCGTTTTGATGAATCGCTAATCGAACAATGCGTTGATTAACGTTTCTGCAACCGGGCATAAGAGTATTTGGACAACTTGTTTATTTAAATTCGAAACAATTGATCAAATTATCCATAGCTTACTTTGTTAATAATAACATGATAGAAACATATCATTCAACAAAGAAAGGTAAATAACTTCTTAATTTATAATTTTAGACCCCTTATTACTTAATGCTTTTTTAAAGGGAATCTAATTTACTATCAAAATAAATAAATAAATATAGGGTGTTCCATTAAAAAATATAAAGTTACATATTGTTGCGCTTAAATGGAGCATCCTGTATACAAATGGATATGGTAAGTAGATAGATAATACTATATCATATAAATTATTTTTGAAGAGTTTTTCTATCTGACTTAAAATAAAAGAATTATAAAGAGAGGACAGACCGATGAATCACCCTGTATATATATATATACCGTGTGTCTATCTTAAAGGTGTACATAGGAGATTAACATGGGAAATCAGTTTTTTGCAGTTTCCTGCTCGTCTAATTATTTTAAGCAAAAACGCGTCAAATAAATGTTTTAGGGCATAAATTTCTGCATCTAAATCAATGAACAGAATTACTTTTACATGCTTTGTAACGACAGAAATTAATTATGAAAATGTCGAAAATTACGTTAAAAATATCGACAGCCATGGAATTGAACAAAAAATAAATAAATGCTTGACGATTTATCAAATTGTCAGAAACGTCAAATAAGTTAACTTACGTTGTGACAGATAAAACGTCAAGCATTTATTTATTTTTTTGTTCAATTCCATGGCTGTCGATATTTTTGACGTAATTTTCGACATTTTTAAAATTAATTTCTGTCGTTACAAAGCATGTAAAAGTAATTCTGTTCATTGATTTAGATGCAGAATTTTATGCCCTAAAACTTTTATTTGACGCATTTTTGCCTAAAATAATTAGGCGAGCAGGAAACTGCAAAAAACTGATTTCCCATGTTAATCTCCTATGTACACCTTTAAGACAGACACACGGTATATATATATATATATATATATATATATATATATATATATATATATATATATATATATATATATATATATATATATATATATACATATATTCTAAACTTACCTTTCAAAAATTTAAATGATTGTGCTTAATATTGGTAATTTTTAGTTGTTTTCAATATGTCAGTAATCGTGATGAGATCTTAACAAACTACACAAGTAAATAAAATAAAAATATTACTTACACTTTAAGTACATATTAAAATATGTAAATGCGTTTTTCATCAAAATAAAACAAATAGCCAGGAAAATTCATAATAATTTGCGCAAGAATAACACATATAACAGACCGGTAATGGCGGACGAAACGCGAGCCACGCAATGGCCATACCCTGGTTATAAAGGTACCCTAAAAGTCAGTTGTCCATAGATTTAGTTTTTTTAACTTTCTGCATCCCCTACATAGCCTATAAATTTGTATCACGTACTCGTTAACAGCCTGTATATTATTTATGTTTATTTATGTATATTTATGATGTGACAAATATATTTTTGCAGACCTACTTCTTTTATTTTCCATATCCATTAGTTTTCAAATGCATTTTTAATTTTATAATTGATTATAATGAAAAATCTTATCATAGTGTTATACAAATAATTAGCTTTATAAGAAACAATTTTTAATTCTTAATAACTTTTGTATTTACACTTACAGATGACTGCTATTTAAATTTAGCGCTAGTACAGTTCATTCACAATAAACTCTAAAACAGCGGAAGCCTACTTTCAGGTTTTGTAATTCCCGCTCAATTTTGACGTCATCACTTTCAGAGTCTATAGGACGCGAGCAGACACGTGACTCGGGCGTCCTTGACGTACTTGGAATCAGCTGATTTGTCTGCGCATGTCGCTTTGACAAGAACAGTGTCACTTTGACAAGACCAATGTAATGTTTTGACTTATTTTGATTTTGAACTGCAAAAATGTTATTAATGTACAATTTTCAGGCAGTACAACACATCAAATTAAAAATAATAACTTCTCAACAGTTTAAAATTAAAATAAGTCAAAACATTGGTCTTGTCAAAGTGACATTGTTCTTGTCAAAATGACAAGCGCACACAAATCAGCTGATTCCTAGCACGTCAAGGACACTCGAGTCACGTGTCTGCTCGCGCCCTATAGTTAAAAAATCTGATGTGGCCAGCACATAATCTCTCGCCAGATATTTTACTTGGTTGTACGCATAAAACGAAAAATATTTTTAAATACAAATTCATATATTCATGCCTCACCACAAAATAATTATTTTAATAAAAATTATGCACAATACATACATTTTATTTATATTCAATATCCTGAATTTTTCTTTCTACTTTCCTTTTCTTTTATTCGTCATTTTTTCCCAAATTCTTTTTATATTCTTTTTTAGGTATATTCTTTTGCGTTGCTGACTTTTTATTTATTTTCATAATCTTCATAATGATGTACAAAGATTTTTGACAGTGGCATACAAATATTTTTGACAGTGACATTTATGTGTGAATTACAAACATTTGAATTTCTTGCCTTGAAGTAGTTTGATCTAAGAATTTTTACATCAAATTATTTTATATGCATTTCTTTATCTCTAAATCTATCGAAGATATAATAATGAATTTATATTTATCGAATAAAGAATTTAACGTTCTTTAATATAAGTATAAACATAAATTTTCGATAAATAATATTTAGATTTTTTCTTGTAACTACTACTTCCGGTTGTCCATTTGTTACCAAAACTGACTCGACTCTTCCCATTATTGTTAGATTGAGGAATCTGTAGTTAAAAATGTCTAAAGTCTTATAGTATTTGAGATATCGTGGATCCAACATCCACACACACACACACACATACGGACATATCGTAAAAATGTTATAATTGGATTCTAGGAACTTTAAAACGTGCTTATTCATTAAAATCTGGATATGCGATTTTTAGCATGAATCCAATACCTCTCTTAGCGAGAGGTAAAAATTAGAAAGAAATTAAATTTCATAAAGCAGCCAGCTGTGCTATAACCATGGAAACATCAACTATATTAAGAAAATTCTGATTGACAAATGTCAGTGTCAAGTGCAATTGTCATAGTATGTTTGTGTTATAATTTACTGGAAATATATAGAATCTCTTAGAAGAAACTTTCCCTATGGAATTTGTACAAAATACATAGAATTGACTGAAGGTAATGTACTGGAAATATGGAATCCTTTGTAAGAAACTTTCTGTGTGGAATTTGTACAAAATACATAGAACTGACGCAAGGTAATGTGCTGGCCACATTAGATTTTTTACATTAATGCAAAAAAGTGACAGCTAACCTCTATGTGACAATAATTCATTATTACCTCCCGCTATTCTTGATAAGGGAGGTATAGGGATCGTGCTAAAATTCGCATATCGAGATTGTGGTAAATGTGGAAAGAAGCCATTAAATTTTGGTGTAAATCGGATAACCGGAAATGGATCTTTACTTGAAGCTCAAAATAGTTATTCTTCGAAAAATACCTATAAATGTTATTTTTTCGTAATTTATGTTATTATGAAAATTAAAGATTATTAAATTTTCTACAGGTTTGCATTAATACCTTCTCTATATATTTTAGGGATAAATTTATAAAAGCATCTATAATTTAAATCCCGGTGTCCCGGAGCCTACGCTTTAAACACAACTCCTTGATTACACACTCAGGGGGTCTCTTCTAATTCATATAGCGTGAATTTACTCACTCTCTGCCATTTAGTTGTACTTATTTTACAACCTTCTGTATTATTAACAAACAGCCAAGTTTTCCCAGAGAGCGTGCCAAGTTTTTCTGCCTTCAGATCCTAAAAAAGTCTTCGTGGTCTTTCATAAAGTGAATCAAAATGGTTTTCTGCGCTGCACTGACTTTTCCCTCTCTCATACTTATTTTGTCAATATAATGTAAAAATAACACTAATCTACTTCTAACGAACCTTAAAACTACTACTCAACAAATTAAATTATGAAAAGGAAACTAAATCTATCGAAAATTTAAAATGTATTTTTTAAATAAAATTATTAACTAAACTAAGTAATCTAACACACTATTACTAATAAAAAATTAAGAACTATAACAAAACTACTAAATTAATCTTACAAGCCTAAATAAAAAGCCAAACCAAGAACTAACACAAATTAAACACAAAGATACTATACGAACAAAGGCACGATCACCCACAGTCAAACTACAGTGAAACCTATCAGATTCAAATTCAAATTGAGTGTTCCATGTACTGCCAACTGCCACGCAACGCGCTTGTATAATAACATATAAAAAAATTAAATGACGGGTGGTATTGTGTTGGCCACATCAGATTTTTTTCTTAAAAATGTTGAAACTAAACAGAATTACCAAAAGAAAACTTGTACTATGTGATTCGTCGAAAAATTGTGTTTATCGCACATGACGTCAAATGCGAAAAACACCCATTTTGCAACTAAATAGCCATTATGTATACCTGTTAAGACAATCGAAGGCGAAATAATTGATCCACCACATAGCAATTCGTCTTCCCTACTTTCATATACGTATTTGTAAATCCCAACATTCCAAGGAAATTCATTAGAGCTAATATTAACTTCGGAATTATTATTTTTAATAGGTGCTCTTCCACATTCTACAAATATGTAATAAAGTATTGTATATTTTAAATTAGGTATACAGGGTGATAGATGTATAGTTTAAATTATAAAGTTGCACGCGAAGTTAAATGCCACTTTTTTATGTGAAAAGATTCCGAATTATACTTCCAGTTTCGCTTGAAACTAAATCTTCGTTGATTTTTTAAATGGAATGGTACATAATATTCTCATACTTTCGGAAAGTTTTTAAAATTATCTTTACAATGATGCCAATTAATTGCATTTTTATTAAAAAAAAAATAACCTATACTCCATATCTTTTAACGTGCTTTTAACTATAGAATGGTGAAAAGATAGATGCAGTTTGATCTTTTGATTGGATAATATACTATTATTCACGAAAGATGACTATTCAAGGACATTTGTTCGAAGAAAGAATACACATCACTTTATAGCAGTACTCTTATTTTTTCAGTTGAAATGTGTCCATAAATATTTCACGTTGCGCGCCTATGCATACGAAGTGCAATGAAGTTATCTAAAAGTAATATTATATCAGACGGCTCACAAATGACCTTAAATAGTATTAAAGTAAATTTGTATACCTATAAATAATATTTTCTAAATTTTTTAACAGTTAAAATAACGAATAATAAATGAGACGTCAGTAAATGTCATAATATGTCTTCAAACAAAAGCACAAATGTCATGGCAAACTGATAATTCATTCAAATATCATAATTTTAAATAATTAATAACTGGGTTATTTTTAAATGAAAATGCAAGTATTTTAGTCCAGTCAAGTTATACAAAGTGCCTTGCAAAAGGGCGGGTAGTTAGAATTTTTGGATATGTTGTAAGAATCAAGGTCAGTGATAAGAAACCAATTTTGCAGAAACGAAAGCCCTGTGCTACCAGAGTTATAGGGAAAAAAGTTTGAAATTTTCGGTCTTCTTTCGGTTTTTCATCAGTTTCTCTGTTTCATAAATCGGAGAGTAAAAGTTGTTATTATCAACATCGTAGAACACAAAATTTGCTACAACTTTTGTATTTACGATTTTTTTCTTTGGGCTATACTTATTGAACTACAGACCAGTGAAATTATCAGAATTTTTTTGGAAATGACAAAACACGCACATATCACAGAAATATTCCTCCTGCATTTTGTGATGCAAGCAAGCCGTTTGGTTCACATGTTACTAGGACTATGCCCTAGCCCTAGGGGGTATCAGACGTATGCACGTATCTGCAACTGTTTTGACAACAGTTGCTGCAACTTGCAGCCTACGTTATGGGCTTATCATACGTACGCACGTATTTGCAACCTGTCAAACATTTTCTGCAACTTCAAGCGTTTCGTGCAACTTTTGACGTATGATAGGGCGACAATTTTCCTGCAACTAGTTTTACATCTTGTTCGAAAACTAGTTGCACGTATCTGCAACTATCAAGATACGCATGCGTAGTAAAGGGGCTTAGGGAGTAAAAATCCCTAAACTGTTTGACATTTGTTTGTAAACTGCTGGTAAACAGTACAAAATATAAAATGGCTGGAGGAGCTGGAGTTGAAATAAAATCAGACGAATTTTTTCAAACTCTGATTGATCTCGTAAGAAAAGAAGAAGCTCTGTGGAATACGAGACGTCCATATTTTAACTAACGTAGTAGTAGCTAATAATTTGTTGTTCATTTCTGATATTATTCGTCTAAATACAAACAAATGATTCAAACTTTAAAAAATGACAACAGGAATTAAATATCATGTGTACCAACGTCGAAACTAAAAAAATTCTATATTTCCTGCAACTTTGCGTACGTCTGATAACGTAGGTTGCAAGTTGCAGCAACTGTTGTCAAAACAGTTGCAGATACGTGCATACGTCTGATATCCCCTTGATACCCCCTTTATCAGACGTACGCAATGTTGCAAGAAATATAGATTTTTTTTAGTCTCGACGTTGGTACACATGATATTTAATTCCTGTTGTCATTTTTTAAAGTTTGAATCATATATTTGTATTTAGACGAATAATATCAGACATGAACAACAAACTATTAGTTGCTACTACATTATTTCAAATATGGATGTCTCGTATTCCACAGAGCTTCTTCTTTTCTTACGAGATCTATCAGAGTCGTCTGTTTTTACTTCAACTCCAGCTCCTCCAGCTCGTACTGTTTACCAGCCGTTTTCAAATAAATGTCAACAAATGTGTGACTAGTTTTCGAACAAGATGTAAAACTAGTTGTAGGAAATTGTCGCACTATCACACGTCAAAAGTTGCACGAAACGCTTGAAGTTGCAGAAAATGTGTGACAGGTTGCAGATACGTGCGTATGTGTGATAACCCCATAAGAGATGTAGCCACCCGGAAATGCCCCGCAGGCACGAGTTATTGCGGGTTGTATACCAGATTGGCGCGGTTTTCTTAAAGTCGCAGTGGTGCGCAAACCATTGGATCTTCAGGGCTGATTTTTTTATATTGTAATTATTAAGTCTTTTATCATATAATGCAAGGAGAGAGTTGGGTTATACAGGCTGAGTATTTGAAATGACCGTCTTCGATATCTCCCTTGTCGTTAGAAATACAGCATAAATTTATTAACAGAACTTATTCGATTACTCATGGAGCATAAAGTAAAATTATTTTAATATATACTGGGTGTTGCATTACGGCTCGGCGAGAATGAGACCCTTAGCGCAAAGCTTAGCGTAGATGGCAGCATATGGACATTCTCGGTAAGTACGTATTACAATGTACAGACTTTTGTAAGAATACACAGATATTATTGTGTGTAACCGTGACTTTTCATGGTTGTGGCACATTATATAAACACAAAAAATTGAATAATATACAATAATATACTAGAGGTGCAATAAAACAAACGTTTTTAACAAACACGTGGTCTAAATTTATTATTTTAATTTTAATTAATAGTTATGTTTGACGCTCATTTGACGTTTCAAAGTCTTTTGAAGGTCAAAGTAACTAGCCCAGTAGCGAACCTATCGGGAGAAATATTGTGCTAAGGCTCTCATTGTTAGTCTTATTTCAAATGGAACATCCTATATATTTTGAAATGTATTTTATTCACCTCCTATACGGACATATAAATTTTGTTTTAATTTTCTGCGGCGTTGCAAAGTTAATCAACTATAACTATACTCTATATTCTCATATAATTAAAAAATATATATAATTATACAGGCTGTTCAATAAAGCGAATCAAATTTATTCAATTTCAAATGACTATAACTCGTCATTTTCAAATGGAACACACTATATTTTATTATTTAGTTGGGTTTTTTTATGTTATCTTTATATGTTATTAAGAGTATCCTATGCCTTAAGCCAATAATTTCGGAGATTTTCACCTTTTTTGTTTAAATTTATTAAAATTAAACCTAGTATGCTATGGGAATTATGTTTTTAAGAAGAAACAATTGCAATAATGGATAGTAGTTTGCATGAGCCAATGCCTGCGGGGCATTTCCGGGTGGCTACATCACTAAATCGTTAGGGCATGGTCCTAGTACCCAAACATATATTCACCCTTAACATCCGGACTACATCAATATTTCTGTGATATATTCGTGTTTTGTCATTTCCCAAAAATTCTGATAATTTCACTGCTCTGTAGTTCAATAAGTATAGCCCATAGAAAAAAATCGTAAATACAATAGTTTGCCTTCTACAATATTGATAAAAACAACAACAAACGAAAAAAGACCGAAAATATCGAACTTTTTCTCTATAACTGTGGTAGCTGTTTCTGCAAAATTGGTTTCTTATCACTGATCTTGGTCCTTACAACATATCCAAAAATTATAACTACCCGACCTTTTGCAAGGATTACGAGGTTCTATTGTATATATTGACTGGACATCATTGTAAAGCTAATTTTATCTAATCTTAGAAAATATATGCACCATTCCATTTGAAAAGTGAACGATGTTTTCGCTTCCTACGAAATCGGAAGTAGAATTTGAGATCTTTTCACAGAAAAAAGTGGCATTTAACTTCGCGCGCAACTTTGTCCCTTTTTTTCAATCATCCTGTATGTATTGTTTTTTTGAATATTAACCTGGTTCACAACGAATTAGTGGTTTATCCCAGATCCCTCCAATACAAACACTAAGAGAATATTCGCTTGGGTCAGCCTTTTCATAAAACTTTTTGCATGTACTGAGAACTACAGCACCTTCTACTAAAGGTTTAGTGCAATCCACTGCAATACCACGTACAGTACATGTGGTATCTACAAAAGATGATATTCGTGTTGGACAAGCTGCTGTAAAATAAAATATAATGATTGGAATAGAGTGGGTTGCATTATAGCTGTAATTTTTCCTTAAACAATAGAGTGGACAAATCATATTTTTAAATTCATAAATTTGTATGAACAGTACCCCGTTTTATGGGATATTAAAAACAAGTACTTGAAAATAATAAACAAGAAAAACGACGCTTGTCAAATAATTTCAATGAACTTAATACTGATACTCCTGAACTAAAACGAAAAATGAACGGGTTAATAGCAACATATTGAAAGGTGCATCAAAAACTTTCAAATATTAATATTAAATCTTCGGGAATAGGAACTGATGAATTAATGAATTGTTCTCCTTGGTTTATCCATTGTACAGAACGGATCCTCATGAGTGCAAGTCCCCCGACAAACTGAGCACGCAGTGTGTACAAGTTACTTACAAGCCCTACAAGTTAGCGAGCGCGAGCACGGATTCAAGCACGAGTACGAGTAATCTGGACCGGCTTTCATAATGTTAAAAGGAATTAATAGTTACCTTTGTAATAACGAATGGAAGAACAAATCTACATTTTTGACAAATGTCAAGAAATTATTAGAAATACTGAAATACAAATATAAATAAAAAATAGTGTTTGTAGAAAAAAATAGTTCGAAGGTTTGGACCACTCTCCTTTGCGTTGTGTTCCAAATTTCCTTCTCACAAAATAAAATGTCATTTTTAACACATATCATAAATAACCATTTTTCAAAAAATTTAATTCGTTTTATAAAACTCTTGTTTCATATATGCACTATTATAGAACTAATGAAATATGAAATTCAATAAAAGTAGAAAAATGAATTAAAATACTTTACTTACGTTTGCATTTAGGCACTTCAGATAACCAAGTACCGTTAACACACACCACCGCTGTAATTGGAGGAGATAAAGAATAATTACTATTGCAAGAAATTTTCATTGCAGAATAATTTGGTATAAAAGATAGAGAATGCTGGCCTAACACTTCATATTTTCCATTTTCTATTATTGGTGCGAGACAAGAACTTATACTAGAACATAAAAGTGACACAAATATGTACAGTTATCCATTTAAATTTGGAACACAAGATTTATCACTTACTCTAGTGGTGGTCTTGCAGTTGTGTTACAATATGCCGGATTTTCTTTCGAACATTCCATCGATTCTACAACATGTGTTTCAATCTTAGCAAATGTACTTTTCAAATTGTAAGCGCCCAAAATAGGAATTTGTATAGTATTATTCACGAAAGATCATTTCAAGGTCATTTATTTAACAATAAATCGTTCAATTTATTGACGGATAAATCGATCAATTTATCTTATAAGTCTGCCAGAATTTACACTTGACAATTTTCTATCAATTTATTTTTGTTCAAATTAGAACTACCAACTTCTTAATATTATCTTATATATTTGTGAGGTTAGAGTTTAACCTAGCGGCGCTTCAGTTTTCTTGTAGTTTCTTGGAGTGAAGTTTCCCTTGTAGCGTATTTGTTAAAAATGAGTAAAACTTGTGAATAGGTAATTATAACCTTGGAAATAAGCACACATCAAATATATTTTGAAATGTGAAATACTAGAAAGATCAATTTATTTTCGTAAATAAATCGATCGATTTTTCTGTTTTATGGCTGTATTACACTTTACGATAAATCGGCCGATTTATTGATCGACTGCGACCTTCAATTTATCGGTACGTGTAAAACAGAAAAATCGATCGATTTATTTATGAAAATAAAGTGAACAATAAATTCATTCCGCGATTTTTCGTCCATTTTTTAGAGAATTTTTGGTTACTTTTCTATTGTCAACTCTATAGTATTTGACATTACAAACTATATTTAATGTGTGCTTGATTCCAAGGTTATAATTGTGTATATTCACTAGTTTTACTCATTTTTAACAAGTACGCTACAAGAAAGACTACACTCCAAAAAAACTACAAAAAACTGAAGCGCTGCTAGCAGTGACCTCTATATACAAAATGGACCGGCGACTCCTATCTCTTTACAACGCCACGAACTGTATCCACTCAACTGTCATGGTGGGGTAGCTATCACTTTCTAACAGTAAGAAGTACGCACGCGTCAACTAGTATCAGTTCAACGAATTAACATGAAGAAGAAATTACATCCTGTTAAGAAGCTTGGCTAATGCAATGAATTTGTTTCTACCGATTCATCCGGGTGTACATGCTCTATGTGAAAAAATTCACGAATTACAAATTTTGTAGAAAGTCACTAACATGTATATATATATATATATATATATATATATATATATATATATATATATATATATATATATATATATATATATATATACAGGGTGTAAATGAAATAAGTGCATTAATTTTAACCAGTAATGTAACTCGATGAGAGCAACAATATTTCTTAATAACTTTTTTTCTAAGTCTTTTAGATTTTGAGTTAAAATTCTTTAAAGATTTGCTGCATATTTCGTTACCCGCTCATGGAGAACAAAATGGCAGCGGGCTTTCAAGTGGGATACAAACAGCTCAAAAATTGTCGGTTATCGGTTACACTTACAGTCACAGTAATTAATAAACGAATCAAGGGAAATAACATTATTATTAATTAATACGTAATAATACAATTTTTAAAATAAATAAATTTAAATTTTGGATAACAAAATTATAAAGTTGTGTATTGAAACAGGCTTTTTATCACCTATGAATAGTGTGAATAGAGGAAGACAAGGAGGGACGGGGTAACTAGAGGAAGAGAAAAAGCATAGTTATTAGGTTATGAGATAATTATTTACAGTGACCTCTATATACAAAATGGACCGGCGACTCCTATCTCTTTATAACGGCACGAGCTGTATCCACTCAACTGTCATGGTGGGGTAGCTATCTCTTTCTAACAGTAAGAAGTACGCATGCGTCAACTAGTACCAGTTCAACGAATTAACGATGAACATGGAGAAGAAATTACATCCTGTTTAGAAGCTTGGCTAATGCAATGTATTTTGGTGACAAATTGAATTTGTTTCTACCGATTCATCCGGGTATACATGCTCTAGGTGAAGAAATTCACGAATTGCAAATTTTGTAGAAAGTCACTAACATGTATATAGATATTCGTGGTTCCTCTTTTGCCATAAAGACTTCTTTAAACGAGCATGGCAACAAAGCTAGTAAAAGGAACAAATTAAATAAACTTATTCTATTTTCTAATGTTTAGAATAAATAAAAATGTCACGACTTGTTTGTTTAACATAAATATTTTCTGTACATTTCTTTAAATTCGTATATAATTAATTATTTCCAATTTTTTGACTATGTTGTATTGTAATATTTGTATTATATAAAAAATAATACATAAAATTAAAATTGTAGACACTACGACCTTATTATTCTTTTATAGTTAAAAATTCTACTTTTGATGTCCTTATCCTTTTATAAAATATAAAAGTTATGTATATACTTTTTTGTAATAGATAATTTAACAATTACTTTTAATATCAAAATACATATGAAGACCACGCTGCAAAAAGGAGAAATGTCGCATTTTAAATGAGTTCAGGTATGCGTCGTGTACATCAAATACAGTAGAATTTCATGTATAAACTTCTATTGCAATAAGGATCATAGTCTCAATGTTATTTAGCTTTTATTATGTAGTTTTTTTTAAATTTCACAAATACTACATAATAATGCTATTCCCCCTTTTTTTCCTTCTGATTTTCCTATGTTAAATCATTCGATGAAAGAATATATCACTTAAATTTCAGTTAATTTAATTCAGATGCTTTTAGAATTTAGTAAAATGTTTGAAATTGTTTTTCAATCAAACTCCCATTTGATTAATGCTTAAAAACATTTTCACATTAAATAAAAGGATAAAATGTAATCAAATCTGCTTGGTCCTACTATACACGAAAGTTAGAGAGAGATAGATACCCCACCAGTAAGGCGGGTGGTATTCTCGGTGGATACACGCAAGTTATTCAAGTCGCCGGTCCATTTTGTATATAGAGGTCACTGATTATTTATCGTCGACAAATCATAATAGTTTAAATTCGTTATTCAAAAAATGTAAGTACAAACTTTTCTCCATTTAAAAGGAGTACATGAGTACCAATAATTAGTCGTCCATTTATTGTTCCCCAAACATTTTTTAATGAAAATTTTTACAGCATTTTCGTCTGTCAAGATGTGTATTGTGCATAATAAATACACCTTCCCAAGTAAATTCAGTCTCATAAATGAACATTATGAGCCATTCCCAAAATTGAAGTCTGTTATGTGCTGAAAACATTGAACTTTTTGCACATGGTATGGATACAACTGTTGCTTTTTTTTAAAAATTGTCATATATGACACTCCGTATTGTGATAAAGATGTACAAGATTAACAAATGTGCGAATATTAAGAACAGAATGATTTGGTGATGATTTGGAAACGCTCCGTGTAAATGCGTTGGCAACTCCATGACACTGTCTTTATGTGAACCGTGATGTCAAGTAAAATGTAGTACAGATACGAGTAAAAAATAAATAAATAAACCATAGGTAAGTAATTACAATGTCTGTGTACTCGCATTTTGACAGAATTTTACCTTATAAACAAGTTTATTACTAATGTCAAAATTTAATTGCAACAATTGACAGGACTGTCAATTGCTAAAACAAAATTTTTCATAGCTATTGCTGCTGCATTCAATTATCACAAAAATATTTGGAACGACTCGTCAATTTGCGGGGTGGTAAAAATGCTAAAAAAAATATGCGATTTCGAGAAAAAGTTATTAAGAAATATTGTTGCTCTCGGTGAGTAATACTACTGGTCAAATTTAATGCACTTATTTCATTTACACCCTGTATATATATATATATATATATATATATATATATATATATATATATATATATATATATATATATTCGTGGTTACTCTTTTGCCATGAAGACTTCTTTAAACGGGCATGGCAACAAAGCTAGAGTAAGGAACAAATTAAATAAACATTCTATTTTCTAATGTTTAGAATAAATAAAAATGTCACGACTTGTTTGTTTAAAATAAAGCTTTTCTGTATATGTCTTTAAATTCGTATACAATTAAATATTTCCAATTTTTTAACTATGTTGTATTGTAATTGTATTATATAAAAAAAAATATTATATAAAATTAAAATTGTAGACACTACGACCTTATTATTCTTTTATAGTTAAAAATTCTACTTTTGATGTCCTTATAAAATATAAAAAGTTATGGCTTGTGTATATACTTTTTTGTAATAGATAATTTAACAATTTCTTTTAATATCAAAATACATATGAGGACCTCACTGCAAAAAGGGGAAATGTCGGATTTTAAATGAGTTCAGGTATGCGTCGTGTACATCAAATACAGTAGAATTTTATGTACAAACTTCTATTGCAATAAGGATCATAGTCTCAATGTTATTTAGCTTTTATTATGTAGTTTTTTTTAAATTTCATAAATACTGCATAATAATGCTATTCCCCTTTTTTGTTTCTAGGTTAAACTCTAACCTCACAAATATATAAAATAATATTAAGAAGTTGGTAGTCCTAATTTCAACAAATATAAAATGATAGAAAATCGTTAAATGTAAATTCTCAACGACTCGACTCGTAAGATAAATTGATCGATTTATCCGCCAATAAATTGAACGATTTATTGTTAACTGTGAAACCGCAAATTACACGTCGATAAATTGAAGGTCGCAGTCAATCAATCATGCAATCAATAAATCTGTCATTCCTCTTTCTAATGTTGCTAAGCTACGGCTTTATAAAGTGTTGTGTATTCTTTGCCTAGTAGTCATCTTTCGTGAATAATAGTACATAAAAGGTGCTCAAAAATAACTGAAATTGGTAAGACTGATACAAAAATTTATTTCCTGTTGTTGACACTGTTGACGGTGACATTTGAGAATTTAAATTTGAGTACATTTACAATTTTATTTATTAAAATTATTATTGTTCCTTTACCCACATCCTTTTTTTGACATTACCCACCGAACAATAATCAAAAATATTTCGATCATTCAAAATCCTATTAGCTGTCAGGCCTTTGTTCTGACATAACCTATTTGTATTTATTGTAAAAATGACATGTCAAATAGTATTTCCGCCTAGTGTTTTATAACCTATGGAATAAAAAGATCCCCAGAATTGTATTGCCAACTAAATCAGTTATTTTTGATCACTCTGTACTTTCAAGCGCGCTAACTTCATAGGCAAAGATTTGTACGATAGGAAAATGTACACGGCAAAAGTGGAAAAAGCAATGAAATAAGTATCATTTTGGATACGCGTTTCCAGGAGATTATAGCGACTAGATAAATTACAGCTGTCTCGTCCACCATTTTGGAGCCACTTAAATCATTCAATATCAGTGTTACAGTATTATTAACCACATAAATTATCCATAATGACGGATTGTTCTGCTCCAAATTGTGCAAATCATTTGCGAAATGGTTATGATTTTTACACTACAGGTACTTAAAAATAAGAAATGGACTTTTATTTCATAATTTACTGCGTTCATTTTGGCACCAATATGGCGGACGAGCCAGCTATGTATTATCTAGTATCATCCTCATCATTCACAGCCCGAAATTCGGCGAAATTTGTAGCAGTGAAATTAAAAAAATATATATAATTTGACCGTTCACAGCTCGAAATATGTGCCGTATTGCCATCTAGCCAACAAATATTTAAACGTTTCTGAAAATTAATCAGTTGTTTGTCAATGCATTCATTCACTAATGAATTAATTTATATTGCAAAACTGGTACTCAGAACTTTACTGGCATGCACGGCATCTAACGAGCGAGAAGCGAGCTTGTTATCCATGTGAGCACGTAAATTTCGGGTAACGGTTGAATGTTTTATGATATACTGAATCGTAAATAATTTGAAAATATATATATATATAAGAACGTACAACACAACACATTAAACTATTTGATCGAAATAATCTTTGAAAACTTATGGCGAAATAATGAATAAATAAATCTGTAAACTATTATTCACGAAAGATGACTATTCAAGGTCATTTGTGAGCCGTCTGATATAATATTACTTGTAGATAACTTCATTGCATATAGTATGCATAGGCGTGCAACATAAAATATTTATGGATACATTTTAACTGAAAAACTAAGAGTAATTAATTTGAAAATTATGTTTCTTTCTAAATAATGCCTTTCTGAAAGATTTATGTCGTTCACTTATGTTTTTGCAAAATACAAAAACATAGACAACTTATAATCCAAGGAATAATAATTTGATTTAAACGTCAACGCCACTGGGTAAATATTAGAACAGAGGGCAGTGCAGTAGATAATTAGGTGTCTGTAATTCTACGACATATGTCATTATTATTTATAGTGTGTTAGAAAGTAATGCCACTATTTACGTATATCTGTCACACCACATAAATTAAATAGTCATAGGTCAAATAATCTTTCTCTTTCTAATACAAAATGTTGCTAAGCTACTGCTATAAAGTGGTGTGTATTCTTTCTTCGAACAAATGACCCTGAATAGTCATCTTTCGTGAATAATAGTGTATATATATATATTGCTATGGTTTTAACAGCCCGTAAAAACTTTCTTTACCACTAGAAACAGAGCTCTGTAATTAGCCGTTTACGATTCAGTATATCGTAATAGTTATTTACATAATCAGTTATGAAAAGAGTGAACATAATAAACAAGCGAAGCGAGTTTTGCAAATTATGTGAGTCAAACAATATCACGTTTTCGTAACGTATTATGTACAAAATTTTATCTAATTCCGCTAAAATAATTTAAAAATACACAAAATTCTAGGTTTTTCTATGATAGCTCCATGCCCATATTTCAAAATCAATTTACAAAAGCGTAGCCGTAAAATAAGAGAATTTCATTTTTTTATTTTAATGCTTCTGTCAGTGCATGCGTATATCACTGAAAATGAGTTCTGAATATGTTCTGAAACCGATACAGATCTTCCTTCTTATTTAGAAGAATTAAATGTGAGTCAATAATTCATAAACTGATATTAAAGAAATCATTGTGATATTTTTTTGTTTCTTTGAATATCAATTGTCGAGTAATATCCTTTATGTGTCACTAAAGTATTATGAACTGTTTATTGCTAGGATGCGGTGTATATAAACAAATCTATAACAACCAGGGCATTATATGAGGGCATAATTATGCCCTCATTATAATCCGATCATCGTTTATGGACTTTAAATTAGAAATAATATGAACGATACTTATATAATGAAAATTATTTTCTTTTTTAATTACAATTCATTACAATAATAATAAGGATTGATTATAACAATTAATATAATAATTGACCCCTGTGGTGCACTCTCCACGCCAGCAATGAGTGCCCGTGAGGTGACGCCTGGTAAGCGCCCGCACGGTGCAAATATTTCATCATTACCGCATCTGTGTACAAAGCAGATTGGCACACCCAGCAATGGGTAATAAGCCGTGATGATATATTTATTTATTTATTTATTTAATATAATAAGAAAACGACTTTGAAAGCACAACACAGAAATAATTTATAATTTAATTATAATACTTAAAATTGATCATGAAAAGGGTCTTAAAAAGCAATTTACTTTCACCACACATGTAAAAACTAAGTTAAGTACGTCGAATTGCGACTGCAATGTTTTGCATTGATTTTTGATGGATGACGGATCACTAATTTTTTTTTTTTGGGACGATATTTATCCGTTTGAATTCATTTTTGATATTATTTACCGTCACGTGTGACACATCCAAAGCAGTACAAATTCTCTAAAATGTAATAATATTCTTACATATTCTACAGACAAGAATGGAATGATTAGGTGAACATTTATGCGTTTGTCTTCCTTAAAGTATGCAGAAGCATTCAAAATAATTTCTTTCCACCGTTTCGATAAAATATCTTCCGAAACATCAAATTCACCCATTCCATAATCTCCAACGATATAGAACGTTGATGTTTTAAAAATAAATAAATGTTGATAATAAACAAAACAATTATACAACATTCTAGCAACGCCAAAGCTTAAGCATTATTTTAACCAAATTATTATAAATGAAAACTTATTTCACATACTCTACTGAGACATAAAATCTTGTATGCATCACGAGCGTTAGTAGATGATAATGTCCATCGAACGACATCTATCCCTCGGGCCAATGGCCCTCGGACTAGATCCTCGTCGCCCTCCTAGCTTTATCATCATCGTAATGCCCTAGGTACATAAAATACTATTACGTAACTCAGTTACGTAAAGATTTTTACAAAACTCAATTCGTGTCAATTATGTAAAAAGTAACGTTTCATAACGTCATACAGTTAGAAAAAATTCAACTTTTTAAAACGTAATTAGATAAAAAGTATTATAACCATGTCAATAAAATAGCAACCCTTCCCTGGCGACTTCTACCCGTTATTAGATTGTCCTATAAAATTAAAATTCCAAAAGTTATTTTATTTTTTGGTTATAATTATATCATTGACATTTTACACACACAGATTTATATCTGTGTATAAAGCAGATTAGCACACCCAGCAATGGGTAATAAGCCATGATGATATATTTATTTATTTTATTTATTGACATTTCTATTTTGAATATATGCATTACTTCTTTTAGATAAAAATACAACGCTAAGGCTCATTCACAGCTATAAAAATAAAATTATACATAGACATAAAAATAACGATATAAACAATAGATTCTTATGACAGTGTTCACAGCTAACGAAAATAAAAATAAACATAAGACATAAGTACAAGGATTTGCATATGTTAAATATTTTACACAAGCATAAGCACATATATAAGCCTCAACCAATTAAAGCGGGTATAAAAGGAAATGTCATTGTGAACTGTCATTTGAATTGTCATTTGTACTTCTTACAAAAAATGAATTTAAATTTAATCAAAAGAGGAGTTTTATTTCTGCCTTAAACATACATACTTACCGCTAACACCAAATTCATTTTCTAACTGTCCCCATAATCGGCTTTTAACTTATTATATTTATAATTTTTATTAAATTTCTTCCATAAAATTTCATTTTTATATACAGACCTAATAAAGTCATCCATAATTTCACAAAATAAGGGAATTGTCAAATATGACAACTACAACTACATGTACATGAAGCTGTGAATTTGGGCGTAACTATGGCAACTGCCGTTTTATTTTCGAAGCTGTGAACACCAACCATAAAGTCTTATTTATAATTTTATTTATATGTCTTATTTTCGTAGCTGTGAATGAGCCCTCATAAAAAAAATACGTAACTACTGAAATAACAACCACATTGATTATGACTTTAGAAAAGTGTTGTACGCTCTGTAAAAAAACATAAAATATAGATGCTGACAGATTGTCCATTAATAATATAATTTCTAAAAAATACTGTCTTCCTGAATCTAAATGTGTATTATTTATATCCTAATATTCAACATTTCACCAATGCAAACAAGTTGTTCGGAAATTATAATAAACAAATAATTTATCCTATTTATTATTATCAAGTTCCATATTTTGTTTTGTACTTTATTGAAAAAGGCAAATTTAAGGAAATAATACATAAAATAAATCAAAATCAAAGTAAGACAATGAAAACCATTCAAATCACCCAAAAGTCAACAAAATGAGTTCATTCAAACTAAATATATTTTACACAATTAGTAGAACGCCGGAGCTTGCAAACTTTTCTACAAATTATAATTCGTGTACACCAAATTTCAGTGCTGTGAACGCAAGTACACGTTGCCATAAGACAAACTCCACGAATTTCGGGCTGTGTATGCGGCTTGAAAATGTAAGGTACTTTAGTAACGAGATTTTAATAAATAAAGTGCTAGAAAAGACGATATTTTCTGTAATAAAAATATGTAAAAATCAACCTTGTTCGCATTTCTTAAAAGGGTCCTTCTCGGACCAAACTCCTGCGCCGCACTTTGAATACACCATGGAACCATACTTGCAGGTGATCTCTGCTACTGTACCCTCCACTACGGAATCAGAGCAATCCAATGTTTTGCCGTCTACTTTACATGAAACGTTTGCTAAAACTGATATTAACGGCGGACACGTCTCTGAAAGAACAACATATTTAATATTTTTGTTTACCGCTCATCCTATTTTTCCTATATTACAAAAATGTTCCAAGATAACGGTGCAGAAATATATCTCCAATCTTCAAGAGAACCGAAGTTATGTATAAATGTATACTGCGCATGCGTATGCGTTGTGTACTATCGTATATATCTTTCTTTCATGCGTAAAGCCGTATATATCTTTCTCTATCACAAAACTGTACATTTTCATGTAAACATATGTTATTGAATCCAACGTTTCGCATTTCGCATCTACGCCATTTTACTTTACGTTTCGTTGGTTTGAGTTGTTTGTGCTTTAAGAATTTTTTTGTGCAATTTGCTAGACGTAAGACGTAATCATAGAAAAGCGTTGTATTTTGTGCGGTGTCCAATATGTGCGCAGTTTAACCGTATCTTTTCATAAGTAAATTATTCATTGTTTTATATCATTATCTTTAGAAATAAATACACTTTTTCAGGCTTCCTAAAGATTGTATAACAAGAACTAGGTGGCTTCATGCTTTGCGTATGTCGCAATTTTAATTATAAAAAGAATCTGTTTTTTGTTCCAATCATTTTGCTGGAACTGATTTCTTTGCAAATAGAGAATGTGGGAAAAAATGCCTTAACAAAAACGCTACTCCAACACTAACTTTAGATAACACTACATTATGTAAAATGTATAAAAAAATGTTATGTAAGACATAAACTGACAAAAGATATACAATTTAAAAACCAATAAAAATTAAATAGTCATTGTTTATTTTCTTTCTGTTCACCTTTCCTATACGGGATATCAGTTTTTCCTTCCGCAAAAGTTCACAAATTATTTTAGGTAAAAATATTTCAAATAAATGTTGTAGAGAAATAAATTCTGCATGGTAATCACACTTAATTTTGTACGTTTGTTAATCGACCAAATTGAATTTAACATTGCATAAGTTACTTTTTTATATCTGTCAGAAATTATAAAATATAGTGTGGATCAAAATAATACTAATTTGTTAAAATTAACCATTTTCAATATTGATAACTCAATCAGAGCGTTTTGGAGAGATTGACGTCACACAACACACATTCCCTCCAGTACTACCATGTCTTTAGAAGTGCTTTAGAAGAAGACGGCAGGCTCGAAGAAAGAGATAGTTTTGTATTACCATGGCCTCTTTTCTCTTCTCAACGTATTGTCCTATATAATCCGATTTAATATTTGCTGTTTTATTTTGCCGTGGTGATTGACGTATGTATGAGTAATCAGTATTGTTATAACAATGATTTGTTAGCTGATGATAAATTTAAAAAAAGTAATAATACCGAAACACGAAATTGTCCAACACATTTAAATACTGTTATAAATTCTATCTAAGAGGTCATGGTAGTATTTTACTGTCTCTTTCGCCGAGCTTGTCGTCTTTGTCTACGATGTTACTTCAGAAGTCAGTAGATGGCAACAGTAAAATTCTAAAATCATAAGTCCCCAAAATTCATCATAGTGTATAAAATAAAATTCTATTTTTAATAGTTCATAATGTAATTAATTTAATTTAACGTACATAAAAATTAATAGTTATTAACGTCATAAGGCTGATATGATGCAAATAACAGATGAGGCTGAATGTTGTATAATCGAGGCGATAGCCCAGATTTTATAATCAACCGTGTCTGTTATTTGTATATCAGCCGTGTGACGTTCAGTATTTTTCATAATAACATAAAATATCTTCTTAAAATTCTTTTTCCTATGGCATGTTTGACAGGTGACAGCTCTTCATGACCATTTCATGACGCTGCGATTTTTTTTTTTTTGAACATATGATTTTTAGTAATTACACTGTTATAAAAAATAACGGCCGTGGCTGTTTTGATGCATATATCGGTTGAGCATACAGTACTGTTACATGTGCTTTAACAGTACTGTATGCTTAACCAATATATGCGTCAAAACAGCCACGGTCGTAATTTTTTATAACAGTACAATGGACCTTTCCAATTTAAAGAGATAGAATATATGCGCAACGGGGATCTGCGCATAGTAAGAACAACTGAGTCTATCAGTGCTACAATGGCTTAACCCCAAAACAATAGTTTTGAGTAAAATAACTTTGAAATTTTGTGGTAAATAAGAGATATCATAGCAGGTGTTTCATTCAAATTAGAAATACGTTTTCAGTTACTGTTAATAAGTTTATTGTGCTCTATCTAATGGTTATAATAAAAAATTTTTTGGTCATTTGGTTTTTGAAAATTTTGTGGCTTAGGCCACTGTTCTTTTAAGCAAAACTAGAATATCGTGTGGGATAAGATGAATAATGGGTAATTATTATAATATAAATATCGAATATTCAAAAATATTTTTGAAAATTTATTAAATATTTACAAAAAAATATAACAAAAAATAAATCCTATTTATAGGAGTTTTGATAGACAAGAAAAATTTTTCAATCTTCGTCCTCGTCTTCTGAGTATATCACTTCCGACGGGTCCTCACATGTTTTCAAATTTTTATAAAAATCGTGATGAATAGGTGGGATGTACAAAATTAGATCCAAAAGGTCACTCTTCTTTTTAGCATCAATTTTGTGCCCCTTTGGATAGAGGACATTGAGTTGAAGACTTTCAAGAACATTCATTGCATTATTTCTTTTGGAAACATTAACCGAATCAAACATAACAATATCTTCATTGTTAGAGTACTTGTAATAAATTACAAATGGATCGGATTTCTTATAATGTAGCCACTGAATTTTTAGCCACTCAACCTTCGTTTTATTTGCAGAAATCTTTCGATTAGTTATACTTTGCTCTAAATTTAGCGTTGAGTAAAAATCATTGGAAGACATTTTTATTACGTTAAAAGGTAATTTCTTTCTGGCGGCTTCCACTACTTTATTCCAGTCATCAGGAATAAAAATATCTTTGAAAAATTTTTTTTGTTTTTCTATCAAGCCAAAGTCTTGATCACAAGGCAGATATGAATGTCCACTCACTAAAAATTTGTGGTGAATTTCATTTACTGAGCTCAAGTTCGAAGAGACTATGTAGTTGCATAAAACTGCCATTTTAATGTTTCTATTTTGCCCCCCGCATTGATCCGAGTACATAATTAACTTTTCGGTTTGAACAAAATTTTTAATATAATGCAGAATACACGACCCTACTTCTTGTGGACCTCTGGAGGCAATGGATTCATCCCACGTATACATAAATACTTCGTTTGTACCTAAGTTATGTATACCTAAACAGTAAGTCCAAAGTTGCCGCTTGTAGTAGCAAATTCCGGTAGAGAGAATAGGTGTCGGAAGAGTTTTCATCAGGTCAAATGCTATGACGGTTATATCTTCTGGATTGTTTCTTGCAAGATTTCCATCTTTTTTCATTCCATCTCTTGCAGAATCTGCCTTTCTTTGATGTAATTGTCGTTCTATTTCAATTTGTCGTCTTTGTCCCTCATCAGTTATGAATTTTATTTTATTTTCAAATAAATCACACTTCTTGCATGAGTCAGTTACCGGAGCGTGAAAATGAAGATTGAACTTTGTTACAAAAACTTCTCTAAATACATACATAGATACAGCCTTTGTATTTTCAACATTTTCTAATTCTTTTCGGTACAGTTCATACAGTTTTCCCAGGTTTAAATTTGGTGCTAGATACCTTCGATTTGGATTTTTCAATCGGGAGTAGTGGGACTCGTAAGTTGGAAATTTAGCAATAAAGTTTATTACTTCATTTATTTTATCATCGGGCGTTTTGTTTGCTGAAGGTTGTTTACCCCTCATATCTACAGGTGCAGCTAAACCAACTTGTTTATTCACCAATACTCTGCTAATTCTTCCATCGGATACCTGAAGGGTCTTCTTAAAGATATTTTTGCAGACTTTTATTTTCTCACCCGCTTCATTAGGCAGATAATAGATTCGCGTTTTCTCACGTCTAGAACCACCATCTCTCCTAGTATAAGTCCTTCTTTTGTTAACAACATCAATAAGAGAAAATAAATATGCTGATTTTAAATCAAAAGTTTCAATAGCGTAAAATAATTTAAAAATGTTTTCCTGACGTTGTGGCTTAATTTTTTCCCAGCACTTATCTTTGCAACAATTTTCTACTGGTTGAAAAGTTTTTGCTGCAACAATTCTATTCATCCTGTTAACATATGTCTCCCCAGAATTTCTTTTCTTCTTTGCAACGTTTCTTTTCCAGTTACTTTGATTTCTTATCCGTTTTCTAGATTTAGCTTCTCCTTGTCCAATATTTTCAATGAGGGATTCAGTGATTACATTGTCTTCTTGCTCAACATTCTCTTCCTCAGATTCAGAACCAGAAGGTATATACTCAGACCCGGAATATTCAAATGGTTCCTCATCAGTATTTTCAGACCCTATAAACCAAATTTCTTTATTGAGCTAACCTCAAAATTAATACAAATTTTATGAAACAATTTGAAGAAATTTCTATAAAATTTCTTACCTTCAATTACCAGCGAAGTACTAGCCATGCTGTAGCAGAAATTATTAATGTTTTATTAATAGTTGTTAAATAATAGGTGACTTTCATTCGATTGCACGTATTATACTTTACAATATGCGATAATGGCCTAAGCAACATCATGTGGGTTAGGCCGTTGTTGCCCCACAATTAAACATAAATCAGTATATGCAAGAAGTATATATAGTGCTGTCATCTAGTAACTCAGAGAGAAAGTTAACTTAAACCACTGTTGCCCTGAAACTTAATGTTTCTAGGAAAATTAATATGGATAGGCCGCAAAGATAATAATTTGTGGCATAGGCCATTGTTGCACTGATAGCCTCAACTGAGATCTATGACGTTTGATTCTAAAACATTTAGACGTAAAATGTGAGAATATCTCGGATAACTTTAAAAAATCTTATCGAAATAAATTACAAAAGCTTTTATTGGAGGTAAAATGTCTAACGATGCAAATTTTCACTGAGAATACAGGTATTTTAATGACTGCAATATTTTTGACGTTTCGTTTGACAGCTCAACTGACAGTTGTTCGCGCCATTTTCTTACTATTTGCAGCGATAGAAAGAGATAGCCCTTAAATTGGAAAGGTCCATTATTAAAAATGTGTTCGTAAAAAAATCGCAGCATCATGAAATTGTCATAAAGAGCTGTCACCTGTCAATATGCCATAGAAATTAGAATTTTCAGAATATGTTTCATGTTATTATGAAAAATACTGAACGTCACACGGCCGATGTACAAATAACGGACACGGTTGATTGTAAAATAATAACTGTAAAGGTCTGTGTCCACGATCCTGGAAATCGATCCGAGTTCTCGGATATACGGGTGTATTCTAAAGGCATTCCGGTATTTATAAACGGACCGTTAAAATTAAGATATCCGTTAACTAGATTTTGCTATTCTAAAGACACTATCCGTTAATAATATAAACGGAGATCCGTTTATGTTATCCGTTTATAAATAAAATTTAAACGGAGAATGTTTCATAGTCGATAAATGTCAACGGACGACATTTAATACATAAATATTTAGAAAATTTTAATTTATACACAGAGAATAGCGTTATCATCCTTTACTGTTTGCTCCGACCCTTGGATTCATACAATGTAATTGAAAGGAAAGCAGAAATAATTTTTATAATAAAATTATACAATTATACTCGTACATAACCTATAAAAAATCGGTTCGATGAAAGATTTTAACAATACACAATTATCCATTTATCGTTCCCAAAAAAATTAAAAATGCTTTCTCTAATGAAACGAGCATATGTTTTACTCTACATTGCAAATCTTGAACTTTACCTAATGTTTTAAAAATATTTGAATATTTTCAGGACTGCATTTAATCTTCAGGGGCCTAAGACACAAATGTTCTATTGGTGCCTTTATTTTTAATTATTGATTAGAACAAAGGATATTTTTATTGCAACAAAGAATATTTTGATTACAACAATGGATATTTTGATTATATTCGAAGAATACTGATTAGATGAATGAATCTAATGGCGAAAATTTCATTAATATTTGCGAAGAATTAAAAATCAAGCTCATATGTGTGTTTTATAATTTGTGTAGTTTTTAAAGTACATGCGCCTATATTTAATTGTGGCCCCGCGTATGTTTATTTTCTCGATACCGTAGATTAGCTTGGTGGTGTCTATAATTTCAAGATAAATCAAATTTACAATAATATCAAAAGGTTATGAAACTGACAATTTTGACATTTATTACAACAAAGTATTTACCAACATTCCAAAGTTTATTTTAAAGAATATATTCTTATTATGATTATTTCTTGATATAAATTTATTACTAAATAGTATCTCTAAATTTATGTATCACAAATATCTGTTTAGATCTTAATATATTTTGTTATTATCAAAATATAAATATGTTGACATTTACAATTTGACAACACTGCCCTACAGTAGAAAACGGATCCGTTCATTATATTAATTTTAACGGATCCGTTTAAATGTCATATTGTGAATAGATTTTTTTGCAGAATCCGTTAATAAGCAATATTTTAACGGAATCCGTTTACATAATATATTTTAACGGATTCGATATCTCGGATCGTGGACACTAGCAACTCGGACGCAAAAATCGAATAGAAAACTAAATTGGAAAAATGCGTTCTGTCCCATTTTTTTGAACAAGTTGCTAATTTCATTTAAATGTTACCAATTTGAAATCTTGACGTTTGATATTTGATATAGGTTGAAAATGATAAGGTTATAAAATATTACCTAATTCTACTCATTTTTGGTATTGATTATAAATAATTACTTATAAGCAAATTAATATATTCGTTGTAAAAATTTAATTTACTTATTGCCGGGATAATTTCTTGGTTATGTTTTATTGGTTTTTAGTATTGGTAAAAATGGCTGAAACTAACTTCATAAATTCGACCAACCTGACATCTGTAGTCATACAAGTTCAATGTTTATGATCAGAAAATGTGATCAAGAACTCTGAACGATTTCTAGCATCGTGGACACAGGCCTTAAGGCGGTTGACTACTAACAGTTAGAATAGACAGAAAGGGTGCATCGTTTTCCCATTAAAATTTACTTGAAACTTAACATTTTCATAAAAAATAAAATGTTATTGGATAGCTTAAGTTGTCCTCTTCCTTTCTCTAATAATGTTTTTTTTAATTATGTGTTAATAATTATTTATATGCAGTTAAATATGCCTATATTCAAGTTATTTTTTCACTATTATTAAACTCTAATTTTAAAAAACTGTTATTAGAAATAGTTAAAGAAATTCATTTTCTTCCAGAAAATTATAATTGTTTTATAAATATCGCTATATTTATTGCAATTTTAATGGAAAAACTAAACGTACATTTTACGCAAATAATACTCAAGAAACGCACCGAAACTCCTGACATCTATGATGAACTAACTTGGCTCCACCCCAGTACATTCAATAGTAAAAGTAGAAGAGTGAATTTATTTACTATTGCATAGTGTTTCATAATTTAATTTTGTATAGTGAAAATATATTCGATAATAAAGTAAAATAAAGACTAAGAAACAGAGCAAAAAAGGTGGTTTGTATTTAAATGCAAAAAGAAGAAAGTGTCAAAATTTAAGAGATTTTCTCAAGTATTTATTTTAATAAAACATTTCTTGAATAAATTATAATAAACAATTTCTGATTTGTGTAATTATAGATGTAAAAAGTGTATACTATTTTTGTCTTTAATTTTGCTAAAGCCTAATGCGGCTGTTTTTTTTTTTAAGTTTTTAATTGTAACAAGGAAATGCTTGATAACAATAATGAGAATGTGATTCCAACAAAGAAATTGATCAATCACACAAAAAATTTGATTATAATAATTGTTCTTGTATGTATTTATTTTAATTACAACAGAAATTTTTGATTATAATAAAGAAAATTAGATTGCAATAATAAATATGAATAATTAAGCTAAAATAAATTGACTATAAATAATCGTTGTCAGAGAGTTACATTTGCGTTTCAAAAATTTGATATTCGATTCTAGTCGAGTCAATGACGCGAGAATATAGATAAAACTTCTAAACCCACCAAAACAGATGCGATTTTGATGATTTATTTTTTTAAATGTTTGTTATATACAATTATTCAAAATCAGAAACATTTCAGCTGGGGCGCTCAATTATTTATACAGATTGTCCGGATTTCGTAAACCTACATTGGGATCTCGGGAACTATAAGAGATACAACTTCAGTTATATGGAACATGTGGTACGCCTTTGGGAGGCCGTCTTAGATGTGCTTTTGTTTTGCCAAATATTCTCATAGGTTACTTGATGAAGGAGAAGTACTGAAGATGGTCGATTTTTTCATTTCGAAATTATTTCTAAACTATCAGTAATCGAGAAAAATGTTTCAAATAGAAAAGTTAGATATTTTTTTTGTCTATCCACTTGTTACGAAAATAATTTTTCTATCGGCAAATTTTCGAGATATATCACAAAATTACATTTTTTTTAAATGGAAGCCATATTTGATTATTACTTTAAGAAAATACTAATATCTTATTTCTTTCGATTGGTATAAAGTTTATTGTATTTTAAATATGTTTCACCCTTCAAACCTAAAAATTTTTCGCAATTTTTTTTATAATATTGTATTGTTAAATAATAGAAAATATAACGGAATAAAATGTTTTTTGTACTTTTTATCTGTATGTACAAACTATAGGCCTACCGTTCCGATATCGGAAAACGCCAGTACTCAGATCTGGGTAAAAAAATCTTTCATAATATGCTAAAGAATGGTGTAATATAGTCGAGTCAATGAAGCGGAAAAAACATTAAATCTTCTAAACCCTCAAAACCAGATTCTATAATGATGAAATTTTTAAAAATGTTTGTTATTTTTACTTATTTAAAATTATAAACATTCAAGCTAGGGCGCTCAATTATTTACATATTTACATTTTTGTTTTAATTATAATTATAAAGCATTTGAGGCACGTTCCTCAAGCAGAGAGCTCTCATAGCATAGCATAGCAGTCTACTCGACTGTGGTAGTGAAAGTAAAACTTAAATATACATATACTTTTACATCTGACGGTACAGAGCAAACAAGGGTTATAATTTTAGAAGAGGGGAACCGTGTAAGGTACGGCCCACTGCATGATTCCCCCTTTACTCTTCCAAAACCTTAGATGGTTAAAGACTAGTAGACAACCGCCTTAACATACCTAAGGCTGGGCGTACACCAAAGATACATCAAGCACACAACATGCAACATACGGAGTGATCAAAAATGGCTGAAGGTCTTGTGACAATTTTTGTTCCAAAATAATGTCAAAATTATATTTCAATTTTCTATAATTCATCAAAGCTATATATGACAGGTGCATGACATTTGATTAATATCATCGCCGTACCTTGATTCATTTAATATTTTTTTGTTTCGCATACCTTCGTGAAAAATCTTTAAGTAATTTTTTATTCATTTTCAATAGGTTTTAATGAAGAGCATGATAAATTTCTTCTTAAAGTATATTTTCGTTCGCATGAACGTAAAGAAGACGGTTTTTAGCAAAATTCGAAAGGTACACTCATGGAAATAGTAATGCTGTCATTCCAAGTAAGCGGCAAATGTCAAAATCGTATGGAGCGGCACGCTTCAGCCATTTTTAATTACTCTGTACAGCATACCTATTTTGAATGGAAGTATTTTGTTCCTAAGTTATAATTATTGAACTAAAAATTTATTTGACAAAATCACAAAATATGTAAACTTTAAAACCATGTTATTTGCTTGAGAAATATGTAATCAGATTTTTAATGAAATTGAACTGTACTTATGTCATTCGACGAACCGATACTATCCATTTTTGTTGCCTTTCCTGTTCCCAAGGATAATAAGAGAAGGAGTAAAAATGAATCTTATTATCCCCACTATATTTAGATTTGCACTCTACGACACAACAAATTTGACGGCATTTTACGTGCTCATATTTACGCATGTTTATGAACTGTCAACTGTCATTTAAACATCCCATCCCAGCACTAGTGTTTAAAAAGCCGCGAGTGGCGCGACGATCCGTACTTGGTTATACCTTGTTCCATTTAAGTCATTCAGTATTGCGGAGCATAGGGAATAGTTTTGAGCTCTCTGATTGGCTGAAATTAGAGACAATGACAAAACTAATGTAACCATTGTTTTATAGTTATTTTTTTTTAATTTTTAATGTAACCCAATGTAATTTCCGCTACTTCAGATTTGCGCTGTTGCCAGTGCCATCTACTAAATGGCTTAAATGGAACAGAGTATAGTCTATAATTCTTTGAAAAGCTTAGTTATAGGAAACTGACTTTGAAGTTAATATAATAATCTTAAATTTAACATATTAGAAATTGCACAAAATTAAAATTACGGCTTATAATGAATTCTTCCAAAAAATTACGTCTTGTACCACCCATATACCTATTAGACTAATATATTGCTAATGCTCGTATCTTTCCCATAAGGGTAGGTGAAGGAAACACTGTGAAATGGAAATATCATTTCTGCATAAGTCTATCTCATACAAACACTCAACCTGGAATTATGCGCACGCTCGTAAATGTTGACTACTATTGGCTAACGCTGACAGCTGTAGCCGGCTGATGCAACGAGCACATGGTTTGACGTTGATTTCATTTTTGTTTGTACTATTGTACATGTACTTCGAAGTACTTGTGCTCTGATAGAAGAGAAATCATATTAATAACTAACATAAAAATCGGGGGAGCCTCCTATATCCCTCAAAGGATGTGGTATTTACTTGTAAAAAGGCCGAAAGGGTATATAGTAAAGCCAACAGGAAATCTTCAAAAATAAAAAGTTAAAACAACGCATGATTATTAAAGTGTTTCAGTTTGACCTGATTTATCTAATGTTTCAGCAACATTCTGTGTAAAGACACACAGATTAGTGACTGTAGACCTTTGAGGTACAAAGCCATGTTGAAAATCAGAAAGAAAAGGCTTAACCTGAGACAAAATTTTCGTATATAAACTAATTTCAAATAGTTTAGCGAAGTTAGAAATTATGGCAATAGGTCTATAATTAGTAACACAAGAAGAATCACCAGTTTTTAAAATTGGACATACTTTAGTATATTTCCAAATATCGGGGAAATCTCCATTTTTCAGGCAAATGCTAAAAATAAACAATAATGGAGTAACTAAAACTGTGATGCAATCTTTTACTATAAAACTGGGAATTTGGTCAAAGCCTGCTGTCATAGAGTTCTTTAGTTTGCGAGCAGCAATAGAAATGTCATTTTCGGTTAAGCAAAAATTAATATTATGTGAATTTTGCAAGCTGTTGTTCATAGAGGGATGGCAAGGGGTCCAGGATGATGAATCGAGGTATACACTACTAAAAAAAGTACTGAATGCATCTAATATAGATTGAGGATCATTGCATATTTTGTCTTGAAATTTCATAGTATTCGGTATTCTACTAGCTCCTTTTCTACTCTGAACGAACGACCAAAAGTTTTTCGGTTCTTGTTTAATTGAGTTTTCAATATCTTGAATGTAAATTTTGTAAGAATTTTCTATTTGTTTTTTTATAACACTTCTCAAATGTTTGTATTTGCTATAAAAATAATTAGAGTTATCTCTTTTGTATCTAATATAGTATTTAGATTTTAATTTAATATTACGTATAATTTCTCTCGTGAACCAAGGAGGGTAACGTTTCCTAATACTTTTGTAGAGTGGTACATAGATATCAAAAATAGAAAATAACAATTTGTAAAATACATCACAAGCCTCATTGGCTTCAACAGCATTATATAATAAAGACCAATCACAGTTTAGTAAAGCATCGTAAAGTAGGGGAAAATTGGCTTTCTTAAAATTATAATTTTTAGTATTAGTATTACACTCGAATTTTTTCTGTTGCAAATTATTGATTGAGAACACTATATTCAAGGGAGGATGGTAATGATCAACCTTAACTAGGGGTAAGTCCTCACGTGATACTTCACACGGAATATTGGTAAAGACTAGGTCTAGCAAACGATCGTTACAATTCATTATTGTATTGGATTGATGTAAATCAGTAAAAGCCTCGAAATTTATCATATGGTCTCGTAGTACATTGTTTGGTGTATGTGTACAATACTGTGGAATATTGAAGTCGCCTACTACTACTATATTCTTATCACCAATACATAATTGTTCTATATAAGAGGTAAATAAATCTAAATCAGCAATATTCGGAGTTTCAGGGATATATACTACAAATATGATAAACACAGAATTATGAAAAATACATTTACAGGCAACAATATCAAAAGATGGCAACTTGACTAATAATTCTTGCAGATCTACTTTCTCAACATGAAAACAATTTTTAAATGCAAGTAAAACACCACCACCTCGCGTTACATGAAGAGCGGTGAAGTCTCTATCTTTCCGGAACACAGAGTAGGCATCAGGGGAAAACATTTCAGAGTCTAGTATATCGGGATTTAACCAAGTTTCACTGAAAGCAATTATATCATATTCAAGATCGAAAATGGAACAAACTAATTCGGATATTTTATTTTTAATACTCCGCACGTTTTGATAATACAAATTTAACGTGGTACTTCTTTCGGAGTACGTTCTGGAAAATCCCGAGTATTACGTTTGCGAGGGAACCAAATTTTTTTCACTAAAATGCCTGTAGGCCACAGTGACGATTCTTGCAAGGTTGATGAATGCTCGTAAGGAACACGAAGTTTAAAGGACCCATAATCACCAGAATGTTCGATTTTCTCACAAACAAAATCAAAGTTTTTACCAGCGGTATGAAGGTAGTTGATTATTTCATCAGACGACACTTCCTTGTTGGCGACACGACTTATATGAAGCCATGTATATCTTGGCGCTCCAGCTAATTTGCAGTCAGTACTGCCCTGTGCTGAGCCAAACGTCCTCTGTCGCTGCTGAACACCAGCCGTCACGAATGAAGATTCTCGACCATGAGTTTGACCAGCTGATTTGCCGGCAGGAACATGGTTTCGTTCATTGCTCTTTGGAGTATTCACTTTATTTATTGACGGTTTTAAAACAGCTGATTTAAAACAATCAACTTTTAGTTCATCATTCTTTGAATGAGATGAAATCGCTGACTGTGAGGAGGCACTAACTGCACTAGCAGAGGTATTAAATGTAAATTTAGAATTTAAATTCTCAATAATTACATTTTGTTTATTAATAAGTTCTTTATGTGAAGTAAGTTCATGTTTTAAGGAACTTATTTCAGTTTGTAGCACATTCACTACCGATAACAATTCACTTACGGCACACTCAATTGCTGCTTTTATTTTTGCACTGATATCGTCAGCAGAATCCGAATCAGTATTTTTATTTTTTCGCAATTCAGGAGCCATAGCACGACAAGCAAAACACGTCTTTACTTCACAACGGCTAAACTAACTGGCTTTATGTGTTTGATACAACCGAATTTGTTAACCACGTCAAGGAACAAACTGTTTTAGACAACCACAAAACACAAATTATGAAAATAGACACATTTCTAAAAATTAGATTTTATCACGAAACGAAATTACTGTCGAAAAAAGATGATTATATTACAAATAAGTATCATCGAATTGGGTTATTTACAAATCAATAAATATTTTATAAATTATTTCTTTTTATCTTCTTTACCTTATTATCACCTAAATAAATTAATCCTGACCAGATTGTATTCCTTGTTCGATAATTGCGGTGAACTGTAGGGTGCAGTTCTGCGGGTGCATTTCCACCCTTCCAATGTTGAACCAGAAGGAAAGAAAAATAACTAGGATATACTCACAAATACTCGGATATTCGTTATCCTCGTTGCACATAAAGTAGATCCTGGATACAGCTGTAGCGGATGCAATCCAAGATTGGTGATTGTTGCGACACTTAACATTGTTATAAAGGCGCTGTAGCTGGCACACTTTGATATTAGTTTGTAGCCCGACTACCTTTTTTTTTGGTGTGCTATGAAAAAAGCAGAATTTGATTTTGATATGTAAAAATATTTTGACAGTTAATATAATATTGATAAATTAAGAAAAAATAGTTTTCTTCTTGAAATAAATGGTCCTTCGAGAGCCGGATATGGATAACGATAAGAATAATGTACGCCGAAGTGAGAGATTAGCGCAGAAAAACCAAGAAAAGAATCGACCAGGTGGAACTTCAGATACCCACCATGATAAAGGTCAGATATTCGATAAAATAAGTCAGATATCAAAATCTTCTTCACGTTCAGCAAAAAGCGGGAATACTATCCGCAGCACCGCGTCGTCCCGACGACGAGTACTGGAAGCGCGAGCTGCGAGGGAAAAGGCAGAACTAGAAGCGCAAAAGATCGAACAAGAGAAGATTTTTGAAGAACGAAAACATCAGGCGAAAAAAGCAATGATAGAAGCACAGCTAGATGAAGAGCTTGCGCAGTTAGAAGATGCTGAAGCGTTATCTCAGTCGTCAAACCAATCGAGGGTGCAGCAATGGGTCAAGGACAGCATGAATGTAAATGACGACCAGCTAGAAGTTAATGAAGAAATTGGACACACTGAAGTCAATCAGCACGGTCCTGAGAACAACAATACCGATCTTACACGAGCCATCACGTCAGCATTGAAGATGTCATCTAATTCGGGGGAGAAGCTCCTAGGATGTCTCTCTGCCAGAGACTTGCCTACATTCTCTGGTGATCCTCTAGACTGGCTAAGATTTAAAAATGCCTTCGATACAACAACTAGAATAGGGCAGTATTCGGACGCAGAGAACGTTGCGCGACTTCAGAGGTGCCTTCGTGGTGAGGCCTGGGAGGCGGTCGCTGCTCGACTGATTACGGCGACTTCAGCTGACGAGGTGATGAAGACTCTCGAGATGAGATTTGGAAGACCAGACCTGATACTGCATAAACTAACTGGCGAAATGAAGAAAATACCGAAACTTACAGGTACTCGTTCTGAATTAGTTGTGCTCGCAACCAAGGTCTCCAACTGTGTGGCTGCTATAGAAGCGACCAAACATCTTGGACATTTGCACAGCAACGATCTCATCTCTGAGATAATGAACAAATTGACTGAACCTCTTATCTATCGTTGGCTGGATTATAGCGCTGAAAAAGATAGATACCAACCAAGATTACGCGTGCTGGCTGAATATCTTATGCAAGAGGCACAATGTATTTGTAAAGCTGGCGCAGTAGAGTTACCACAAAGAACAATGAAACCTGCAGTTTCTTTTACACCGAAGCGACCTGTCTTCACAATGACTGAAAATGAAGATAGATCTGCCTCTTCGCTTCAAATAAAAGAAACCTCGATTAATATGGTTTCGGAGTCACGTGATAAGAAGTATACTCAGAAGAACTGTTATTTCTGTGCGAAAAATGATCATAGCATAGATAAATGTCCTACATTTCGCAACGAAGAGGTGAATAAGCGCTGGGAGTGGGTCTGTCAAAAGAGATTATGCTTCAAATGTCTGAGTTCAAAACATCGCCGAGATAGATGCAAGTCGACAAGGAGATGCCCAACTTGCAAGGGAGGCCATCATTTCCTACTTCATCGTGATGATTGGCCTGAATCTCAAAATGAGAAGAAAATACAAAAGTCCGAAGTCACTGCTAATGTTTGGGCTACAAAGAACAAGCAAGTATTTTTGAAGGTTCTGCCAATCGTCATCGAAGGTCCGACTGGCAGCGTGAACACCTACGCTCTCCTCGATGAAGGCTCCACTGTCACTTTGGTGGAACGAAAAATTGCCGAAGAAGTCGGAGCACAGGGATCAGAAGCTGAGCTTCATCTTCAAGGAGCTGTAGGAGATGGAAGTAAGTGGATTAGTAAAATCGTGTCATTAACTCTACGGTCACCTGAAGGAGATTATCGATTAGATAGAGTACGCACAGTAGATAGCCTGTCTTTGCCTACACAAACCATTGATGAATCTGATTTAGCTCGTTTTGAACATTTAAAGAAAATCCCTATTCAGACATTTAAAGGGCAACCTACTCTGCTCATCGGTCAAGATTATTGGCATCTAATTGTCAGCAGGAAGATTCAAGAAGGAAGGAAAAATGAGCCTGTTGCATCGCTTACTCGACTTGGATGGGTACTTCATGGTTTCGTCTCAAACTTTACCAACAATTATCCTGAATTTACTTTACATGTACGCGAAGACGTTGAATTACATGAGCTGGTGAAGAGCTTTTTCAGTTTTGACAGTATGGGAATTAAACATGAAGACAGGAAAAGACAATCGCCTGAAGACCGACATGCAATAAATATTCTTGAGACAAAGACCAAACGGGTTGGCGATCGATGGGAAACAGGCCTATTATGGAGAGCTGACGACATTCATTTACCAAATAATAGAAGTAGCGCAGAACATAGACTCAGAATTATTGAGAAAATGATGGCCTCAGACCCTGCCTTCGCTTCAGATTATTCAAAGCAGGTTTCCAACATGTTAGAAAAGAATTATGCTGAAGAAGTAGTTGGCGCTTTGACAGGAAAGAGGATTTGGTTTTTGCCGCACTTCGGAGTAAGAAATCCCAATAAACCAGGGAAACTTCGATTAGTTTTTGATGCTAAGGCAGAGACTAGGGGAATATCTCTTAACACTGAACTATTGTCTGGCCCAGATCTCCTGAACTCACTGATTGGTGTTTTACTCCGATTCAGAGAACGCGCTGTAGCCGTCACAGCTGACATAAGAGAGATGTTTCTTCAAGTGAAGATTCTAGATGAAGACCAAAAAGCCCAATTATTTCTGTGGCGAGGATCAGACCGAGAAAACCCCCCCTCGCATCCACAAGATGACCTCCATGATATTCGGTGCAACATCATCTCCATGCACTGCTAATTTTATTTTACGTCATAACGCTGAAGAATATGCCTCTTCATATCCTCGTGCAGTAATGGCAATTAAGAGAAGGCATTACGTAGATGATTATTTAGATAGCGTTGACACTGAGGAGGAAATGAAACAACTTGTATCAGACGTTATCAAAATTCATGAAAAAGGAGGATTTAACATTTGTGGATGGGCTTCAAACAAACCTGGCGTTTTACCACAACATCCAAGCACAAGCACTGTTACCCTCCTACAATCCACGAAACCTATAGAAACCGTCGAGAGAACGTTGGGCCTGAATTGGAATCCTGCCACGGACAGACTAGGCTTTGACCTCAGCCTAAAGAAGTTGAAAAGAGATGTAGCTGAAGGATTGCGAAGACCGACTAAACGTGAGATGCTGAAAGTTATCATGTCTGTTTTTGATCCTCTTGGAATGTTGAGCCCCTTTCTTATTAGAGGAAAAATTATGCTGCAAGATATATGGCGCAGTGGAACCCAATGGGATGAGAAAATCAGCGAGAAAGCTGCACAGATTTGGTTTCGGTGGCTGCAAGATATGAAGATATGCCAGAATTTTTCTATACCCAGATGGTACGGTTTCAAAAACATGAGCAGCTTTCAACTGCACGTGTTCGTTGACGCTTCAGAACAAGCTTACGCGGCTGTTGCTTATCTACGCCGTGATAATAATGTAGCCTTCGTCGCTGCGAAAAGTCGTGTAGCACCAATGAAGCCTTCAACTATACCAAGATTAGAACTTCAGGCCGCACTGATGGGTACACGTCTTGGTGCTACCATTCAAAAGGAACATGACTTGAATATAGAGAAGCGATTCTTTTGGACTGATTCCCGGACAGTTTGGTGGTGGATCAACAATAACCCTCGACAAAACAAACCATTCGTCTCTAATCGATTGTCCGAAATAGATGAATTGACCCGAACTGAAGAATGGCGATGGTTGCCTGGAAATATGAATGTAGCTGATGATGCAACAAGAGCTGATAGTAATATCGACTTGGCTCACTCAAGATGGGTCGTTGGTCCAGAGTTTCTTCGTCTCTCTGAAAATAACTGGCCTTCAATGAAGCCACAGCCCGATAATGAGGAGGAGCCTAGACGGGAAATGATTTTAACGACCATAGTACAACCGGAGAAGATCATTGATGACTTCAGATTTTCTAACTGGCGTTGTTTAGCTAGAAGCTTAGCGAGAGCCATTTTGTTTACGGAAAAATGCAGGAGAATAAGTAAGCAATTGTCTCCAGAACATGTAAAACGCGCAGAGATCTTGATTCTGCAACGAGTTCAGTCAGAGAGCTTCCCCGATGACATTGCTTCGATAAAAAACGGACAAAATTTGAAGCCTACGAGTAAATTACGACAGCTAAATCCCGAATTAGACGAAACAGACTTGCTACGTGTTCGAAGTCGACTTGAAGCAGGAAGAGACTTGCCTTTAGGGTTGAAAAGACCGATAATCCTTGATGGACGACACCGCATTACACGATTAATCGTCGAAGAAAAACACAAAGATTTGGGTCATCACAATACTGAGACATTGGTGAATGAGATACGTCAAAAATTCTACATCTTCCGACTGAGAGTATTAGTTAAAAGTATTATAGCAAATTGTGTGACCTGCAGAGCACGACGAGCCCGCTGCGAACAACCTATGATGGCTGGATTGCCACCTACACGACTACAACACCATTGCAGACCTTTTACATATTGTGGGGTTGATTTTTTTGGACCAATGCAAGTGACTATCGGCCGGAGACATGAAAAGCGATGGGGAATGATATTCACTTGCTTCAACACGCGAGCAGTACATATTGAATTAGCATCTTCACTTTCTACGGATTCGACAATAATGGCTATACGTCGCATGGCAGCGCGACGTGGATATCCCAAACAGATCTATTCCGATAATGGAACGAATTTCCGAGGAGCCGACAAGGAACTGCAAAGGTCAGTTAAAGAAATATTGGATGATCAGCGATTGACCGATCAATCCACATTATTCGGAATAGAGTGGAGATTTAATCCACCAGAAGCACCACACATGGGCGGAGTATGGGAAAGGCTGATCCGCTCCATAAAGACTGCTCTCTTTTCAACATTGAATTCTCTAACAACTAAAGAAGAAATTCTTGCCACCTTATTAGCGGAGGCAGAAAATATTGTGAACAGCCGACCTTTAACCCACGTTTCTCTGGATCCAAACGAGGAGGAGGCGCTCACGCCCAATCATTTTTTATGCGGCGCGTCTAATCCCTTACCGCGAACAGGAGAATTCTCAGACCAAGATCTTCACTTGCGAAAGCAGTGGCGGATCGCGCAGAGGCTAACTGACCATTTTTGGTCTCGTTGGATGCGTGAATATCTACCGAGCCTTCAATCACGCACAAAATGGACGTCAGACAACGGCCGTAAGGTTTGTATAGATGACCTTGTTCTAATCGCAGATTGCAACGCTCCTCGAAATGTATGGCCACGAGGCAAAATTGTTGCCGTCACCCATGGGCGCGATGATCGTGTCAGAATTGTCGATGTCGCTACTCAGGGTGGCATACTTCGCCGACCAGTTTCGAAGATTGTCATCCTACTGAGAGCTGAAGAATATACTTCGCAGCCAGCTGCCACCACAGTAGCCTCTGACGAGACGAGGAGGAGAATGTAGCTGGCACACTTTGATATTAGTTTGTAGCCCGACTACCTTTTTTTTTTGGTGTGCTATGAAAAAAGCAGAATTTGATTTTGATATGTAAAAATATTTTGACAGTTAATATAATATTGATAAATTAAGAAAAAATAGTTTTCTTCTTGAAATAGGCGCGGTGCGTGTTTTGAAGCGATGCGATTAATAAAAGCGGCTAGCGACCAACTCTTTTAAGCGACTTGCGAATACTGACTTTTCGGGCTAGTCACAACTTACAATAATTGTTTTTTAGTTAATAAAAATACACAATTTGGTGTGTATTGGTGCTATCATGCAGACAATTTATATGAAATCTTCTGCCGAGCATCGTGAGCATAGGCGTACGTATAATTTGGACAAAGGGAGCGATTCAACATTAGAAAAGGCGTAAACATTCCTATTATTTTTACAGTACAACAAAGCAAATTATTTACAAATCTAACATTAGAATATTTCATTGTTATTTATTATTACTTATATTTATATTCAAGAATTTATACACAAGATAAATAGGTACATTACTTAATTTCTCAAATTTAAATTTAAAATCTCTAGCCCTAGTCATCAATAATCAAGTCTTAGCAGCCGTGTTCCTTCGGGCTGTGATTCACGATCTAAATGATAAAAGTGATCATGATGTCGTCGTTAGTCGTTAGCCAATAGTGTCAAGGTTTACGAGCATGCGCATAATTCCTGGTTGGGTGTTTGTGTAAGATAGACTATGCAGCAATGATATTTCCATTTCACAGTGTTGGCTTCAAGAAAAGCAAAGGATCAGCAATATATTAGTTCATAGGTATATGGTACCACCGGTGGTACAGGTGTGCGCTAATGTGTTAAAAATAACTATAATTTTATCTACCCTTGCAGTTAAGTGCTTCTTTATCAACTATTCTGAGTAGAAAACAGAGGACTTAATGTTACGAATTACAGTCGCCTAATCTGAAGCTTAGAATACTAAATGAGTACAATACATACTTTTACACTTGGGTTGAGGTACTTGCCACGTGCTGTTGATACAGTTCATATAAGGCACTTCGGGGTACAACACAAAATTATGATTACAAGAAACTCGTAGGAATGAATAATTTGGGATACGGTATCCCTCCATGTACTCCCTGCCCAAATATAACAACTTTCCGTTTTCCAAAACTGGTATTCGGCATGAACCAAAACTGTTAGCTATGCACGGCTGCGCCTTCACTTCAGAATTGTTGGCTATTATTTCTTGGATGACATCACTGTACCACGTAACAAGAGTATAGACTCCATACTGGTGGTTATCACACGTTTTATGATCCTCATTTAAGGGCCCCACGCTCACTATTCCTCGTAAGTAGTATTTTGATTTGTTGTTCATTTTCCACGGAAATACCATACCGCCGCCACTGTCGCCTTGACACACACTAGATCCTAAAAAACATTCTTATTTAACAACTTAAAAATGTTTCGGAATTAGAATGACATATTCTAGTACGCTTATTGATGCTATACTTCATTTCACGTAAGAAAAAGCGTTGGTTTAGATAGGGATATATTAGTCATTGACATGTTTGGTTCCACGAATTTTTATTATAATGCATTTAAAAACTGTCGGCTCTCAAGCGCCATCTACTATTTTCTTACGTGAAATGAATTTAAGATCACAATATTAAACGAGAAGTTTGCCTTAATAAAATATACATATTTAAAATAGTGTTCAAAAAAATTCTTAACTCGGAGTAGGCTATGAACAAAGAAACGTATATCAATTTAAAAATATTTAATTAAATGTCACATGAGATATTAGCTGTATTCTTTTTAACCCATTTGTATCTCAGCTCAGTACATAACTGAGTTGAGTTGAAGTGAGTTTTGATTTTGCAAAAAGGACAAGTATTATTCCATTTTATCATTTCCTTCTTTACCGATAGCATTTGCTGTAACAGCTGTCAAATTGATTGACATTTTTCTGATCTATGATACTGTTTATAAACGAAAAATGGATAATGTTGAAAATATATTACTTGTAAGTATATCTGTATATGTGACTATAATTTTAAAATGCAAACTGAGTGTTTCAAATCATTTTGAGTTTTGTAAACTGGTAGTGTAGCATCGGAAAGGAGGGAAGTGAGTTTACTCAGAACAACTCTAATCAGTTGTGTCAGGAAGAACAACCATTTCCTGAGTTTATCTAAAGTGATCTGAGATGAGCTGTGATTTTGTCCAAAAAGAATACAGCTATTGTCAAAAATGTTATTTAAAGAAATCAAAGTTTTTCTTCTTTTACCTTATTATTTTAGAAATGGAAACAAATTAAAAACGGCGAATGTCAATATAAAAATGCTGCACTTATATCCTTTAGCTGCTCGTAACTTTGCTATTTATAATAATATGTAAGTTCTATCGATGTCAGAAATATTCCTAGTAGAATAAGGATATTCTTAAAGCAATGCAACGCTCAGTAGCAAATAATTGTCAAATAATATGTAAATAGAACAGGGTTGTGTGTTATAGTCCAAAATCCCAGGGCCTCCAGACGTAACTTATTTTCTCAAAGATGAAATGTGTGGAATAGAGTAGTATTCCTATGTACATTGAACGCACGCATACCTGCTAAGTTGGGTAGACGGCCAATTTACAGGTACCAGGTGCGAAAGGTAAGCAAAAATTGGACTTACTTCACTTAAATTCTGAAAGCTGATTTTTATGTATGGCTTATAGAATATTAGTACAAAATAATATTCAACACTCCCAGACACTTCCGGTCGGCCTTAACTTCCGACAGACGCTTTAAAGCTCACACAAAAACACATGAACTTTACTTATTTTCTGATGCTTGATTTTTATATACGTTACTTAGGGGACTATTTCAAACCTATATGTACACAGCCAGACAAATGATAAGGGCCAAACATCCCCCCAGACACAAGAAACATTCTGCTATGAGTATGAGCGCGGGGGACTATACACGCGTTTCAGAGCGAACGAGATAGCCATGTAAACTGATTTCCCCCTCTTAAACTTGCAGTCTGTACTCTACTGTGTGTTTGCACTGTAGCATCCTAAGTGGCACAAAAAATATTTTGTGGAATTTTAGTCCACAATTTTTAATTTTTCACTTATTGTTCAATAAATTTTATCGAAAAGTCAACATTTTTTTGTGTCGCGTCTGATACAGTATTATATTGAGTTTGTAAGATCATAGATGTTAATTTAGAAAATAAATATAGTTCAGAAGTAATTTTTTCATTAAATAAAAATTTATTGGAAATTTATTCTTAAAAAAATCAAAGAAATATTTACTGAGAAGTTATTTATTACAAAACAGATACTAATTAAGTATAAACTTTCTATTGAGATGTTAATTATTTATTAATAAATAACTTCTTATTTTGAATAATTAAATTTTTTATTTCTTTATCAAATGCTTTTAGTTTTATATTTTCCAAATTATGTGGTGCAAAATTTCCTATTATTTCTTCAAATAACTCCATATAATATCTATGAAGATATGTTAGAAAGAAACAACGTCCTTGTTCGATGACATTTTCTTGAATAAAAGCACACATTTCGTCAAAAGCAGCTTGATGATGTCGACGAACATCATGCCAATGAGTTTTAGTAGTAGCAGTAGAATTATTTGAAAATGGTTATCATAGACAGTGCTATAAGTCGTTCACGGGGTTAATAAAAAAATATTACTTGCCAAAACTGAAAACTTCAAAAAAATCTTCCCTAGATGAAAATTCAACGAAAATCACCGAGGATTCATCTACAGCATCTACATCGAGTGCAACAACTATTCCTGTAGTTGAAGGTCCATCTACAGCATCTACATCAATTCCAGCAATTATACCTACAGATAAAGATCCTTCTACTGCATCTATATTCAATCCCAATTTTTTTAAAAATAAATTTCCAATAAATTTTTATTTAATAAAAACATTACTTTTAAACTATATTTATTTCCTAAATTAACATCTATGCTCTTACAAACTCAATATAAAACTGTATCCCACGCGACACAAAAAATGTTGACTTTTCGATAAAATTTATTGAACAATAAGTGAAAAATTAAAAATTGTGGACTAAAATTCCACAAAATATTTTTTGTGCCACTTAGGATGCTACAGTGCAAACACACAGTAGAGTAGAGCAGACTGCAAGTTTAAGAGGGGGAAATCAGTTTACATGGCTATCTCGCTCGCTCTGAAACGCGTGTATAGTCCCCCGCGCTCATACTCATAGCAGAATGTTTCTTGTGTCTGGGCGGATGTTTGGCCCTTAGTATTTGTCTGGCTGTGTACATATAGGTTTGAAATAGTCCCCTAAGTAACGTATATAAAAATCAAGCATCAGAAAATAAGTAAAGTTCATGTGTTTTTGTGTGAGCTTTAAAGCGTCTGTCGGAAGTTAAGGCCGACCGGAAGTGTCTGGGAGTTTTGAATATTATTTTATACTAATATTCTATAAGCCATACATAAAAATCAGCTTTCAGAATTTAAGTGAAGTAAGTCCAATTTTTGCTTACCTTTCGCACCTGGTACCTGTAAATTGGCCGTCTACCCAACTTAGCAGGTATGCGTGCGTTCAATGTACATAGGAATACTACTCTATTGCACACATTTCATCTTTGAGAAAATAAGTTACGTCTGGGGGCCCTGGGATCTTACTCTATTATGTTAATAACTAAAGGTAACTTTGCATGTTTACCATGGATTTTATTGTTGTCTTCCAACTAATGATCCGTAAAACGCAAAAGTGTTTCTTTTGTGAGCAAACCCTAACCTAAACATTTACAAACGAAACAGCAAGGCGCTGGTGACAGTTCTACGTCCTACTAACGCTTCCAGCTCTGTAGTTGGAATAATTGTGCCCTACAGCGAATTTTCAATACCATAAGTTGTAAATATATTAAGTTTTACAATGATATTCAAGTATTATTCGTCTGATATATCAATTAACTTGTTCGCAAAACTTAGCTTCACACGTAAATATAAATATGCAACACACATTACATTTTTTAAGATTAAATTAGTGTATCATGTAAACCTATTAATTTCGTGACGTCATTATCTAGTTATAAACTTAAATGACATGCCTCCTCCGCATAAATATTTTTACTAGAGAACCTGTTGTTTCTTACCATTTGTAAAACCAGCACAGAACTTGTCAGCCGTAACCCATCTATTAAAATCTTCAGGAACAACTTCTAAACATTTTGAAATTTCGATGAAAGGCGCAGTTAATTTCTTCAAATCTATACTAGCATTTGAGTCTTTTGGATCCACATAGCCCCATCCTACCACCTAAAAATAATAAAATATAATTACCTACAGTAACGGAAAGCAATAATTAGAATTTTTTATTTGAAATCCAATAATGAAGCAGGGGACCCGGGCACAAAAGTGATTCCAGTGGTGCACTCTCCACTCCAACTATGAGTGCCCGTGAGGTGATGCCTGGTAAATGCCCGCACGATACAAATATATCATTATCATTACCGATATTTGTGTACAAAGCAGATTGACACACCCAAAAATGGGTAATATGCCATGATGGTTTATTAATTCATTCATTTATTTATATTTAATTTACAGGGTGTTAAAAAACAAGTGTAACAGATTTATGAGATAGAAAAGAAATTAAAATAAGTCGAAAAGTTTTATACAATATGTGTCCAAAAATGAACTGTTTCGGAGATCACGGATCACCCCAACTACAGATAAGACAGTCAATGTATTTTTCGAAATACGAAATAGTGACATCTACAGATTGCTTCCATGGAAAAAAACGATTTATCCAAATTGCGAATTTTTGGGTGTCGGGCATGGCTATAGATTACCAAAGCAAAATAAATTAGAAGATAGGGCAATAGAATGTAAAATGGTTGGATATTGTGACATTGGGTATAGGCTATGGAATACAGAACAAAATAAAGTAATTTGTGGACGAGATGTTATATTTGATGAAAATGAAAAAAACGAAAATATTACCACAAACACAAGCCACAACGGAAGATATTGAAGAAGTACACAAATATATTTATACGGAAGAGACAAATAAAGAAACTAAAGAACGACCAAGAAGAAATAAACAGTTACCATCAAGATTTAATGAATATGAATTATATGCCGCATATTGTCTATTTTCAGAATCTGACCCACAAAATTTCAATGAAGCAATAAATAAAGGAAAAGAATTCCAAAAAAATATACTTTTTGTGTATTCCTGTTCTTTACATCCGTATGAAGAGCTGATTAGATTTTGGTTATAATTAGTCGACCGGAAGTACTGTAATTAAAGATATTAATAGTTTTTCTTGAAAAAACGCTGTTAAATATTTTTTTACATTTAATGTTATAAATATTAAAGAATATTTTATTCTCTATGCGAATTGATTACATTTTATACTTTATATTCAATGGATATAGAGTTAAAAAATTACAAAGAAATTAAATTTCATAAAACAGCTATCTATGCTATAAACATGCAAACATTTACTATTGGCGATTGAAATGTCCTATAGAGGCACTGCGTTTATTTAAGATGGCCGACTTAGTTGGTAATTTTGGTAATTTTCCTGCGTTGTGATTGGCTGCCATTACCAATTTGAAGGGTTCGCATGTTTGCCGCTTGGTGGCTACGGGTTAATTTCAGTCGCGAGTATTAAGAAAATTCTGATTGACAGATGTCAGTGTCAAGTGCAATTGAAGTAGTATGTTTGTGTTATAATTTTACTGGAAATGTATAGAATCTGTTACAAGAAACTTTCTGTATAGAATTTTTATAAAATACATAGAACTGACTGAAGGTAATGGACTGGAAATATGGAACATTTTGCAAGAAACTTTCTGTGTGGAATTTGTACAAAATACATGGAACTGACCGAAGGTAATGTGCTGGCCACATCAGATTTTTTATTCTGGTTTTTATTTATTTAGCGCATGGCATTCTACACAGTTATTAACAAGAAAAAACGGGCTTGTACATAGTAATAAAATAAAATAATATCATATATAATAATTTGTACGAATACTTCACCGCAGTTTTTATATTTCTTCTACAAGTTTATATCAAAGGTTTTAATCCAATTTAGAGCTTCAGGAGTCATATTTATAAAATCTTTCCAATCCCCTTGGAATTTTCTCAGTGGGCAGTCGCTGACGATGTGTTTGACCGTTTGTTCAGGAACTCCACAGTCACACTCTGGGCTTTTTGTGATGCCCCATTTGTGTAGTGTTGCATTACATCTACCATGTCCAGTTCTGATACGATTAAGCTGACACCACAATCTTCTAGGCAGTTGTGTTCCCTGGAGTGGGGCAGTTGGGTCTAATTCCTTTACATTTTCTATGTGATCGTTGGATTCCCACTTTCTCTTCCAAGCGTCTTTTAGGTTAAAATGTGAATTTATGGCATCGTCTTGCCATATTGGTTGCCTCGATTTTAATCGTTTTCGTGGGGGTTCTTCTAGTATACTACGAACAGGGAGTTCTTCGAATATGACGGAGTTGTTTATTTTGTTCCACTCACGCACGGTGGCTTGCTGCCGTCTGAGTTCTGGTGGAGGGATACCACTGAGTACGTGGAGCCATGGAATTGGAGTTGATTTCAGAGTTCCGGAAACTATCCGCATTGCTTGGTTGAGATGGACGTCAATCATTTTTGTGTGGCAGCTCCTGGACCAGACCGGCGCACTGTACTCTGCCGCAGAGTATACCAATGATTGAGTGGCAGTACGCAGTGTAGTCGCTTGAGCTCCCCAGTTAGATCCCGAAATCTTTTTAATAAGGTTGTTTCTAGTTTTCAGTTTCTGGCCTGTTTTTCCAGGTGTTTTTTAAATGTCAGTGATCTATCAAGGGTGACCCCTAGGTACTTCGGATAGTCATTATGTTTCACCAGTTGTCCGCGGAATGAGACACGTAGACTTTTATTTGCAAGTTTGTTGTTTAGATGGAATGCGCAGACCTCCGTTTTACTCGGGTTGGGGCAAAGTCTCCATTTTTCGTAGTGTTTGTTTAAATTTTGTAGATCTGACGTAAGTATTTGTTCCCCTTCTTCTAGGCTACTGGTTTGTATTGCTATTGCCATGTCGTCGACATAGCAAAATTTTTGTGATGTTGTCTCTGGTAGGTCGGCTATATAAAGGTTGAATAATAAGGGAGCTAGAACAGATCCTTGGGGCAGTCCGTTCTTTATGGTGTATGACCTGCTGGTTGACTGGCCGAGGGTGACCTTGAAATATCTGTTTCTTAACATATTCTCCAGGAGTCTAGTGAGTTTGGAGCATTTGATGACTTTACGAATTTTTAGGATCAAACCATCTAGCCACACCGTGTCATGTGCTGCTGTCAGGTCTATAAAAGCAACTGAAGTTTTTTGCCCTTTTTGGAATCCTGCTTCGATGAATGATGTAAGAGCTAGAACCTGATCACAGAGCTACGTTGAGTTCTGAAGCCCGCTTGTTCTGGGGGGATCTTATTGTCAATGGTTTTGTATATTCTGTTGTATAACAGTCTTTCCAGTAGCTTATAGCAGATGCTGAGGAGTGCTATGGGGCGATAGCTGGAGAGGTCGTCACGAGATTTTCCCGGCTTTAGGATGGCAATGGTTTGGGAGATCTTAAATTGTTGTGGAACTTGTCCTTTGTTCAGGATATCCGTAAAGAACTCTCTGAGCCACTTTCTTCCGGACGATCCTAGGTGTTTAATAAATTCCGGTGATATCCCATCCAAACCAGCTGCCTTTCTTACTTTTAGATTTTTAATGACCTCATTTATCTCTGTATCAGTAAAAGCGTAAGAGAAAGCCGTATTTTCTTTGAGTCCGTCGGATGTACTTTTCATATCTATTTTTATTTCTTGTTCAACATCTGGATTAACACTTACTTTTTCTGATCGGCTCTTGATATGCAGAGCTATTTCTGAAGGTCGGAGTTTTGGTTCTTCGTTTAATATAGGGGTTGCAGCTCCTAGTTTTCGAAGAAGGGACCACGCTTTTGGCTTGACGTTGTAAAGTCTAAGTCTTTTGTAGTGGATTCCCATTTTTCCTTCCTGGAGTTGTTTATGGCCTGCAGTATTTGCTGGCCCAGTTTAGGGTCACCTGTCTTTTGGTATTCCGCAAACAAGTTTTCAGTTTCTTGGTTCCAGCACGGGATATACTCTTTTCGGTAGCCGCGTGGTATATTTCGCTTGGCAGCCCCTGTGATTACTCCAACAAAGCGCGTGTAGTTTTCTAGCTTTGGTGGAATCCAGCGTAGGTTTGCTTCAATTTCTGCAGTGTAAGTCTCCCACTTTGCTTTTTGGAAGTTCCATCTTGGTTTTTTGATAGATCGTATGATTGGGAGTTGAATTCCAACTTTCAGAAGTACAGGTCGATGCTGTGTGCGTGGGAAATTCCGAAGGATTTTTTTCGTATGTTGGAGAGGAGTATGTGATTCATCTTTTGTTAGCAAGCACAAATCTGGACTGGTCTCAGTTTGCCATCGTGCTGAGTAAAACGTTTTCAAATCTTTAGCATCGTAGGTTAGAAATAGAAATAGAATAGTGTTTCCCCGTTTTCGTCATCGTTGTTATATCCCCAGCTGGTGTGGTGACTATTAAAGTCCCCTATGTATATTCCTGGATGATGGAGGCTTGGTAGCGGCGGGTTTGGCCAGCCTATATTTGGTGGCTTGTAAACAGAGATGATGTTTTGTCCTGATATCTCGATGCCGATAATTTCTATATTATTTAAGCGGGAACAGGCAGTTACTTTGTATTCTAGGATGTCATTTCGGATATATACGTTCGACCCATATGTCTGGGATGTTATGTACGCTATTAGCTTATATCCATATATTTTAGCCCTTGTTGGCAGTTGGGAGTCATCTACAATGTGTGTCTCTTGTAACGCTATTAGGTCAATGTTGTTGTGTATTGCTATTCTGCTTAAGTGCTCGCATTTGTCTCGGCTTATGCCTTCTATGTTAAGTTGCAGGATGTGAACACATGGTCCGACATCTTTTGTCAGTAGGTTCTTACAAGAACCATTGGCATAACGTTTCTGGTTGTGTAGATTAGTATGGCCGTGAGAGAAATATCTGGTACGGCCGCCGAGTGTGTAGACTTTCTGCCGTGCATTTGCACGTTGCCCTGGTAATCGGGTTACATATGGTGAACCGCGCGGAACCGGCGTGAATAAAGTATACTCCGTTACTATAGATGTTTCTGTCAAATTAATTATTTGACATTTGTTAAATATTTATCTTGTTCAAAGTGTGATATTTATAATTCAAAGCTGACACACTGACAAGCAATATTACAGATTCTATTTTTTACTTTTACTGAAAATTGCCTAACTTCCAAAATGTCAGCGTTTTGACAGCTAGAAAACGATAGCTATAGTAACCTGACACGTTACCGCCCGACATACTGCGGCTACATGTTTGACGTAACCGCAAGTAACCGAAGTGCACAATAAAATGCGGATGTCATGTAAACGGAGGTAATCGCTCTGAATAAAAAACGCCTTAGTTACCTTGGTAATGACGAATGGAACAACAAATCGACGTTTTTGACATATGTCTAAAAATTATTAGAAATACAAATTTAAATGAAGAAATGGTCGAAGGTTCGGACCACTCCGCTCCGCGTCTTGTTCCAAACTTCCTTCTCACAAAATAAAATGTCACTTTTAACACTTATACAGGCTGATCAAAACTATCTGATAGTCACGTGACCCGCATCTTTCGCCAATGACATCAAAACTGACTTCTGGGAAGAAAACTTTGGTATGTAAGTTCATGGACGTGCGAATTTTTATTATAAAGGATACGCCTCGACAATGAACTTGTGGTGTTTGTCCGTTAAAACCATTTCGGGTGGTAATTTAAACCTAAAAAACTCATTAATTAAGCTAATAAAATTATTTTTGTAACTCACTTTATCAAGCAAATAACGAAATACACTAATAAGAATCTTGAAAAAACTGTTCGAGAACCAAAAGTTGTTTCAAACTTGTCAGTGACTAGTTCATGTACACGCATGCGCATTAAAAAAAATCATATACATGTAAACTTGTTCAAAATTACCGGCTGGAACAAAGCTTATAAGTTATAAGTACACTAGAAGGGAAAGTTGTTCGAAGAAATACATGGCATTTAAGAAAATACAACACAGGTATAAAAGCAGGATAAGAAAAATCAGTTCCAATCAGTAAAGAAACAACTCAACATCTAGAACTTAGAAATCTACTTCCGATATAACCAAAAATGAGGCAACAAATTTGACCATCCGATCTGGAAGAAGAATAAACGCACCAAAGATTGTAAATTAAAATTGTATTAAGGATAATACAAATTTGTTATTATTCGAAGAAGGGGATGCCAGTAGTAGTCTGTAATCTAGGGACATTTTTGAAATATAATAATCACTAGATATGACAGCTGTAGCAATTGTTATACTCTGTTCCATTTAACCAATTGAGCAGATGGCGCTCACAGCGCCAGTTTTAGATAGCCGAAATTAAAAAATGGCGATATCCACTGCTGTCATCCGAATTTTTATTGAAATATTAAAAAGGTATCATAATGTCATCGAAACTTTGTATATTATAGTCAGTAGGTGTGAAATATAAAGTATGGTGCCTAATTTGTTAATAATTCACGCACACACATTTAACTAACATATATTTACTCACTATATGTTTTCAATCATTTGTGCACAAGACATGTGTTACGCTGTTATTGCGTTGCAAAAGCATGGGCGTTGTCTTTAGCTGCTGCTATTTGGCGCGTAAAACACACTTGGTCATGCGCACTTACTTGGCGTGCAGTGTATGTTCAGCAGTTATATTACATCAGGTTTGTTTGTTTCGCTACCTGCCGTACTCATATATTTTGTATGGAGGCGGCAGTAAACCGTAGACGCAAAGTAGCGAAACGAACAGACCTGTTATCTACCTGCTTTCCAAATCTGACCTGACATAGCACATAAATATGACACAAGATGTCACATGTCATGCACAGATGAAACAAATTTGAATTCCTTTTATGATAAACTATCTTATTATGTACACTACAGAAAATTGATGTAGGTCTTTATGGGCCAACTTTTTGTGACAATTTTAATAGGCACCACAGTAATTTATATCGTCTTTTGTTTTTGAGCTACAGTCTAAAACTTGATTTTCGCTTATTTTAATAAAATGTGAGCGCTATCTACTAAATTGGTGAGGTGGAACAAAGTATACACACGTATGTAAAACGAAAGCGCCTACATCCGGGATCTAATTATGTCATCTTTGACACTTTCATTTTAAAAATAAATTCAAGGCTCTGGGTATTTACATATTAATTAAATTTATCCACAACTGTCAAACAATACACCCAGAATTCGACTAATTTTTATCAATAATGACCTTCGGTACTGTTGCTAATTGAATAATATTGACAGTTCAATGGAATAATACGAATAATATTATTCAATCGTTATGTTAAATTCAAATCCTACCTTTCAAAAAGTATAAACAAAATTACTTTTAATAAGAAATTATTTCCACATAAAAACAAAAATTATACTAGATTTGTTATTTTTCATACTTTTATTTTCTTTTTTGCACGATCGGGTTATTTTTTATATTTACCGATAGTGTTTCCAAGACAGTAGGTCTTATTTACAAATTACTGAACGGTAAGAGATGTGACTCACGTCGGTAAGTGATGTGCTTCACTTTCCGTTCAGCACACGAGGCGGTAATAGCTATTAACATACCTAGGAATGTTATGTATATCATAACTGCCGAAGATGTCGGTTTGAAATCCGAGCTCGTAGAGCGAGGATTTTAAGACATCTAAGGCTTGTTATGATTAATAACATCCGTGGTTTGTTCAATAGTTTATCGGTTTCAGAAAATGAAGACATTATTGATAAATACCATTTTTTGATATTCTCATTAATGCTACTTTCAGATTGCTATGGTTAACAGAACAATTATTTTGACACATGTCAATAAGACAAATATTCAAATTATGTGCTTTGTTCCACATGTTTATTACTTTAGAATAAAGTAGACCGTATTTAGAACGATAGGCTATCGTTATCTGTATGTATTAATGAAGAGCATTATATTTTCATGTTATTTTATTTTCATTTTGTAAACCGTTGTTGACAAGTCAGTATGGCAATAATATTACCATACAGATACAGTTATTACTTAGTTACCAGCCTACTTTTGTACATGTAAATAATGGAATAATAGCCTGAAACCGGTAAATAAATAAAAACAAAAATCAAAGCTTACTTCAAAAATGACAAATAAAAATTTTTAATGTCAAAATAATTTTCAAATCTTATTTTTCTTTTAAATTTTGTGCGTCGATCGTGCAAAAAATAGTATAAACATCACGAATGATGGAATTACCGATCTCAGACAAAATTAGGACCAAACATTGTCTTCGATCAGTAAACTGTCCTTACCGTTCTTAATACTTAAGGGGATCGTATAGTCTTCAGTCTAGTCTTTTCCAAATGATCGAAAAGAGGCTCTAAATTATTGTTAATTATGCAAAATCTGTTACGAATATGTAACTTATTTTTGTCATGTTATTAAAAAATCTTAATATTATTTCTGGAAGTTTTTATTTATACTTTAGCGTTGAAAATACACAAAACACGTCTCAGCTTTTTACTAATTATGGCTGTATTTGTCATTTATTTGTAATAAAATTTAAACCCGCGCTCTTAGAAAACATAAAATTAGGTTCGTATCGTTTTAAAATTTTAAAATATTTCTTCTTTATTCGAATAATTAACTTAAAAATTAACCAAAACTCAACAATTTTAGAGCTTTGCCACAGATATAAGAACAATAATATTGCAAAAATAAAACGTTACAGACATAATATCAAGTTCTCTTAATAAATATGTTAAAAATTAATAGAAAATTCCTAACAGATTTCGCATAATTGGTAGAATTGTAGTGCCTCTTTTCGTTCATTTGGAAGAGCCTAGACGATCCCCTTAATATACTATTTAAGTTTACACTACACTGTAGCTGAATAGTTGGTTTCTAGATTTTCTGTTAAATATCAAATCACTTTATAATTTTGTTACAACGATAACTACATTTGTTTATGTAAACAATCTTTTTTAAATATGTCGAAAGCGTGAGAATAAATTCAAAACAATTTAACAGATTTTTCGACAATTTGTTGCCAGGCAATAGTCCCGAAAGCCCGTAGGGTTTGAGTGGCTATTGCAAAATGGCAACAAGTTTGAAAATAACTTGCTAATTTATCGAACTCTTGAATTAAATTTAATTAGATTATTTTTTTGATTGACTATTATCCAATTAAACAACTATTTCAAACTGCACCTATCTTCCCATCACTATTTTCTTACGTGAAACGAAGTATAATTTGTTTCAAAGAACGGAATCAGAGTGCCATGCTATTGTAGCGCTATCTACTGTCGTAATTAACTAGCTTCATTTATTTACATGGCTCAGTTGGTAAGTCTGTTTTGACAATTAGAACCATACTAGAACATACTTTGACAATGCAAAATAAATAATCAAAAGATATAGACTCGTACCACGAGCACGATTTTAACTAAAACGCTGTTTTAAGAAATGTCAAATTCAAATTTCAATATTTAATTTCGCCCTTATGTATAAAGAACGATTTTTTAAAAATGTTTCTTCGATTACCAACCATGTTCTGCTTTAAAATCATATTTTGATAAATTTGATATTATTTATAATTAATATTAAATAATGAAATTTGACATTTCTTAAAACAGCGTTTTAGTTAAAACCGCTCTCGTTTACGAGCCATTATTACTAATTATGGTATTTATAGAAGTGGTTTCTATAATTTTTTTGTTTATTTCATGATCAGAAATGGCACAAAATTGGTCTTTTTTGTTCATTTTTCTCATGTGTTGATTACTATCTGACATGTCAACAAAAACAAAAGCTACAGAAATTATTCCCGGGAATAATCTCTAGAGCTTTATTCTCAGTATAATAATAACACAAAATGGAACATTTGATTGGTTGTAAGAAATGTCAAAAAATAATCAATGAGAAATTTTTATTTATTTTTAATACAAATATGTCACTGATATCTTATTTTTTGACAATTATGGATAAAGTATAGTAATCTACCCAAGTAACACTGACCGACGGTCGACCAAAAAGTGACGTCGATTATAGGTTGAATTTTCGTCATATGCGGCCGTCTAATTTGACGTGGAAGCGACGGCACTGCGACGTTGATTTTTGGTCTGAAATACGACTATTCATACGTCTAATTTGACGTCTATCCGACGACACTGCGACGTAAATTTTTGGTCTAAAATAGGACTATTTAGACGTCAGATTAGTGGTCGCTATGACGACCATGTGACGACTTTATATGGTCATAATTAGGTCTATTTAAACCTTTGTCACACGTCTAATTTGACGTCTTTGCGACGATTATTTTTACTTTACTTTACTTTTAATATTATTAAAAATTCGTATTCAATTTTTAAATTTATTCAATTTGGCAACTTATAATTGTTTATAACACACAAAGGTGTATATTATTTTTATTTAAATGTCAAATTGACATTTTATTTTTTCTTAATGCAATAATATAAACAATAATCTTTAAAATTTTGAAAAAATGTAATAAAAATCAAATTTAATATACATTTTTATTTAATTACGTTTACCCGTCATCGTCACCGACAGTCACCGAAATGGATTAGCCGTGATGATATTTATGTTTTATTTATTTAAAAAAACATATTTGCATTTATATACATACGGCTGTGAAAAAGAAACAATTTATATCTGTTATATATGTGGTACAAAAATCAAAGTTATTATTGGAAATTTTAATTTTTAACATTTTAAACAAAATCTAATAGTGCTTTAGAAATAAATTTTAAATCTTACGAGAAATGTTATTAAAAGAAAATGTATTAAGGGATCTTTGAGTTTTGTATTTGCAACTTTCCTTTGAAATTAAAAGGTCGTAAAATAAAAAATAAAATAGTTACTGATAAGTTTGCGGACGAAATTGTATTTTTTGCTTTTAACAGCTAATGCATCCAATATGATCCGGAAATTATGCTAAATTTTCATATATTCTTGTAAACTCCATTTCTGTTAAGTAAATGTACATGTATGGTATAATATTGATAAACGCATTATTTAATTAATTTGAATTTTTTATGAATATTTTTTCTCAGGAATTCTATGTAGGTTTAATATTTTATTGTATTTTTTATTTAAATTTTTGTCATACAATATACTTCAAAAATAAATTGTTTATTTTTCCTTGTAATTTTTCCTACCTATTTAAGTTATTTTCGGTATATATCCGAGGTCTATCTACACGTCGAAATAACATCTGAAAAAGACGTCGAAACACCGTCTAAAAATGACGTGGAAACAACGTCTTAAAATGACGTCTAAACAAGTCTTATAATGACGTCGAAACAACGTCTTAAAATGACGTCTAAACAACGTCTTAAAATGACGGCGCACAGCTCCACGCCGAGACGTCTTCCGGACGACTATATGACGTGAATTAGGACGTCACACTGACGTCGATTTTAGGTCATTTGTGTTACTTGGGTAATCTATTCGCATGTAATGGCTATAACTCATTCGAATGATTTACATCACAGCACAAATTATATCCATATATAAATAATATACTATTATATAAAACCTGTTCATTTTGGACACATATTAACTGGCTTATTCTGTAAGAATGTCGTTATACCATAACGTATCGTTAAGATGAAAAAGTTGTTAAATAACGATAATTTTCAAAAAGCGTATTCTGTAAAACCAATGTCGTTATATTGAAATCGTATTGTCGTTATTTTACAAAGTTCGTGAACGATAAGGATTCACTTGTCGTTATTCAGTCCGTTAATGTCAAATGTTGGCCAATGGAAGTGTTAGTTCATTTATTATTTATATTTGTGCAGGAAGAAATTGAAACTAGGTAACAAAACATTTATTCATACATCAAATATATAATTAACAACCATAATTACATTTTAGAAGAAATGTTTGTGGTCGTGAAAATCTTTTATGGGATAATAATAATAATCCATTTGATAATCGTTTTTTACACATATTCTTTACTCAATAAAGAAATAATAATTAAAATAATAATGTCAATATTTTTTGTGCAAAATGACATTACAATGACAATTTAATTTTCACTAATAGTTACTATCTTTTCTAAAAAAATGGGTAAAGTCGTTGTGACAAACGGTATAAGGACATTTATAACAATATTACTTAGAGAATACGATTTTTACAAAATGTCGTTCAGGATCACATCGTTACATTTATAAATAACGATAGTTGTTATATAATGATATTTTTACAGAATAAGCCTGTTAGTCTGTTTGTTTCACTACTTTGGGTCTACGGTTTACTGCCGTTCTCATATACTTTGTATGGAAGTGGCAGCTGCAGTAAATCGTAGACGCAAAGAAGCGAAACAAACAGACCTATTGTATAAAACTTTTCGACTTATTTTGACTTCTCTACGTCTTATAAATGTGTTACACTTGTTTTTTATCATCTTGTATTTACGGTATGTCTGAGGTCCCGACAAAGGATCCGCAGTCTGGTCCCGACTTCAATTATGACGTCTCATTTGTGACGACAAAAATATAACAACAAAAACCTAACCTAAAGCACAAAACTCGGCCCGAATTATTCAAGCGTGACATTTATGTATTAAAAAAATAAGCTATTCGTCGTTTTTTAAAACGAGATTATAAAACATCGCTTAGTTTAAGACGGGTTTTACAATCTGGCTACGACATATGAATCCCGATCATATTACTGTTGTCACAAATGAGATATCATAACTGAAGTTGGGACCAGACTGAGGTCTCTTTGTCGGGACGCCAGACACAGCCTTGCCTTATATATTTATAACTTACTGTTCCGTTGGCATTAGATCTGAGTTGTTGTCTTTCAAATTCCTTATTCCAATCTACACAAACCGGCCGAACTACGTTTGTGAGTTGGAATTCTGTCTTCAGAACTAGAACAGCTATATCTCCTTGATAATTTGTATTAAATCCACTATAGTATGGGGGTATGTAAATCTCTTTCACTTGACGCGTTTGCGTGTGTATATCTTTGGGTGATTCGTAAGCGCTGTAATATTTTCCAGCGCTTACATAATAAGTTTCTGCGGGCTGTTTTTCTCCACGGCCATCCGTGAAACAGTGCGCAGCTGAAAAATAAACAGTTAAGGTTTATTCGTTTCACTTCTTTAGTTTACTGCAAAACGCTACGCTGCAGTTTTGACGCTGTACAATAGTCTACTGACAAACGCCATTCGTAAAAAATAAATCAGCAAACAGTCGAAACGTAGGCCAGGAAATAAATAATTTTCACTAGACTGTGTGTCTGATTATTTTCTGTTTTTTCATTCGCTCATCGAATTCAACCCTGAATATTAATAATTACAAAGTCGAAATAAAAAATATAGTTAAATATCAGTTAATTCCGTCGATTTTATTTGATGACTGAGAGCTGACAGGCGATATTTTTTCGCTTTTGTAAATTAGGTGTGCATGTGTGCATTCTGACTTCTGACCAATCAAAGGGCAGAATTTATTTTTCAGTCTAAAGTCTAAGCAACGCTATTTTCTTATATTGTATATATATATATATATATATATATATATATATATATATATATATATATATATATATAAATAATCTTTCTCTTTCTAGTACAAAATGTTGCTAAGCTACTGCTATAAAGTGATGTGTATTCTTTCTTCGAAAGAATGACCTTGAATAGTCATCTTTCGTGAATAATAGTATATATATATATATATATATATATATATATATATATATATATATATATATATATATATATATATATATATATATATATATATTTATTTATTTATTTATTTATTTATTGGTCGATTCTGTACAAAACTGTGTTTTACAGATCTATAAATCTGAAAAAAGTGACAAAAACACCTCTATTCTTGTTGATTAATATAAAATTATATACCGTGAGTATTTTTAGCTCCCGTCATACCGAGCGTCATACCATAGGTAAAGGAGGTAATGTTATCGGTGCAAAAATTCGATGGTGAGTTTTCAGTAAATAAGCACGAATTAGGGTCCCTACAAAAATATTTTACTATTTTTACGATGGTGTGTGTGTGTGTGTGTGTGTGTGTGTGTGTGTGTGTGTGTGTGTGTGTGCGTGTGTGTGTGTGTGTATGACGATTTTTACGTTAGCTTTTACAACAAACTCCCAAAAATTTCTATTTTCTGTATTTAAGCTTTCTACATGCATATAAAGAGTTGCTTAGATTTTGGGTAATATTGGACAACCGGAAGTGACACTTTACTTGAAGCCCATAACAGTTTTTAATGAAAAATTATATTCAAATATAATCCAAAACTTTTCAATTTTAGTATTTAAGACTTTCATATGAAGAGGAATAACATATTAGACTTTGGCGAAAATTAATGAACCGGAAGTGATACTTTACTTAAAGCTCTGAACAGATTTTCGTTGAAAATATATTGTGATATACGTATTCAAAAACTTTTAAATTTAGTATTTAAGACTTTTAGATTAAGGTGGACGACATATTAGATTTTGGCTAAAATTGATAAACCGGAAGTGATATTTTACTTAAAACTCAACAAATTTTCGTGAAAAATATATGATATATTCCAAAACTTTTCAAATTTGGTATTTAAGACTTTTATATGAAAGGGAGCAACATATTAGATTTTGGCTAAAATTGATAAACCGGAAGTGATACTTTATTTGAAGCTCTGAACATATTTTCGTGAAAAATATATTGATACAATACAAAACTTTTCAAATTTGGTATTTATAACTCGTGTATAATTTGAAACAAAATATTAGATTTTGATTATACTTATATGATAAACCGGAAGTGGTACTTAGTTTGGAGCTCTTAACAGATTTTCGAGGAAAAACATAATAAAATATAATTCAAAATTTCGTATTACAGACTTTTCTATTTATTGGAACAATAAATTAGATTTTGTTTACAAATGATCAACCGGAAGTGATACATTACTTTAAGCTCATTGCTATTCTAAACATGGAATTGACGGGAGATTATGTGTTGGGCACATCAGATTTTTTAACGTAAAACCATAGGATTGCAATTTCCATAGTAACTAAATGACAGCAATGTATAAGAGCGTTCCATTTAAAGTAGAGAACATAGGCTGTCATTGTCAAGTGAATATTATTTGTCAATTAGGGTTATTGTATTGTTACTTCTAAGTTAAAAATAATGTATCTTTCCAGAAAAGGTGCAAATAATTCAATGGATAATGCAGACGTTAGCCTCAGACATGTATCTGATTTATTTCGTAAATCATTTCCTGATCGACCAACACCAAGTGCTTTATTCATCATTATTTATTTTTCGAATTGTTAACTATTTTAAGAGAGATGGTTGCGTTAAACGTGAACATGTAAAGAAAACATGATGAAATCATGTTTTAACGGACGTGAAAATGGCCAAAATTATTATGCTGGTACGAAATAATAGATCTGTTCGTTTCGCCACTCGTCGTCTCCGGTTTACTGCCGTTCCCATATACTTTGTATGGTCGTGGCAGTAAACCGTAGACGCAAAGTAGCGAAATGAACAGACTTAATAATAATAGATTATCTACGAAAACGATAGGGCAAGCTGCGGGTGTACGCAAAACCAGTGTACATAGTTTACTAAGGAAAGAACATTTTAAATCGTACCAGTTTCAAAACCATCAAGAATAGACCAGAAAAGTGTAACGGTCAATCCCCGTGTATTTCTTACCAAGGAAATTTTTGCTCAACTTTAAAGGCCGACAAATCTCATGAAAGTAAATTTCTTATGCAAAGCATTATATGTAGCATCTAGACCGATCCTTTATCTCCGGATTCGTACAATAATATTCACATGAACTCTGCACAGTTTATAATTATTTAAATAATATAACACTACAAAATTCATTGAACGTATGTCTTAGTTTGATCGTGCATGCTTCATCTTCAATTGTGCTGTCCTATTTACTGGTGGGTCAATGACATGCGGTATCCTTGCTTCCACCAAGCAATTTAATTTCGAATAATTTTCTTACTTTACCTTTTCTACAGGTTTAAACTGTTGCAATCTATTACTAAATAAACAAACTATCGAATTCTTAGCAAGAGCTGCTTGATTTCTTTTTTTAAAATACCTTTTTTTGTCTGTAAAATTAAACTCATATATGAAACCTATACCAGGGAATTCAAACTATGAACTAGCGCCAAAGGCAAATACTAACCTAACTTTTCTGGTCTATTTGTGGGTGACAGTGAACATTTATTAAATGTTTATATTTCTTGCAATCTTTTTCATTTCTAAAATGATTAAATCAAGATACACTCTATATCTCCCAGTTGATCCCCACGTCATCATTTTTTAATGCAAGAATTACAAAACTTTTATCTAGCATCTTTGTGGTACACACATGGCATATATGAGACTTTTATTCGCTATCTCATTATCGTCGGTTTTTCAGAGGGGTATAAGCAATCTCCGTCTAACCAACGGCAAAAAATGAATTAGAAACTGTATTGTAACCGTGATAATGAGTGTCATTTTCAAATATTTGAATGATTTGAATATTCATGTCATTCATGTGATTAAGGTAATTTTGGCATCGATAATAATTTGTGCTTCGTTGTGTGTTGGTCATTTTGTTAATTCTTGGGATTATACATATTGTGCATTTTGCTATTGCAAAAACGGTGTTTCTAAGATTTACAACAATTATTTCAACATATTGCTTTTGGACTAAAAAGGGGTATATTTTATTCATTATACTTATATCGTATTTATTAAATTGGTTTATTATGTCTAAATAACTATTTATACTTCGAATTTTGATGAATAACGAAATTGACAATATAGGTAATACTGTCAGTTTTTACCAGTTTTGACATGACGTCATAATTATTCAATTACAATTGCAAAACATGTAAGTGTGACTTCGAATTTTGATGAATAATAATATTCTCACAGTAGATATACATATTAGCAAACAACAAAATTATTGCAAATAAAATATTAAAAATGTCAAACATGACAAAGTACTGTCATTAAATCCGTATAATAAAACCATGGTAACAATATGACGTCATCAATTCCCTTCCTCCTCTGGCGATTTGAACAATTTGTTTATTATTGATGACGTGGGGATCAAGTCGTGGAAACGGACTTCACATATTTTATTTGCTATATTCTATTTTGAATGGAACGCTCTTATACATTGCTATGATAAATCCAGGGCTGTAACTAGGGTGGGGCGAGCGGAGCTCTTGCCCCGGGCGCAGCTGTTTATAGGGCACAGAAATACGTTTTTCATTTGATAATTCTCAGAAAAATTCTTAAATATAAGCCAAGCACACTCTTGGATTTCTTATTGCATACTTTGCGAATTATACTGTATTTCTGTGCACTGTGACTTTTAAAGATCGTGCGCAAGGCACCCCCAGGGCGTGGCAGTCCAGTCAGTGAATGTATCGGCAAAAGAACACAAAGATTGAATCCCAGAACTAAAGATCCGGCTTGCTTTTGTTTTTGTACGAGTAGAGTTTTTTCCATCGCGTAGATGAGACAATTTCAAGTTTGGATTGTATGATGATTTATTTTACCTTGTAGAACCCATATCTCAGTTTTTTCATATTTCTCAGAAATGTGTCTTTAAAGGTCGATCTGCCAATCACATTTGCCTATTTGTCAGGCAAATCTGGGATAGACACTCGGCGATCTTTTATAATAATCATCGAAAAACGCCCAGTTTTAACGTTTGTCTCAATATTTCCGGTATTTTTAAACTGCAAAATTAAGTTTCTCGTCGTTCCTTACGAATACTTAAGTTTTTTACAATCTTTTGCCCAGAAAGCCTAGTTTATGATGTGAACAGAATCGACCCATTAGAACTAAATTAGAATTCGAAATTATAAGTTTGCGTAATAGCTATTTATGTAACAAGTTACAATATGAAGGTATTCTTCGAACTAGACGTGAAAATTGTCACACGAGCGAAGCGAACAAAATAACTACAGAAAATAATGAAACAACGAAAATAAATCAAATAACACTTGTCTGAATTTACCAGATATAAAATAGGATGAAAAAACGTATTACAATAATGGTCATTGTATTGTAAAACTCAATGCACTATTACGTACCTGATATTATAACCAAAGGATTTACAATGGAACCGCCACATTTGTAGACATGTTCACCTTCTTCCAGGTGGTAAACTGCAATATGCCATGGAAATTCACCGGAAACTGCTGCTGTACCGTGAACTATATTTGCTACACCTTTGGAAACTATTTCTCCACATTCTAAAATTCATAAATAGTACGTTTTCATAGTTCTTTTCTATTCAAGACGATAAAATTCTATTTTATCGGCGAACGGAAAGTGTTAATTCACCAGCGATGAAATCGCAAGGGAATTATTTTTCGCACGTCGATATAAATTTTTTATCGTCGTATATAAAATACTATTTTTTTCTATGGCAGATTTTAAAAAATAAGAAAAATCAATTATAAACGAATTTGTTATTTAAGCACAATTTGCAACATTCTATAATACCAAGAACTGATCTTTCTGGTAACGTTAATTATACAATTAAAGTTATTAATACAAACCGTCAGTGTTTATAATGTATTTTTTTTGCAACACCACCTTCTAAAGTTGTCTTTATTTCACACTTTTCAATGGCTAAAATGTGTTATTATACAAAACCTACAAAACTGTGAAATAAAAAAAATAACCGTAAAATAAAAAACTATGAAATAAAAAAAATCACCAGTATCACTAATACTCTCAATTTTTGCTCATTTTCTTTCTTTTTGAAGAACTAAAAGCATAAAATATCAAAATAAATTTTGTTAATAACCCTAAATTCTTCTCCATATCCCTGTTATCCATAACCGGGTGTGGGATTTTCTTTTCTTCAGGTTAACTTTGTGTTGAAATAGTACCACTTGTCACATCTGTCACCACAGTGTGATTTCAGACCATATGTTTTTCTATTTGATAAGTTCATTGTTGTATTCAAATTGTAGTTTAAAAAGTTGTAAGTATTAAATTGTATTATTGAGAAAATAAGTGTAAATAGTGAATAAAGTGAATAGGGAATACATTGTAGTATCTTGACATTTTCATCAAAATGACATTTTTCTTTAATTTTTTTTAAATTTGTTTAACTGATTGTGGTGTTGCAAAAAATTATGTATATAACTCGTGATTAAACAGTGCATTTTTTCATTTGTGAGCTTTAAAGCACTCGCTACTGCTTGTGCTTTAAATGGCTTACTCATGAAAAAAAAGCTGTTTAACCACTTGTTATATAAAATACTATTATATGCTGCCGTGTCATAAACATAACGTTACATCCTTAATTTGTATTCTCTAATGTCTTTCTTATGGAATCCATTAGACTACTCAGTACCATAATGATCTATGGTAACGAGGTACTTGCTTACAAACAAATAGAAAACAGCATACCTGATATTTCAGTTTTTTTTTTTGTCCGATACCAAATACTTTATTTTAATTTTTCGTTGCTTTACGCCAACAAATAAAATTTTGCAAGCAATACGGATCGTAACTAATCATATGGCATACGTCGTCACAATATAAGTATGTAAGTATGCCAATTTGTGTTTTTTCGCCCGAGAGCTGAGCAACACATAAAGATGTGCACGGTAAATTTCGTACACCAAAAAATTCAAATTAAAAAATTCAGCGCATCTATTGTAGCAAAATGTACATATTTATTACCAGTATTTTGAAATAACACCACGTTAACACCTAAAAACTATTATATTAAGCTTAATTGGGTATGTGACCATATTCGAATATAAATATATGAGTCATAAAATATAAAAACTAACCACTATTAGATATTTTACAATTAATTATTGAAATGTGTGTAATATTTTTAAAAACTCACGTGATCTGAAACAGAATGTGACGTCAGAGCACATACGAGGTCTGTTAAAAAAGTATCCGACCTTTGGACGCCGGGTGAAAAAAACTGGCATACCTGGAGCATTGGAAACCTAATCACCTACAACGTAGTCTCCTCGGGATATACTCGTATTGATATATTCCAAAACTTTTCAAATTTGATTTTTAAGCCATTTATATGAAGGGGAGCAACATATTAGATTTTGCCTAAAATTTATAAACCGGAAGTGATACTTTATTTGAAGCTCTGAACATATTTTCGTGAAAAATATATTGACACAATACAAAACTTATCAAATTTGGTATATTAGATTTTTTTCTAAAATTGATAAATCGGAAGTGGTACTTAATTTGGAGGTCTTAACAGATTTTCGTGGAAAAACATAAAATATAATCCAAAATTTCGTTTTACAGAATTCTATTTTTTGGAACATGTTAGATTTTGTTTACAAAGGATCAACCGAAAGTGATACTTTACTTAAAGCTCATTGCAATTTTAAACATGAATTTGGCGGGAGGTCATGTGCTGGCCACATGAGAATTTTTATTACTTTTCGCTCTTAGGAATAGAACCCACTATCCATCCACTTTCAGAGCCACTACTCGCACAAAATGATTTTGATTTTTTCAAAATTTCTTTCAACTTTTCCATCCGTATTAGAACTTAATGGCCTGCAATTTACTCCACTTTTAAGTTGTCTTGCTGTTGTCAAACGTACCTACATCAAAAAATTTCACTACATTATGAACTAGACTTCGGTAAACACAATAGTTTTGCAAGTTCTTGGAAAACCAAATTTGAAATATGTTGTCGAATGTACAGAATTATTTTGTGAACACCTTTTTGTTTAGCTGATATTTTTTTGTCAAATATTTGATATAAATTACAGTATAAAAATATAAATAAGGATACTTTGGTTGTATTTTAAGCGCTAACAGACAGATCTAGATACAATATTTTAAAAGTTACATAGGTGTCTAGAATTTACCGTGCACAATCTTTATTCTATCAAATCAAAATAGATCATTTCAGAAATTCAAAGCGCATGCGCCAAGTGTTAGACTGCGACAAAATATTAATGCGTTTGCCGTATACCCATCCTTGTTAATAGAGGGTGCAGCAGAACCAATTGAGCAGTTTGGTGGGGCAGGGGTTCGGGCGGTGGCGGGGCTAGGCAGCTGCACTAGGTCTCCTTTTGTTCTGTCGGCATCCCCATTTTAGTACCCAACCTGGTTTGGACCGGAGTACATCGTGGCTTTGCCGTGTGTGCGTTTTATGAAAACAACCGATCTGTGATTGCGACGCAAAAAGCTTTTCGGCGACGGTTCAACATTCCGCGAAATAATGCTGTTCCTACTGCGTGACCGTGACCGTGAATTCCGGGCGTTATGTTTCAATGTTGCAAAATTTGGAAGTGGTTGTTGAAGAAGAGGGATTAGGGGACTTTTGGTTCCAACAGGATGGGGCTACAGCCCACACAGTTCAAAATTCTGTAAACGCTTTAAGAGAAATGTTTCCTGGACGTCTAGTGTCTTTGAGAGATGGCGTGGGGTGGCCTGCGCGATCGCCCGATTTAAGTATATGCGACTTCTTTCTTTGGGGATATCTAAAGGAAAAGTGTTTAAACGTCGCCCCCAAAACCTGCTAGAGCTAAGGGAGCAGATTGTTGAAGAAGTTGTGTTCAAAACTTCAGAAATCTTAAAGACATTATTTTTAAAAATTAATGAGTATAAAATGGTGAGTCCTACTGATTTCAAAAATAAAAACTTTTTTTCATATATACCCTGGTTTCTTTTTTATAACTCTTCAAAACTGCTTAATTGGTTCTGCCGCACCCTGTATAACAGTTCTGCGTTCTGTCTGTTTCACAGTTTTGTTTTGTTGGTTTCGTTTTTCAAATAATTATGGTGGGTATTAAACTTCTGGACCCCAAATACTGTCATTGGAAATGTTTTGTCTGGTTTGGAAAATAAAAAGTTAGGTTAAGTATTCTTCACATAATAAAATAAGTTTTTATTTGTAAAATAAGAATTTAAACCATGCCTTATACTTAAATTCATTTTAACAACTCCTATGAAACGCCGCCCTTTAAGGGCACTAATTTTTTAGTTCAAAAAATATTATGTGTTTCAAGATATTTGCAAATCTACCTGTCTTCGTAATGACGCGGTACACCGCAAAACAGCATGGTATGTACGATCCTAGGCGCCAGGGGAGGATTAGCAAAATGTTGGAAAAGGATATAGAGGTACTTTCTCAAAATCCCACTAAATAATATACCTGGTTTTATTTATAATTTGTGAAAATTTAGTGTAATGTCATATTCTTTGTTCTGTATTTCTTAAAAGTCAAGTGAAAAACTAAATTTCACACAAATATTTCGTGTGCTGGTTTTTAAATATTTTGTTACAACGCTGTCATGTTACCCATCAAGCCCACTTAAGAAGCCAGCCGCTGCGTAAGTCGAGGCTAGTACGTTTGCAAATATCTTGAAACAAACTATAAATGTAGTGGTCGCTCAAATTTCTGGTCTATTGTGATTTATGAATAAATGACAGTCAGGGCCGCAAATAGGGTGGGTCAAGCGGGGCACTTGCCCCGGGCGCAGGTGTTTATAGGGCGCAGAAATAATTTCTTCATTTGTTCATTCTCAGAAAAAATTTAAAATATAAGCCAAGCATGCACACTCTTGGATTTCTTATTGCACACTTTGCTTTGTATACATACGAGTAAATAACTTATTTACCTTTGCTGTTAAAGTAATAGGCATTTACGAAAATTCTACCGGTAGATACCGCATCTACCGATTGCATTCGAAAATACGAGTGGTTAATAGTTACCGTGTTCGAAAACTGTACCATATCTACCAGATCCATCTACCGGATCCATGATTTGTGGATCGAGTAATTCAGCCGGTAATTGTGGTAAATGAATCTAACCTCAAAAAAATTAGTGATGCCAAGCGAAGCGCACGCGTTAAAAGTGAAAATGTGTTCAATGTTGTGATAAGGCCAGGGCAAGAGCAATAACATTAAATAACTTTTAATAAACTTTTCTAAATTTTAGTTTCAATATAGTATATTAAAGAACGTGTTTTATAAGACATGTTTTTTTCGCACGCGTCAAAATTTACAAACTAAAAAGAAATTTTGAGGTTATATTGAAATTTCTTATCTTCCAGGTTTGACGTTTGACAATTTAACCCTTTCAGCCTCAGTGTACAGGAAATTTTTATTTTTTCTTATATTTGAACTAAAACGCTTTAAAATGAATAATTTTCTATCGTTCAAAGGTTCAATCTACAAATTTTTAGTACTATTAGGTCCATCTATGTGGACTAATTCGAACATTATATTAACATTTACTTACTCAATTTGTGATTATATTTGCAACCATTTGTACATTTTCATGTAAATAATCTTCCCTAAATAAAAAAAATAATAATAACAATAATTTCGACATCATATTATTAAAATGAATTGTCAATTAACTAAAAATAAATTAGGTAAAAATGGGTTAAAGAAAGGTCATCTAGTACCAACCGTCTAAAACAAAAAAATTGCGTATCGAAATGAAGGTCATTACGATACGCAATTGCGTATCGTAATAACTTCATTATGAACGCAAAATATAAAAATCATATTTTAACTCCGTTTATCTATTTAAGTCAAAATTCAGTTTAGAAATTCTTATCGTATTATGATAGTCACGACATTTATTTGTTCATTATTAAGTCTAAAAATTATTATGTATACGTGCGTGACTTCGAATGCCCTAGCCTATGCACCCCGTACCCCTAAGATAATCCTGTCCTGAAGATAGCGCTTTGTTTAGTTACTCATGGAGTAAACATGTAAGAATATAGATTAGTTCGTCGCGCCGGGAAGACGTTTTGTTGTCGGAACATGTAATGCTTTTAGTTTTGGGGCGCGTGCTAAACGCCCGTCCGCTGGGCTACGGAATGTAACCATGCAAATAAAATTTTTAGTTAATTATTTGAAACAAAAGTTTAGTTTTTAAATTATATCAAGTAATCTCCATGTCCACAGTGTTCATCGAGTATATGTCTGTTCTTCCTTCTCACGAAATCCTTCTCACCAAATCGTGGACGCCAATCATCCGAGGCGCCCACCAGTTAAAGTCAGTGTGTCATCGTTGAATTAAGAAGTAGTATTATCCTCTTCAGATCAGGTCAGCGTAGGAGACTCTCTCGTGTTACAATGTGAGAATCGGAAGTAGGACTGTGCTCAGTTTGTTAACTACGTCAAATTTCAAATCTGTTTTAATCTTTTAAATGTTTGTCATAGGTTACAAATCTACCCGGTTTAGCATTTACGTTCTTAAAATATCGATTCCGGTAACTGTAACCTGGTAAATAGCTGTTTACCGATATATACCGGTAACAGTTCACCGGTAGAATTTTCGAAAATGCCTATTATTTTATCTACTCTTTTGGTTAATATGCTAGTACACACTGAGTAGGTTAAAAGCACACTTTAAAATCTGCTACAGAAAAAATTATTTTAATAATGTCTATATTATCAACCTGGAACGCATTCTATTAAAGGTTTGTCCCAACTTCCTCTTGTACATTTGATGGTGGGAAATTGATATGTATTTAATGATACATAAAAATCTTTACATTTGCATCTTCCTATTGTTCCGTCTACTACGGGGTTACTGCAACTCACGGTTTTATTAATATATTTACACTCGATATCCACTGATGATGACGTTAATGCTGGACAGGCCACTGAAAAAAGACACTCAAATGAACAAACGGAGACCTGAAGTAATTGTTATAGTTACACCTATCGTCTACATACAGAATATCCCCTGGGGAAATGAATTTTTTTACCATGTATATTCTAGGGATCATTCTATGTTAAAAAGCTCATATAAACTATATAGATCAATTTTTATCCGTTTTAGAGATATCGATAGAAACACGCAAAATTTGTAACCATCGTACCGCCAAAAAAAAATTCAAACATGGACAACTATAACTGGATCATTTGATACCCATCTGTTTTTTCATGAAATTATTAAATAAATGATTTTGTTGCAAAGTAATACATCTTCTAAAATACTCATCATTTGTCCTGCACATATAACATCTAACTTCTGTCACGTTTTGCTGTTTATTTTTATATTAATTCTACCAAAATAATTTTTTTTTATATAATTTAATATTTAAAACTAAATTTCCTGTTCTTTTGTTTACATTAATGTCTTTCTACTTGTTTTGGTGAGTTGAAAACTTCATATTTTTTATTTTCATATTGATTGTAACCTGGTAAATTTTAAAGCTGATGGTGGGCTAATTTACGCCCGAAACGTTCCTGTACGTATATTGTTATTAAATAAAAATTGGAATAGTGAGACCTACAATTCATTCGAAGATCCCAAGAAGGTTCCCAAAGAATATTTCTAGCAAATTTATATTCAACGAAATTATTTTAAATATTCTCAAAGGAGTATAAGACCAGAAGAGTACAAACAATACTGAGTAGGGCTGCGGCAACGCGTCTGGTTTTAAACAATATTAATCATCCTAGAATATTGCATAATCATTTCCGGCGTTCCTGCTTCATTCTCTTACACACACATACACACACACACACACACACACACACACACACACACACACACACACATATATATATATATATATATATATATATATATATATATATATATATATATATATATATTTCACTTATCTCTTAGAATATCTCTGCGCAATTTTATTGGCGTACAATCGTAATGGAGAAGTAGCGGGAGGGAAATTCTTACACTAACTGACAAGAATAGATAATAATGTTTGTAGCAGACTCTTCGTAAGTGAAAGATAGGGCATCATTAAGCGCTTTCGTCCGAACTGTGATTTTGATTTTGTAATTCGTGATTCTAATAGGAATTATTCCTTTTAATCACAATTAAATTTAATTCTAAACATACAATAAAACAATATACCTATAAAACTAATATACTGCTGGTGGGAGTGAGATTTCTGAGACTAACATTGGACGAGTGCAGACGTATATATCTGCATATATAGCTGCACTTGTCTGTAAAAATAGCTCCGCGCAAGCGCAAGATTGCTTTGATTTTATTGGTGTAGAACGAGAAAGAGGAACTAGCGGGAGGGAAATTCTTACATTATCTGACAAGGATAGACTATAATGTTTGTAGCAGCCTCTTCTTAAGTAATTAATTAATAAAACTACCCGATCGCCGCGAAACCTACACTAAGTCAAACGAACTAGCGTCAACGTCAAATGTCAAATTCACAGACCGACCCGACAAGTTAGCTGTTCCCGAATAACAAAAACTATTGTGTTATATTTTAAATAGAAAATTCGAAACCCATAGTGATGAATGTTGAATCTACTGACTCAAGTTCTAGTCACTGAACTAAATATAAAACGGGAACGCTTGTGTCCTATATCACAACGTAGGCATTTCCGGCGCTCGATCGGAGACCGCCATACTACTCTACGTCTAGTGTATTTCATTATTTCAGGTTAGCACTTACGGATATTTTAAAGGTGTGAAACGTGTAGACTGTTGTTCATAACAGTTGTTATGGTTGGTGAAGATGGCAATAAAAAAAACATGATTTGAATTAATTGCAAGATCATACTATAAAATTCGCTTTTACAATTTACCAAAGAAGCAGACAGAATGTTTGGGAGGAGTAAATATAGGAACATCTCTTAATATACGAGTATTATTTTATTTATGCATCAATGATAAATGATTATTAAATATTGACCTATTTTTTTAATATTTCCTTTACACTAAATTTTTTTATTATATGTGTTTTTCTTATTGTGCTTAAATTTATTTTATTTTTATTTTGGAATCTATTACTCGTATAATCAAAACAAAAATTCAAAATTCGCGGTTTTAAAACCCGGAGGTAGAGCAGTATGGCGGTCTCTTATGATGCGCGCAAATTGAACCTTAAAGTGAGTTCGCGTTTATATTTAGTTCAATGGTTCTAGTATACTGTATTTCAGATAAGAATAGACTCGGTGGCGCTTGGTGCGCCTGCCTGTTTTACACACATAAAACTTATGAATTAGTTTTGTTTCGTGTAGACACACTTGACATCTCGAAACGTCAAAATATGATAATTTTTAATTATTTAGTAAATAAACAATTATTTAAAGTTGTTAAATAGATTATAAAATCAAAATGGAATAAATAACATACCTGCTTTACATATTGCTATTGTAAACTTGATTCGCCTTTAGACCAATCAGAAAGCTGGAATCGTAAGCCCTATCTTACTTCTAAGACTATTCTTATCTGAAATACAGTAGGTATAGTTCTGATTCTGATGTAGATATGAATTTGCGGAATGGAAGAACTTGTATAAATAATTATGTTGAAAATGTTATACCTAACACCTAATTATTCGGAAGAAGAATTTAAATGTCACTTTCGAAGGAATAGAAATACTGCACATTATACAATTATTGGTATTGGTACTTCTCATAATTCATCTGAAATATAATCAATCTTACAACTGCTTGTTCCGCCATTTTGCAATCTTTTGTGATTTGAATAACAGCAATCATGAGAAAAGACTGATTATGAAGGGGGCGTGTTGTGATCACACTATGAAAGAGTGGGATTCACGAATAACGAACGAAGAAACATAATTCTTCTTGATTACCACTTTGTTCAATTCAACACAAATCACAGTCCCAATGAAAGCGGCTATTTTAGTTTTATAGGTATATTTGTGTAACGGTCAAATAGACGCGAAATTCAAACTCAGAAAATAACGCTGAGAACATAATTTTAATCCCCGTGTTTTTCTACCAAGGAAATTATTGCTCAACATTAAAGGCCGAGAAATCTCATAAAAGTAAATCTCTTATGCAAAGCATTATATGTAGCACCTAGACCGAATCTTTATCTCCTGATTCGTACAATAATATTCACATGAACTGTGCACAGTATATAATTATTTAAATAATAATACAAAACTACAAAATTCATTGCACGTATGTCTTCGTTTGGTCGTGCATGATTCATCTTCATCTTCTGTTGTTTGTTGTTAACCTATTTACCGGCGGCTCAACGACATACGGTAACCCGGCTTGCACTAAGCATTTTAAGTTATAAAATTTTTCTTAGTTTACCTTTTTTAGAGGTTTAATCTGTTGCAATCTATTACCTAATAAACAAGCTATCGAATTCTTAACGAGAGCTGCTTAATTTCTTTTACAAAATATCTTTTTTTGTCTGTAATATTAATCTCCCATATGAAACTTATACTAGGGAATTCAAACTATAAACTCCCGCTAAAGTCAAATTCTCACCTAACTTTTCTGATCTATTGGCGATGCCATGTTGAGTGAATATAACCTATAAAACTAAAATATACTGCTGGTGGGAGTGAGATTTGTGAGACTAAAATTGGACGAGTGCAGACATATATATCTGCATATATAGCTGCATTTGTCTGTAAGAATAGCTCTGCAACAAGCGCCGGATTGCTTTGATTTTATTGGTGTAGAATGGAAAAGGGGAACTAGCGGGAGGGAAATTCTTACACTAACTGACAAGGATAGACAATAATGTTTGTAGCAGAGAGATAGGGCGTCGGCAGTATATTTTAGTTTTATAGGTATATTGTTAAGTGATGACATACGATTATGGCCGCCATATTTGTGCCAATTTAATATGAATAGTATGCATGCAAAACACTAAATATTATCTTACGAACTTATTACTTAATATATATTTTATTTATAAATTTGAAACATACACATACATGAAAATTTTAAAAAAATATAGACCAATAAAATGTATGTAAAATCATTATACATATTTAAATAAAAAGAAAACTTACCGTCAGAAGCAACTTCATGCATAAAATGATACATTACAAATCATTTGCATACAAAATTAGTATTAAATTTAAAAAGAAAAGCACTAATAAACAAAATAAACCAATAAATTATACATTAACAAAAAATTTAAATTATTGTATCAAAAATGAGTTCAGCAAGGTAAAGTTAATATAAAAGTATTTTGAAATACTTATAGGAAAAATTGTTGTTACTGTAAATATATTTACAAAAAGGTTACAATAACAAAAAAAAAAAATACTCAAATTACAAAGTGGTAGATTAGCTTCACAATGATACCAAAACATCAAAGTTTTACTTTAACCGTTTCAAAATGGCGACCATTAATTTTCAATATAAATTCCATACAGAATAAAACATATTAAGCTATGAAAACAATTTTGTTACTTAGAAACAAAAGAAAAGTATTTACCTACATTAGTTTTGTTATTTAATAGGGTTAGGGTAGGTAATAAAATTGTTTTCATAGCTTGCTATGTTTTATTTTGTAAGTAAATAGTTAAAATCAAACTATGATATTTTCGTATCTTTGTGAATCTAATTTTATGTATATTCTGAAAAAAATATATAAAAATAGAGATTCACTATGCTTCATTTAAAGTTGTGCCCATTTCAGCTAATACCGAAAGTGATACAAAACTCTTACTATGATCACTTATGTCTTTCTTTGTCTATTTAAGTTTGCTTATTAATATTTTCTTGTAACTTTCAAAATAAACGAAATATTCTTGGTGCCGGATCAAACACCCTGTATGTAGTGGAGTGGTTGTACCCACGTGAAGCTGCCCCCCTCCCATAGTTTTGTTATAATTAAATAAATAATGTGATTCGTGAATGATTGTACCACAAATTAAGTTTTCAGTAAATAAGCACGAATCAGGGTCCCCACAACACGTTTTTACTATTTTTACGACGATGTCTGTGTGTGTGTGTGCGCGCACACACATACACACACACGCACACACACGCACACACACACACACACACACACACACACACACACACACAACACACGCACAAACGCGCGCGCCCGCACACACACAAACGCGCGCCCGCACACACATACGCACACGCACGCACACACACACACACACACACACACACACACACACACACACACACACACACCGTAAAAATAGTAAAAACGTGTTGTAGGGACCCTAATTCGTGCTTATTTACTGAAAACTCACCATCGAATTTTTGGCACGATTACAATTCCTCCCTTACCTACGGTATGCCAGGAGGTAAAAATGAGTAAAACTGGAGCAAATACTATTAAAAATATACATATGATCTGTAATAGATTTTTTCATTTGTTTCTTAATAATTTTCAATTATTTCACCCCAATAAATTAATGCAGACTTGTTATATATTATTGAAAGGCTTATAAAATAAGCAAAAAGATGAGTCTATTTTCAACATAGGTTCTCATTTAAAAAATCATAAGTTTGTGTTATATCTCGAGAATTATTAAGTTTAAAAAAATCTCGAACCGTTGACCCTGCAATGTGCAAACGGTTTTGATCTATCGTTAATATTACCCAAGATACCTTAAAAAACATCGAAAATGAAACACCTGTGCACTTATGTTATTATGGTTTTATAAACGCAAATTAAATAGTTATCCAGAATTAAATTTATAATCCAAGATTTAAAGCATTAAATAAATAATAAGAAATATTTAAGGAATTTTGGAAAAATTCTTTTTGATTGTGCACATTAAAATTTTATCCTTTTTTAACACCTTGTATAACTATCAGATATGGAATGTCAAATGAATTACCTACTGTCCTGTTAAAAATTCGATTTGCATTTTTTTGTTTAAATGTAGCTTAAAGTTTAATGCCAATATGCCACGATCAAAATTTTGTGATCGTGTCAAACAGATTTATAATGAAATTTATGGATGGCCGCGCAACCCTAATAACAGGGCCAAATAATGGGCTATAGCCCCGAGGTGACAGCCTGTTGAAGCAATATTTTACTTGCACTCGTGTTTTTTGTTTATATAGTTTGTTTTTGTTCATATACCTACATAAATGTAGTTTATTTGAATTTTGCTTGAGATATATTTTTATTTTATATTCTGAAACTTTTGTAAAACTTCACTACCTTCCCGCTTACCAAAGCTCCTCCCCTGTGCTTGTGTCAGATATATATATATATATATATATATATATATATATATATATATATATATATATATATATATATATATATGTATCTGGCCTGTATACTCTTATGAAGAGTCGGCGCCAAATATCTTACAGCGGTGGAAGAAAACATCCTGTGCATCAAACATTCATTTTCAACGAAATCATTTACTTACCAAAATTCTTCCTAAAATTGACAATAATTTATGATCGTGTCACACGGGCTTAAGCATTTCAAAACTTACGTTTGCACTCGGGTACAGGATCAGTCCAAGAACCTTCATCGCAATTGATAATTTTTCTTTTTGGATATAAGACATAATTTTCCTTGCAGAAAATTTTCACTGAAGCTTCATTTGGTACCGGTGATCCTTGTACATAGTTGTCAACTGATACTACAATTCTTCCATTTTTAATCGTCGAAGGCAGAGGAGAACAACTATCAGTGTCAAACAAAAGTATAAGAAGCAAACTAATAGGCACAGATTTATGCCCGGTTTTATGAACGCATGGTAAATCAATTATTAACTAATTCCCTTGTTAACTGTAATTTACTGTGATTAAAGTACCTGTGCATTTCATGAAATTAATCCATTTGTTAACTTTGATTTTCGAGATATTATGTACTATTATAGCATTTATTAAAAAATCTATTATACAGGGTGATTCAGGACTAAAAGTTATAAACTTTAACAGCTTATTCCTGAGGTCATTTTAAGCAAAAAAATGATATATGAACATATAATAGGTAAAAGTTGCATAAAAAAAGCTCAAACTTTTCAAATTTTTGTAATCAAGATACTTCTAAAAAAGAAGAGTATTATTGAAAAGTCATACCTTATTTATCCTAATTAAAATTATTATATCTTTGCTTTGTTTGTGTAATAATGGATGGTTTTAGTACTACTGAATTTGCAGATATAATTTTTATTAATGGTAATGCCCGTCATGCGTGCAGAGACTATGACAGTGACAGATACCCACATACAGTCAAATATTTGAAAGATGTCCGATGGAGGGCATCTGTATCATGAACGAATTAACAAACTGGTATATATTTATCTTTCTCACAAGAAACGTGTGCGATAAGGATAGATATAACACGCTTGTCTTTCAAAAATTCACATTGTTCGACTATGTTAGGACATTCCATTTTAAAACGATGCTTGTTGTTGACAACGCTTTCGCTATAACGGGCTAGGTATGCAACGTCCGAATGTCGCTACATCGCCCTATTCATTTCTTGCTTTGTTCAGTTTCAGAACTTTCAAATCTTGCCCATGAAGTTGGCGCGCATTATAATGTTCATTTAGTAACATGCACATCGTCTGAATGTCCTTACATCGCCCCGTTCAATTCTCGCTTCGTTCACCTTCAGAACGTTCAAATCTTGCCCACGAAGTTGGCGCGTATCAAAACGTTCATTTCGAATACCTAATTCGCGCGCTCCCAAATTTAAACAGTACACTCCAAAGAACAAACCGCAAAGAAAAATGTTTTATTCAGTAGAAATACATTAATATGTAGTTCTTTAAAATATTAATAGATGTCGTAAAAATTGTGGAAATGTCAAAAAATTCAAATTGAAATGAACTTAGACATGAATTTATTATGTACTGTCAAAGTACATTGTAATAATATTACAAATGTATGGATTTTTATATACAGTAAAGTTTAGATATATATTTCATATCAATACAGGAAAATGCGTCGATAGAAAAGTCTATCAAAAGCATTCTAACCATGATTTTATTGTCAAAGAAAGGAAGGAAAGCTGATATTGCTGTTTTTAAATTAAAAGAAGAAAATGTACAATATTTATAAATTATTTAAAGGTATAATTCAAATACATTTGTTATAACTTTTATATTACACTTTACATTTATTACAATGATGATATTTGTACAAGACTTGCTAAAGATCCAGGGTGTGGCAAACAAGAGTACAATATCTTCAACTGCGTCTTCCAGCACCTCGACCAATTCAGTCTTTTCTCTATAACAAGCGCTAATTTCATTTCCGACTATACCCAACAAATTATTTTATTCTTACATCTGATTTTTGTGATGACGCTATTGCCATAAGCAAAATAAATAATTCATAAATAAAGAATTATCAAATCACCTGTACATCAAAATTCATTGCATCACAATGCTGTGTAAAAACAATAAATTAATAAAAAGTCAAAAACTAAACATAACAATACGTATCTCATTATCCGCCTGCTACAAAAATGTTATTATGTAGGTACTCTTTGCTCATCAATTTTGACTAAAGGCCACTTATACCACCTCCGGTCAAAGTTTAGGTTTCTGTTATTATGTGCGTAGTTTTGTTGTAAATTGTGTGTGAAAATGTCAGCTTATTTTAAATTATGGACTAGTGATGTCAAACGTTACACACATAACACATGTGGCAAACTTAAAGACAGACCTCGCTTGTGCTTTTGTTCACCTTGCCTGTTATTGTGTTCCTTGGAATCTTATCTTCTCTTACTGATAAAATTTGTCTTTTACAGGACTAAAATCACTTTTCAACTGTTATATTTCATTCTTATGTTATATCATTTTGTATTATTAAAATTCTAAATTATGTTTGTATTTTTGTACTCATTTATTATTTTACAAAAGATTGTGTATTTTTTTAATTCAAGGGGAATTGACATATATTTAACGCTTTAAAATTACTAATAAGAAATAGTTTCATATCATAACTTTCATTTTTTTACGTTTGAATTTCGCGGTGAAAAGTATTCCTAAAACATGGTTGCTAGTTTAAATTTACGACTGAAACACCAAAAAGTCGACGCTCAGTGTCCCTACGGTTTGTTTCTTATACTAGGCGTCTAGGCCCTAGGTTTTTGTTCAAAGAATTAACAGTATTCTGTACTGTCACTTTGACACGTGAGGTTCCAGCACATATGTTTTCAAGGACACTTAAAACAGCTTGTTGCTCGCGCCCTGTAATATTGCAGATATGCGTAGGCGTGCAACATGAAATATTTATGGACACATTTTAACTGAAAAACAGTGTAATACATTTAAAAATTATGTTTCTTTCTAAATAATGCGTTTCAGAAAGATTTACGTTCTTCACTTATGTTTTTGCAAAATACAAAATCACAAACTTAACTTATAAACCAAGGAATAATAATTTGATTTAAATGTCTACGCCACTGGGTAAATATTAGCACAGAGCGCAGTGGAGTAGATAATTAAATATCTGTAATTCTACGACATAATGTCATTATTATTTTAGTGTGTTAGAAAGTAATGCCACTACTTTCGTATATCTGTCGCACCACATAAATTAAATAGACATAGGTCAAATAATCTTTCTCTTTCTAATACAAAATGTTGCTAAGCTACTGCTATAAAGTGATGTGTATTCTTCTTTAAAAATATTTAAGTTTTAGCATAAATATCTGGTTTATTGTAGAGAAAAAAATTCAATTAAGAAAAATTAATTGTACGCAACTTTTATTTGAAGTATTAAAAGAAACCATAAAGGACAGATTTAAAACACTGCTAATCATGTCCTCCCTATTCATCTCCTAATCACCATTTATGCTATCACCCTCTGTTTTTTACATGGAATAATAGTACCACGGAGATTATGATTTTTGAAACTTTAAATTAAGAAAGCCTTTTTATTAGATCAATTTTATTCTCTACACACCATTTCTTATATGTGTCATTCTTCCACTATACTTGCTTTTACATTGCTCGAAGTCTTGTTTTATTCCAAAAAGATTTGATTTCCTTGATATTTACTATTTTACATAAAGAATTATTTAATTGTTAAATGTTAAATTACATATTTTGAACGCATTATATTTTCATATTCTTTTATCTTTAACAAGTCTTGTACAAATATCATCACTTTAATGAAAAATAAAATGTAAGGTGTAATATAAAAGTTATAACAAATGTATTTGAATTTATTTTAAATAATTTGTAAATATTGCAGTACATTTTCTTCGTTTAATTTAAAAACAGCAATATAACCTTTCCTTCCTTTCTTTGGCAATAAAATCATGGTTAGAATGCTTTTCTATCGACGCATTATCCTGTATTGATATGAAATATGTATCTAAACTTTACTGTATATAAAGATCCATACATTTGTACTATTATTACAATGTACTTTGACATTTTTTCATTTCAATTCGATTTTTTTGACATTTCCACAATTTTCACGACATCTATTAATATTTTGAAGAACTATATATTAATGTATTTCTACTGAATAAAACATTTTTCTTTGCAATTTGTTCTTTGGAGTGTACTGTTTAAATTTGGGAGCGCGCGAATTAAGTATTCGAAAAAGGCAAGAAATGAACGATTTGATACGCGCCAACTTCGTGGGCAAGATTTGAACGTTCTGAAGGTGAACGAAGCGAGAATGGGGTCATTTCACATTTTCTAAATTATTTATTTTTTGAAAGAATAGGTCAAATTAAATATGTAGTTGCATGTTTTACCCCTTACAAGTCTTTAGAATCAGAGATATGATTTTTTAAAAGTTGTCTTTAATTTCAAATATTTGGCCGCTGACGTCACGGTTTGCTGGACACAACAGTCGAGCTCTACCGGTTTAGTTTGGAACTATGATTTTTTGGGTTGTCACTTGTCAGTTTGATTTTGTGAAAGCAACAGGTAGTTCCTATAAATTTTTTGTTCAATTAGTATTTTCTGCTTGGTATTCGAATGAATATTTTTTTCGATGTTTTCAAAGAGGTTTTATCACAGCAAGGCACGTCACTATACTTCACAAGCATATTGTTAACTAAAAACATATTTCATACAACTATTGATATTTATTTTAAAGAATATTTTATTTACATACCTTTACTATTAACTCTGCTGTCACCTGTCACAATTTTAGGTTACAACAGCAAACGGAAACCACGTGGACCGTAGATATGTGTGTGTGAGAGAGGAATGTCTTTGTGTAAGTAACAACCCGTGACGTCACGAATTTTACAGCGCGAAAGTTTATTAGTAAATTTATGAATGAAAAGTCGCATATTTCGTGTTACTTTATATTACTATATTTATTAAATGAGACGAATTTCACGATTTTATAAAAAAAACAACAATTTTTATTTTTTGAAATGACCCCATTGAACGGGGCGATGTAAGGACATTCAGACGATGCGCATGTTACTAAATGCACATTATAATGCGCGCCAACTTCATGGGCAAGATTTGAACGTTCTGAAACTGAACGAAGCAAGAAATGAATAGGGCGATGTAGGAACATTCGGACGCTGCGTGTGTTCCCGCTATAACGTAAGTTTTTTTTTATTAATTCATATACATTAGCTGTATTCTTTTTGATCCAATTGCAACTCAGCTCAGTACACAACTGAGTTGAGATGAAGTGAGTTGTGATGTGTACAAAAAGAACAAGTTTAATTCCATTTTATCACTTCCTTCTTTACCGATAGTATTTGCTGCAGCAGCTGTCAAAATTATTGACTTATTTTCTGATCTATAGGCTATTCAAGCAGTTGTTCCGTGTAGGGTACCTTTATAACCAGGGTATGGCCATGGCGTGGCTCACGTTTCGTCCGCCATTACCGGGACATCTGTTATATGTGTTGTTCTTGCGCAAATTATTATGTATTTTCGTGGATATTTGTTTTATTTTAATGAAACACACATTTTAATATGTATTTAAAATGTAAGTAATATATTTTATTTTATTTACTTGTGTATTTCCTTAAGATTCCCACCACGATAACTGACATATTGAAAACAACTATAAATTACCAATATTAAGCACAATCATTTTAATTTTAAAAGGTAAGTTTAGAATATACAATTATTATGTAAATAAGAACTACAGATATTAAATTGGATGTGATAATAACAACCCATGTCATATATTCTACATAGCCTCTAAATGTAAATATTAATAATAATTGTGTATCTCTTAAATTAATGAATTTTTATTACCTTTATAAATTCACAGTGTGATAATTTAATATTCTTTTATAATATAATATCACATTTATTACAAATAAATAAGGAAATGAATTACCGACAATGGCGGCAATCTTGGCCCATGGCCATACCCTGGTTATAAAGGTACCCTTGTTCCGTGTCGCTGGCCGCGCCATCTGACGGAATTCCCGGTAAGTAAAATTGGGTGGAATTACTTACGTGTAGAGTGTAGAATGGAGTTTTATATATAAATGAACCCTTTTGTCAGTTTAAGATATATTTGAAGCACCACTTGAAATAGAAAATTTGTATATTATCATGAGTTGTGGTTTTGAAGATGTTGACATATATTTTTTATACGTTTACGCGGTAAATGCACGCCAGTGTGAGGACTGTCAGACTGTCAATATTTGTATCTGTGCACTTTCAGTCGACGACAATTTGGAAAATATTTTGCGTTGGATTGGGAGAGCATTTAGTTAATATGTAATTTGTGTATTCCATTTACTTACATCTGTTTCTTGAACTTTGACGTATACTCTGTCAAGGTCAGTATAAAGCTTATCTTCGTGCACTTTGTATATAGTTGTCTACTAATAATTTATCGTAAATCTCATAAATATTATACAATTAAACATATTACATTCAATAGTATGTACATTTCATTAATATTTTATTTTATTTTTCATCATTGTTATCAATGACACACAGACATGGATTGTCGCATAACCTATTTTGAGTTGAAGTATTTTGTTCCTAACTTATAATTATTGAACTAAATTTTTTATTTGACAAAACCACAAAATATGTAAACTTTCAAACCATGTTATTTGCTTGAGAAATTTTTAATCAGATTTTTAATTAAATTCAACCGTACTTGTCATTCTACGAACCGATGCTATTCATTTTTGTCGCCTTTCCTGTTCTCAAAGATAATAAGGGAAGGAGTAAAAATTATCCCCGTTGTATTTAGATTTGCACTCTGTGACACAACAAATTTGACGGCATTTTACCACGGTTTTCGTGCTTATATTTACGCGTGTTTACGAACTGTCAACTGTCATTTAAACAACCCAACCCTAGTGTTAAAAAATCCGCGAGTGGCGCGACGATTCGTACTTGCCTAGTCTATGATACTGTTTATAAACGAAAAATGGATAATGTTGAAAACATATTACTTTAAGTATATGTCTATTTATGTGAATACAAAATTTGTTGTATTATATAACCTTAAAATGCAAACTGAGCGGACATCTTTCAATTATAGGGTAGAATAGTGTGACATCAGAATATAGCGCAAAATATAAAGCACTGTCCTAAGCAAAAACTATATTTTCAAAATAGATTCTATTGAAAAAACACATAAGGGTCAGAATTTAAAGGCTTGTAATTTGATGCTGATATTATTGTTATTATGAAGAAGTTAACTTTGAGATATTAATAACATCAAATTATAAATATTTTTGTATTATTTTGTAATACAATGTATACACATTAATAAATAACAAAGGTTATATTTCAAATTGAAGTCAACTTTGCACCATCTCTGCACATTCTGAACTACAGAGTATCAAGTTTGCGCAGCTTCAAACATATCCGAGAGTTTACCATCATACCGACTGAGATTTTGTTGGCATTTGTACGCGTTTTCAAATCAATTCTTTTCAGATCTTTAGATTTCTTCTTTTTAAGTTTAAGGTACGTCGCCCCAATTCTGTAAGAAAGTTGTTAAGTCTTAGCAACATTACTATAGCAAATAACCAATAATAATAATAATAATAATAATAATAATAATAATAATAATAATAATAATAATAATAAAAATAATAATAATAATAATAGCGAACACAGAATAAAACTTGAAAATGACAGGCTTTATATTTGTTTCTATTGATTACAAATTTTAGCAACGTTGCTAAGTCTTAACAACTTTCTTACAGAATTAGGCCATGTCGTGTATTGGGTACTGTAACCTAAAAATGGCTCGCTTGTCTTTCAAACGGGCTCTTCCGGCCGTTTCACGCGATGTTTTACGAACATATTCGAAATTAAACGAACCTCTAGTTCCATTCAAAGTTTTTAAAACTTGAATAGAATAATTGTTATTACAAATAAGGATAATATGTTTTGTTGAAATGAAAGGGTGATATTCAAACTTATCTGAATGATAGCTTAAATAGTTAACTTTTCTTTATTTAGAAAGATATTAGCTACGAAACGAACTGCTTAAAATTATAGTTCTTATTTGTTGTGGCAATAAGGTTCACTTTGAAAGAGGAGTTCACCGGTAGGACAGTGGTTTAAATGAAGCGCGCCTCATATGACATAATTACAGAACTACCCTATTTTACTGTACACGCCAACCTTCCCATTTCCCATACCATGTTTGCGCGCGTATTTCAGCGACTAAGGGAAACTGGATCTACTGCTGTACGAAATGATGGTATTGGTACTGTTAATAACCATGAAGAGGAAGAGAATGTGGTTGATGCTATTCTTGATAATCCCCAAATAAGCACTAGACGTGTCGCTGCTCAATTGCACATGTCTCAAAGCAGTGTTTGGCGGATATTAAACCGTGAGGAATTACATCCCTACCACTTTCAGCGAGTTCAAGCACTGCAACCAAGAGACTATGGTCTTCGTCTAGAATTTTGCCGCTGGTTACTCCGTCTAACTGCGAATAATCGAGATTTTATTTTTTTATTTCCCAAGTATTAAGGTATGATGAAGCTCAATTTACGAGAAATGGAGTAAATAATTTTCTTAATCAACATTTATGGAGTATTCAAAATCCTCATAGTTCAGTCCCGTTTTCAGGAAAGATTTAGTATAAATATCTGAGCAGAAATTTTTAATACTGGTTTACTGGAAATTGTAGTTTTAAATGGCCGACTAACAGCTGATGGTTATATATTTTTTATTGAAAACAGATTACACGAGCTAATAGAAGCTGTTTCATTTCTTGCACGACATGTGGTACCAACATGATGGTGCTCCTTCCCAATATGGTAAACGTGTGACTGAGTGGTTTAGTTTAACTAAAATTTTCCCAATAGGTGGATTGGACGTGGAGGCCCTACCTATTCGCCTCCACGATCTCCAGATTTAAATCCTCTGGATTATTATCTGTGGGGATTCTTAAAAGAAGGAGTTTATAGGGTAGAAATAAAAACGCGTGAGCAGTTACTTCAGCGAATAATGAATGTATATGCTGCCATTCGTAACGATCGTAATATAATTGATCGTGTCTATCATTTAGAGATTCGCTGCTGTGAAGCATGGTTTTGAGCATTTACTATAAAATATTTCTAATTTGTTGTCTGATTTAATATTTTATCTATTCTAAGTGTTATGTTGTTCTGTATTTAGAATTTGTTTATCTGTCTGTTTAATTGCGTCATCTTGTGTTTTGTTGTCCTAATTATGTTCTTTCTTTCCATACTTTTTAGCAATACACGTTTATTTTAATATAAAAAAAATAATTATGACAAAGTTTGACTTTTCAATAAAACTATTCTTTTTCAGAAGTATTACAAAAATTTGAAAATTTTGAGCTTTTTTATAAAACTAAAGCTGTTCAAGTTTGTAACATTAGTCCTGAATCATGCAGTTGCGTAACTAAGAGTTCGGGGGCCCGCCCGCAAAAAGTTTTTGTGGTCCGTTTTAATTGTAGCGTTTACATACCACAAGAACTTGTGGAAATTGTGACTAGGCTCACTTTCATCTGAGTTGATATGTTAAGAAGCAAAATAACCAATATGAGAAGCCTGAAAATCCAAGATTTTTTTTTAAATGAGGTTGGTGGCGCAGTCTACTGGTGAAAGTTACAGGGAATTGATTCATTCATTTTTGGTATCCCAAATGAAAGAACTTGGACAAAATATGGTATTAGCAAGATGGATCAGTATCATACAGTTTAAATAGTAGCAATTTTGCGAAAATCATTCTCGTATCGTTATTTAATCCCACGTTTTGGTAATACACATTGGCCGCCAGATGTCCTGATTTGACAGCCCCAGATTCTTGTTATGGAATTATTTTAAAGGAAACCTCTGGATCAGTTGTAGGAAAATATTTGCTAAGAAATCGAAATTCTACCGGCCGAAATGTGATAGAAAATAAAGAGCTTGATTTTGCATAGGGCCCCTTAGCCAATATTATTTTTGGAAATTGACATTTAAAAAAATAAAGAACTAAATAAATTTGTATGTTAATACAAAAAAAATACTAAATTAAAAATTTCGCAGTAGTAACAAAATTATAAATCATGTAAATTGGGGCCTCTCTACAGCCGGGGGCTTGCCCGCAATGCAGGCCTTGTGGGCCCGTTAGTTACGCCACTGCCTATATGTAACAATAACATTTCATTAACTTTGAAATTTAAAAATTAAGTGATGACTGTAGATAAACTTCATTTCCACGATTTGATCCCCACAATTAATTAAGTATATGGTTCAAATCGCCAGCGGGGGGAGGGAATTGATGACGTCATCTTATGTGGTATAACCAAAACTGACCGAGAGATTATATATATATATATATATATATATATATATATATATATATATATATATATATATATATATATATATATATATATATATATATATATATATATATATATATACAGGCTGTTATATTTTAATGGACACAGCAAATATCTCGCTTATTTATTAAGTTGGTAATATCTTTCATATAACATGATTTATACAGCAACATGTAAGCTACTAGATGACAAATGTACATTCCTGATACCATTTCCGGTTTATTAGTAATTAATATCTACTTTGAAATTTCAAATGGAACATACTATATTTTTTTTACAAATTTGAAAAGTACATCAAATTTGCTTTACAATCATGTAAAATAATCCATATGTTACATTATTAAAAAGTAAAATGGCGGGCACTTTTTTATACACCTAATTGGAAAGAGAACAGTGAGCCATGACTGTGACTTGAAATAAATCAATTAACTAAACCAATTGTAACTATTACTATTAAACGAAATAATATTTCTTTGTCATAATAATACAGAAAATAATAATAAGGAACACTTAATAACAACAAAATGATTTTAAAACAAATATTCAAAATGACTCCCAGTCATGGCTCACTATTCCATTTCTAATTAAGTGTATAAAAAGTGCCCGTCATTTTACTTTTTAATAATGTAACATATAGATTATTTTATATGATTGTAAAGCAAATTTGATGTACTTTTCAAATTTGTAAAAAAATATAGTATGTGCCATTTGAAATTTCAAAGTAGATATTAATTACTAATAAACCGGAAGTGCTATCAGGAATGTACATCCATCATCAAGTAGCTTACATGTTGCTGTACAAATTATGTTATATGAAAGAAATTACCAACTTAATAAGCGAGATATTTGCTGGGTCCATTAAAATATAACACCCTGTATATATATATATATATATATATATATATATATATATATATATATATATATATATATATATATATATATACTCTGTTTTAATAATTGTGGTGATCCTCGCGTCATCAGTCCCCGAACCAACAACCATGCCCATGCCTAACCTTGTCACTCACATTCTGAGTGACAAAGACAAGAACATACATGACTGTCCATTGTCAGCCCAGAAACTAATGACGTGAGGGTCATCACATCCAATACCGAATGTACATAGACCTGACTGACCACTGACAGTATATAATATAATTTATACCGTGTGAATATTATTATTCATTACAATTCGAAGTAAGACATTTATATTAATTGAATAATTATGTTGTAAAGTCAAAACTGACAGTATAACCTGTCAATTTTGTTATTCATCAAAATTCGCAGTAAAATAGTTACTTGAAAACTTGAAATATACCTGTTTTTATTTTCCAAAAGCAATATGTTGTAATAATTGTCGTATTGTCGACAATCTTAGAAACACCGTCTGTGTAATAGCGATATGCACAATATAATACCAAGAATTAACAAAACTACCAACACCCCTCTGTGGCACGCAGGATAATGAGATAGCGAATAAACGTCTCATATATGTCATATGTGTACGACAGAGATGCTGGATAAAAGTTTAGTAATTATTGTATCAGAAATTGACGTGGGGATCAACTCGGAGATACAAAGTGTACTTCAATGAGTAATTAATTAACTTGTCAAAATGTAACCATCAAAATTTTACTGATTAAATTAACCGACATTTTAACATTTCGATTAAGCTAATCATCATCTGTCATAAAACAAAACAACGTGTTTAACAAGGCGATTAAAATTTAATCAACCTTCATGAAACCGGGCATTATTCTGTAAAAATAGCAACAATTTATTTGTTCTGTATATTATTTAAATGAACAGTATTTTATGCTCGGTATTTTTCATAAATGCCTAGTATTAATAATAAAAGTTCAGTATTAATAATAAATGCTCAGTAATATAATACTTGTTCAGTATTAAAAATAAATGTTCAGTTTAATATTATTTGTTCAGTATTAATAATAAAAGTTCAATAAATTAATATAAATGTTCAATATTAATAATAAATGTTCAGTATTAAAACTAAATGTTCAGTAAAATAATATTTGTTCAGTATTTAAATTAAATGTTCAGTATTTTTCATAAATGTTCAGTAAAGTAATATTTGTTCAGTACCTATACATAATGAATGTTCAATTAAATAATATTTGTTCAGCATAAATATTGAATGTTCAGTAAATTTATAAAATAAATCAATTCAGTGTCAGAAATACCAACTCCAATCGACGTCGCGGCGGATGGCGTCGTTTTTGAATTTTCATCATTTCTCAAAACCACTCATCGGATCATCGGGAATCAACTTCAACGGAATGTCGAAAGATATTGACGTCCATTTCAAATAGTAATAAAATATTTACTACGGTCATAGGCGCCGACTACGTGGGGGTTTCGGGGCTCGAGCCCCCACACGAAAAAATCTGAGCGGGCTCTGCCCCCACACGGCAAAATTTGAAGGGGTTCTGCCCCCAAACACAAATTATTTTTGATATCAATAAAAAGTATATTCATTTTAAAATATTTTTAATACATCAATTACATACAAAGAAACAATGACTACGTTTATCTTGGTAATTCAAGCTACTTCACGTATATTATGACTTAAAAAATCCCATTGTTTTATCTCAGTGGATTGAAAATAGGATTCAGTTATTTTCAACCTTTTTTAAATTCGTATCGACTAAAAAAGATAGTTAAATACTCGATTATGCAGACAGACAGGGAGAGGTATACGATTTAATTTCATCCAAAATATAATAACCCCAAAATCTAAAAATTGTCATGTTGTTCTTTGTCTTCTCTTCAAAAACATTAAATAAACATTTATTTTTTCATTACTCCAAATATTTCGCTTTTCGACAACTTTATTAAGTTTTATGCGACATACCTCATTCTATAAAAGCCGCGAGGACTTTTATAAAATGAGGTAAAATGCAAACAACCAACAAATGATATGAATTTAGTAACACTGCAATATATTGCGGATGTGCGCATGCGTAGTTACATATTTGAAGCTTCACTGTTCATTGCGACAGAAGTCAAGCCGCTTCGTAAGTCCAAGCCTGTTATTTTATAGGCTTGACTTGACATTTTTAAGCGGTTTTAAATATTAGTCTCGATTGTTTATTTCGAAGATTGAAAAAGGATTTACTAAATTCAAGGGGCTTCAAACGTCGAGATAAACGTAGTCAATGTATCTTGTCATATTGTATTAACTAAAGTACTGCGTTAGTAACGCGTGCAAATAGTACTGTCACCAGTGTTGCCAATTTCAAATGCAGTATCGTCGGAAATTAACAATGAAATTATCAGATTTTAGTGAAAATTACGGTAGATTTTGTAAGCTCCTGTGAAATTATATATATATATATATATATATATATATATATATATATATATATATATATATATATATATATATATATATTCTATCTGTCGTATGTTGAGTTTCGCGGTAAATTAAAAAAGAAAATGTCGTTTTTTTAATATTGGTAGATATTATAAGTCATAGATAAATTCACATCTTTTGTACAATTTTATTTATTTATGTACCAATTTTAAGAAATAAAGTTTTTATTTACACGGTACTAGATACACAATATTTTGTTCAGTATTTTATCATACTGGTTCAGTAAAAAAATATTTTTTGTCTACCGAAACGAAAAGTGAAATTTTACGTGTTTATTTTCAGACAAAAAATGACACTTTTCAGAAGGTTATCACTTTTCGTCTGTAAACCTTTTTCGTCCGCAAACGTTTTCATCCGCAAAACCTTTTTCGTCCGCAAACCTTTTTCGTCCGCTAAACCTACTACGATTTAATATTATTGTAAATGTGATACGACCCTTCTAGATCTATTATTAGTAAGACATAAATATGCATATTATAGCTTCGCTTTTTTGTAAACTCAAGCTCTGCTATAATATGCAATTTTTTGTCCTAGGTACATAAATAACTATTGTTCAATATTATTGATCAGAAAAAAATATTTTTGTAAAGTATTTTTTCAAATTATTATAAATATTTAAGAATATTTTATTCTCTAGAGGATTTGACTGCATTCTATACTTCATATTAAATAGATAGAGTTAAAAAATTATAAAGAAATTAAATCTCATTATTTATCCAGCTATGCTATAACTATGGAAACAGCTACTATATGAAGAAAATTCTGATTGAAAGATGTCAGCGTCAAGTGCAATTGACATAGTGTGTTTATGTTATAATTTTACTTGAAATATAGGATTGCTAGAAACTTTCTGTATGGAATTTGTATAAAATACATACAAATACCGGAAGGTAATGTACAAAATATATAGAATTTTTTGCAAGGAACTTTCTGTATAGAATTTGTAGAAAATATGTACATGGAACTGACGGAAGGTAATGTGCTGGTCACATCAGATTTTTTTAAATTTAACAATAACAAACCATAACCTAACCTAACGCTCGATACTCACGCATGCAAATTATACGACCATTGTATTCGTTTTGTATGTCAGTAGCCAGTAAACATTCGCTTTAGTACTGCTCGGAAAGTGTACAGATAAAAATAAATGTTTAAAAAAATCACTGTTATGCAAAATGCTTAAATATGATTATTGACACTCAAAATACTTTCATATACTAACCGCTACGCTGGCGATCCGCCGGAAGCCAATCACTCAAGGCTTAATATATCATCCCTTACTTTTCAAGGACGACAAGAACTCAACGATGTCATATATAAATAATAGATACCGCTTATTTTGATAGAGTTGTGCCAACATGTAAGGTAGAAATATTCCTATACTATAATAAGAATATTCTTAAAGCAATAGAACGGTTAGTAGCAAATAACTGTCAAATAACATATAAAATAGAACAGAGGTTATGTACTTCTTAGTTACAGAGTACGTCAAGCACGTCACGTTGACAACCATGTCAAAATTAGCTGAGTGGAAGTAAACATATGCTACTATGTGATTGACATGTGACATATTTTTGACTTTTTGATATTTGAAGTAATTTATTATATTATATGAGGTCATTTTAAAATATATAAGGTACTAATTATTTTAATTTAGCAGATTTGTTATCTAAATGTATGTATCATATCACACGTCAAATACAGATCCTGCAGATCAACCTTGATTCCAAAAATTAAAATTATTATTTACTAGCAAATGTTTACTTCCACTCAGCAATATACCTATGCCGGATGGTTACGAATACGATAATGATGAAAATGATCAAAATATTGCAGGACCTGTGTGCAACGATTGGTTGCAAAGGGGTCAACAAGCAAGAAATAATTTTATAAAAACTTATTTTTAATTATTGTATTTCACTATATTACATGTTAAATAGTATAATAAATTATTTGATTTCAATTAATACTAAAAAGAACAAAGTGTTATTGTTTGTCAACAATTTTTTAAAATATTTTGCAAATTGGATAATTGAATCTGCTATTTTATTAAGAGCATTTGCCACATTATTATTAGATATCGTAAGCTCTTGCAATATTTTTGAATTAATTTATAAAGTTTGTTCTAAATTTGTTGGGGGGATTTTTCTGGAATGTTTCGGTATTGGTGTTTCCATACTCCAGTTCTCTGTTTCATATGTTCACTTCTGTAAGTTTATTTCTGCATGCGACTCATCTGTAGGATTTATATCATCACAGGGAAATATCTAAATTAAAAAAATATAATTTGTAATTTTATTATATAATACGTATATGTATTTAGGGCTGCCATAAACGTACACATCTTTTTGCGAATGTTAATTTGTCACCTCTAATTAATTGTTTTATACTCATATAAGATCATCAAGGCTAGTGAATATAGATGTAGGTACATATGTCCTCATCCCTCTAACATACACAAAAATGTATTGATATATTTTATAATAAAATATGATTAGATATCAGCTACAAAAAAAACTTGAATACAATAAAGAAAATGACTTGTCACACAACAAAGAGATTTCAGTTCTCATAAATCTTTATTTTAATTTGATTATTTAGGTACTTGTATATAAATACATGAAACAAAGAAAAAAATGCTTAATTACAATAAAAAAAAAATTATTACAATAATGAAAATGACTAGTCACACAGAAAAATAATTATGACTCTGTGTTGAAAAAATCCTTTCTTATTAAATATATACTTTTATTTAATATTAATTTATTATGTTCGAATTTACAATTTTTGCCGCATTTCTGAACTTTCCCCCTTAGACAATACCTAAGTTGCCTAATATGTTACGGCTGCCCTGTCTCCTGTCTGTGTTATATATTACTTACAATATAATCTTCTGCATTAATTATTTCAGTATCATTATTATCATCATCATTAGTAACATTATTCATTATATTATCGACATGAACCTCTTCTATTACTCCAGGTTCAGATACATTACTCCTTCAATTAAAATTTTGCTAATCAGGCCTAGTAAACGTTCTTCTATTCTATTTCGGTTCTTTTTTATAGACGGTCCCTCTCCAGTTCCTATCCCATAATTTAATATATCTCTTGCCTTTTTTAGTGTTTGTTTTCCACTTACTAATAACCTAATAGTTTATTATTTAGTAAAACAACACTAATATTCTCACATTAAACCAATAAAATCTAAACTTACGTTTTTCCACTTTTTCCCTGTTCTTTCTGGCCCGCATTTAGAAGAATTTAAAAGTTCACACAATTTGTTCCATTTCTCTTCAGTCTTTGCGTAATTTATTAAATTTTTTGTCAAACGTCATTAATTCCTTATTTTCCTCTAAATAACTTATAATTATAGTTATGAGAGAGACTGTCAAAACGCTTAACAATTGTTGACGGTAACCACTTTCAGTACTGAGAATACCAAATTCGATTTTAACAATTTTTATAGTACATAATATATATATACAGGGTGGTGGCGGTTAGGGGTGAACATAGGGATTTAACATGGGATTTTAGTTTTTTGCAATTTCCTGCTCTCCTGTTCATTTTACGGCAAAAACTGTAGAGTACAAAACTGTTCAGAATTAAAAATTGCATACAAAAATGTATTTACATTTATTATTATGTTTTTGGTTTCTTCACAATTTTAAAAAGAAATTTCAAAATTTCTGTTAATTTGTAGCAATAGCCATGACTTATAACTCAAATGTTTAAACATAATAATGTCATTCAATTTCTGTCAAATTTTCGAAATTTTCTCTAATAAAAAGTTAATTTAATAATGAATGTTTATTCGAATAAGGAACGAGTTTTCATTATAAAAAATTATTATGGTAGAAATAGTTTTAGAAGAATACGTGATTTGTTTTCCATAAAGTACGAAAATACACCAATTCCTATTATAGCTACAATTTCTAAACTTGTTAAAAATATTGAGAACACAGCTAGTGTAGCTGTGAACGAAGGTAATGAAGGAAATAATAATAATAGAAGACGTTACAACGAAGTGAATGAAGAAATGGTATTGGCTATGATAAATCAAAATTCTACGTAGTTGATACATTTGGAATTGGTTTATTATTAAATGGTATACCTAATAAAAAATGCGTATTAAAATTAAAAGTTGTTTGTTTTTATTTAATTTTTAAGTTAGATTAACGCATGGTTGACGTTTATAAATAATTTTTGACAACCATAAAAAATAAATTCCATGGCTATTGCTACAAAATAACAGAAATTTTGAAATTTCTTTTTAAAATTGTGAAAAAACCAAATATATAATAATAAATGTAAATACATTTTTGTATGCAATTTTTAATTCTGAACAATTTTGTACTCTACAGTTTTTGCCGTAAAAAGAACAGGAGAGCAGGAAATTGCAAAAAAACGAAAATCCCATGTTAAATCCCTATGTTCACCCCTAACCGCCACCACCCTGTATATATATATATATATATATATATATATACAGGGTGTTTCATAATATATGCGCAGGACTTCAGGCTGTGATAGCTCGTCCAAAAATATTTAAAAAAAGTTTCTCATAATAAGCTATGTTTTGTGCGGATTTTTTTTAAGTCAAATGGTGAAGATTTTGTAGGCGTAGTGGGTGTTTTTCTCCCCAACTTCTACGCCACTGGAAAAAGTACAGTTTTGAGCCGCCCATTTCAACCGCAAATGTTTTCTACACAAAAAAGGTACTCTTGGTCATAAGCTCTAAAGTTGACCGTTTTCGAGAAAAATCAACTTTTATGTTGAAAAACATACTTGTTCTAACGTTTGAATAAATTTTGTTTAATTAGTAAAAAAAAATATTTTAAACAATTGACCATGTTTTTCAACATAAAAGTTGATTTTTCTCGAAAACGGTCAACTTTAGAGCTTATGACCAAGAGTACCTTTTTTGTGTAGAAAACATTGGCGGTTCAAATGGGCGCCTCAAAACTGTACTTTTTCCAGTGGCGTAGAAGTTGGGGAGGAAAACACCCACTACACCTTCAAAATCTTCACCAATTGACTTAAAAAAAAATTCCGCACAAAACATAGCTTATTATGAGAAACTTTTTTTCATATTTTTGGACGAGCTATCACATCCTGAAGTCCTGCGCATATATTATGAAACACCCAGTAGCTTCCGCGCAAGCGTGCGCGTTCGCTCCAAATTTGAAATAGTGTTTGATTAAAAACAAATTATTAAAGAATATCTAATGACGAAATTCTTTGTAAATCTATAAATAAAGAAATAAAATTGCATACGTAACTGTAAAAAATGTTCTGAGGTTATACATTTTTTATGGCAATTTCTTTAATATTTACACTTACCTTTAAAAGTATGTATTAGTTTACATAACTTCTATATATTATGTTCTAGTAATTATATGGATCACATCTTTGACAGATCGGATAGGGGCCTATTCAGAACTCAATATTTGTGTAGTCGATATGGTCTTTATGGTTGAAATTGTTAAAATCGAATTTGGTATTCTCAGTACTGAAAGTGGTTACCGTCAAGCGTTTTGACAGTCTCTCTCATAACTACAATTATAAGTTATTTAGAGGAAAATAAGGAATTAATGACGTTTGACAAAAAATTTAATAAATTACGCAAAGACTGAATAGAAATGGAACAAATTGTGTGAACTTTTAAATTCTTCTAAATGCGGGCCAGAAAGAACAGGGAAAAAATGGAAAAACGTAAGTTTAGATTTTATTGGTTTAATGTGAGAATATTAGTGTTGTTTTACTAAATAATAAACTATTAGGTTATTAGTGAGTGGAAAACAAACACTAAAAAAGGCAAGAGATATATTAAATTATAGGATAGGAACTGGAGAGGGACCGTCTATAAAAAAGAACCGAAATAGAATAGAAGAACGTTTACTAGGCCTCATTAGCAAAATTTTAATTGAAGGAGCAACAAATGTATCTGAACCTGGAGTAATAGAAGAGGTTCATGTCGATAATATAATGAATAATGTTACTAATGATGATGATAATAATGATACTGAAATAATTAATGCAGAAGATTATATTGTAAGTAAAATATAACACAGACAGGAGACAGGGCAGCCGTAACATATTAGGCAACTTAGGTATTGTCCAAGGGGTAAAGTTCAGAAATGCGGCAAAAATTGTAAATTCGAACATAATAAATTAATATTAAATAAAAGTATATATTTAATAAGAAAGGATTTTTTCAACACAGAGTCATAATTATTTTTCTGTGTGACTAGTCATTTTCATTATTGTAATAATTATTTTTATTGTAATTAAGCATTTTTTTCTTTGTTGTAATCAAAGATCTTGTTTCCTTCAATGCAGGAATATAAACCGAGGGACATATATACGTTACATTACCTGCAGCTTTGATTCATGTATTTATATACAAGTACCTAAATAATCAAATTAAAATAAAGATTTATGAGAACTGAAATCTCTTTGTTGTGTGACAAGTCATTTTCTTTATTGTAATCAAGTTTTTTTTGTAGCTGATATCTAATCATATTTTATTATAAAATATATCAATACATTTTTGTGTATGCTAGAGGGATAAGGACATATGTACCTACATCTATATTCACTAGCCTTGATGATCTTATATGAGTATAAAACAATTAACTAGAGGTGACAAATTAACATTCGCAAAAAGATGTGTACGTTTATGGCAGCCCTAAATACAGATACGTATTATATAATAAAATTACATATTATATTTTTTTAATTTAGATATTTCCCTGTGATGATATAAATCCTACAGATGAGTCGCATGCAGAAATAAACTTACAGAAGTGAACATATGAAACAGAGAACTGGAGTATGGAAACACCAATACCGAAACATTCCAGAAAAATCCCCCCAACAAATTTAGAACAAACTTTATAAATTAATTCAAAAATATTGCAAGAGCTTACGATATCTAATAATAATGTGGCAAATGCTCTTAATAAAATAGCAGATTCAATTATCCAATTTGCAAAATATTTTAAAAAATTGTTGACAAACAATAACACTTTGTTCTTTTTAGTATTAATTGAAATCAAATCATTTATTATACTATTTAACATGTAATATAGTGAAATACAATAATTAAAAATAAGTTTTTATAAAATTATTTCTTGCTTGTTGACCCCTTTGCAACCAATCGTTGCACACAGGTCCTGCAATATTTTGATCATTTTCATCATTATCGTATTCGTAACCATCCGGCATAGGTATATTGCTGAGTGGAAGTAAACATTTGCTAGTAAATAATAATTTTAATTTTTGGAATCAAGGTTGATCTGCAGGATCTGTATTTGACGTGTGATATGATACATACATTTAGATAACAAATCTGCTAAATTAAAATAATTAGTACCTTATATATTTTAAAATGACCTCATATAATATAATAAATTACTTCAAATATCAAAAAGTCAAAAATATGTCACATGTCAATCACATAGTAGCATATGTTTACTTCCACTCAGCTAATTTTGACATGGTTGTCAACGTGACGTGCTTGACGTACTCTGTAACTAAGAAGTACATAACCTCTGTTCTATTTTATATGTTATTTGACAGTTATTTGCTACTAACCGTTCTATTGCTTTAAGAATATTCTTATTATAGTATAGGAATATTTCTAACACCGATAGAACGTACCTTACATGTTGGCACAACTCTATCAAAATAAGCGGTATCTATTATTTATTTATGACATCGTTGAGTTCTTGTCGTCCTTGAAAAGTAAGGGATGTTATATTAAGGCTTGAGTGATTGGCTTCCGGCGGATCGCCAGCGTAGCGGTTAGTATATGAAAGTATTTTTAGTGTCAATAATCATATTTAAGCATTTTGCATAACAGTGATTTTTTTAAACATTTATTTTTATCTGTACACTTTTCGAGCAGTACTAAAGCGAATGTTTACTGGCTACTGACATACAAAACGAATACAATGGTCGTATAATTTGCATGCGTGAGTATCGAGCGTTAGGTTAGGTTATGGTTTGTTATTGTTAAATTTAAAAAAATCTGATGTGACCAGCACATTACCTTCCGTCAGTTCCATGTACATATTTTCTACAAATTCTATACAGAAAGTTCCTTGCAAAAAATTCTATATATTTTGTACATTACCTTCCGGTAGTTGTATGTATTTTATACAAATTCCATACAGAAAGTTTCTAGCAATTCTATATTTCAAGTAAAATTATAACATAAACACACTATGTCAATTGCACTTGACGCTGACATCTTTCAATCAGAATTTTCTTCATATAGTAGCTGTTTCCATAGTTATAGCATAGCTGGATAAATAATGAGATTTAATTTCTTTATAATTTTTTAACTCTATCCATTTAATATGAAGTATAGAATGCAGTCAAATCCTCTAGAGAATAAAATATTCTTAAATATTTATAATAATTTGAAAAAATACTTTACAAAAATATTTTTTTCTGATCAATAATATTGAACAATAGTTATTTATGTACCTAGCACAAAAAATTGCATATTATAGCAGAGCTTGAGTTTACAAAAAAGCGAGGCTATAATATGCATATTTATGTCTTACTAATAATAGATCTAGAAGGGTCGTATCACATTTACAATAATATTAAATCGTAGTAGGTTTAGCGGACAAAAAAGGTTTGCGGACGAAAAAGGTTTTGCGGATGAAAACGTTTGCGGCCGAAAAAGGTTTACGGACGAAAAGTGATAACCTTCTGAAAAGTGTCATTTTTTGTCTGAAAATAAACACGTAAAATTTCACTTTTCGTTTCGGTAGACAAAAAATATTTTTTTACTGAACAAGTATGATAAAATACTGAACAAAATATTGTGTATCTAGTAGGAAAAGTGATACATTCCCGGACGATGGTGGAGATTGCGGGGCAAGCCGTAGGCGAAGTCAGCAACACCAGGAGTCTGGGGAGTCACTTTTCCTACGTGGTACACATACAATTTTTTTTTCGATTGGTTTATATTCAATAATTATTTATTTTATATTTCATTTATAAATGTCAGACAACAAACAAGACATAAGATTATTGAGTTTTGATAAAAATATCTGAGGACAGCGTAACTATGATTTGTTTATTTATTTGCATAAATGTCAAAATATATTTGAAACAATGAACCGCGTACTGTCCGGGAATACTTTGTCACGCGCCGGAAAAAATATGCCCGGACTGTTATTTTTCGTTGCCTAGCAACTACACTAAAATACCGGAACAATGCACTTTTCGGTTCGAAAACACACCGGAAACGTGTCGGTTTTCGTCCGATCGAAAAAAAAAATATTTACAGAACAATGGGCCCGTCCAAGTCATCGACTTTTTAGAAATTACATATCGCATATGAATTTTGAATATAAATAAATGAAAACGAAATAAAAATTGCTATATATTTTGTATTTTTATACCTATAATAATGTACTTAAAGTTTTTAGCATAAAACGATCGCCATGTTGTGACGTCAGCGTCATTACAGTCGTCCAGTTACCTTGTGAAAATTTCACTGTACAGTGGACCATGCATATTTTGCTCATAAATTCGCGATTGGCTTGACACATACTCTAACACGCACATATTTAATATATCCGAGTAATTTTTTATTAAGATCAAAAGAAAATTTACTTATTAAATAAATAAAATTATAATTTATGTTTTAATTATGGTAATCTTAATACTTGTCATTGTTGTAATCATTTAGTAAATAGAAATGTAAATGTTGTATTACTTTTTATTATGAACTATGCTTTGATTATTGTAATCAATACTGTCTTTGTTGTATTTAATTATAAATAGAAAATAGTTTAAATACTATTTTAATTATAATAATCACTCTTGGTGAGTATAATAACCTGCAATATTATATTAAAGAAAGTCTTAAAGTAACATTAATTAAGCGAATGATTAATCTGATTATGAAAACGAGCAAAAATTATTAATTTTACTTCCCTATATTACCATTATTAATGGTAACGTATGTCGGTTCTCTCTACTTATGACGGAGTGACACTAACGTCACAACTTTCGCGCTAAAACTTTAATAATTACTTTTGGCGTTATTAAGCATAATTTCAAGAAAACAAAAAATACGGAATTTCTATTTTTAAATTCTTCATAACATATAAAAAATTCAAAAAAAGTTGGACGGGCCCATTATTGTTATTTATATTGAACACAAAATACAGAATAAAACCAAATAAAATATTGAGCAAAACTGAATAAAATAATGAACGCTTAAATACGTGCCTTTATAAATATACCTAACAATGTGATCCTGAACGATATTTTCTAAAAATCGTATTCACTAAGTAATATATCGTTATAAACATCCTCATATCGTTTGGCACAACAACATTTTTTTTAGGAAAGATAATAACTATTATTGGAAATGAAATTAGGTAACATTGTCGTGTCATTTTACAAAAAATATTGAAATGATTGTTTTTTTTAATAATTAATTCTTTAATGTGTAAACAATTATGTAAAAAACTATTATCAAGTGGATTATTATTATCCCATAAAAGACCTTGACGACCACAAACATTTCTTCTAGAACGTATGTGTTACTAATTACATATCTGATGCATATATAAATGTTTTGTTATGTACCTATTTTCAATTTCTTCGTGCTCAAATATAAATAATTAATGAATTAATTAACCCTTTCATTTTCTAACATTTGACATTATCGGATTGAATTACAAGTAAATACTTATCGGTTCGAACTACTGAAAATAACGACAATACGATTTTTAATATATCGACATTGGTTTTACAGAATACGCTTTTGAAAATTTTCATTATTTCAAAAATTAAACTATTATAAATACCCCTTAACCTTAAAATTAATTTTAATAAAAACTAAATACTTATTTCAAGAACTAAGTTCTCATTAACAGTAGTTCAACAAGGGAAAGTTGAACAGAGTAGTCAAGATTACTCAACATGTCAACCAACTGGGATTATATAGGGACGGGAGTCACAGCTGAGTAATTACCTATAACCTAAGATAAATTTCGTCCAAAAATAATGAGTCATTAGATTTTAAATCGTCCATTAAAATTTAACTTTGTATTAAATCGAAAAGTTTTCAGTTTAGTATGGGACCGAGATCTGCGTTCATCAAATTATTTTTATATTTATTTATTATTAAACTCTCGTATGCATCTAAATATCTATTATTAATATGTTTTAAAAGTTTAATATTAGAATTGTTAACTTTGTGATTATTAATGAGCATAATATTGAGCTACGCTACATTTTTCTGGATTACAGCTTGTTAGATGATAAAAATGTTCTTTAAACCGAGTGTCAATATGTCTTTTAGTTTGACCGATGTAAACTTTATTACAATCATTACAACTAATTTTATAAATACCGGATTTTTTGTTAGTATCTATTTTATCTTTAGGGTTAGGTACCTAATAACGATTTACTGGTATTATTTGATTTGGAAGTTACAGTTAAATTTTGATTTTTAAAAATTTTGTTTAAACTTTTGGAAGCTTTATCGTACGGTAGTGTTATGTATTTATTATTATTTTTCTTTTATTATTAGATAGTGTGAACGTTGTTAAATTAGAAAAGGATTGGCGATTTTTAAATTTATGAACTAACAGGGGATTACAGCTCAATCGAATTAAGAGGAATTAATAAGAAATAGTGAAAGTAGGTATTTAATAATGAATATTAATAAAGAAATAAAATGATGTAATTGAAATACTTCGGAAATAAGGGGCTTTTTGTTTTAGCAGCTCGTCACTCATATGAAATCCGTACATATTATTTTGATTGGCGACTTAAATGCCACCTATAAATATATAACGAATACCGAGTTAGGGGTGGAGTCTACTACCAATGGAAGGAGATAAATTCAAATAGCGGACACGTGGCTACCAGTCCAGTACTGCAATTCTCAAACAGTTTTTATTTGAATATAAATTTCTTGCATTAAACTTAATAATTTTGATTCACTTGCAACTATAAAGCATGTAAACTTGTACAGTGTTAAAATATTAATTTGTTTTTTTATAAATATAATTTAAAAATAGCATACATTTCAAGAACATTTTAGATCCACGAAGAAAACAGTTTTATATAAAAACTTATATTCGTGACGTTACATCTATATTTTCAAATTTCGCTTATTAATAGGAATTTTTTCACCGGATTTTCACCAATAATCTTAGTTTTATTTATACTTTCTGATAAAATTATATAAAAAAAATGGTAGAATCCCCTATTTATCGATAGTTTTAACCGGGAAGCCGTTATACTTAGCTATTTCTTTAATACAGTTTAGTTCAGTTTTAAAACGTTTTTTGTTAAAAGAAATTTAGTTAATCTGTTTATTAAAAAATTAAACGAAGCTAATTTATGTTGCCAAAAATGATTGGAGTCATCAGTTATAAATCTGTTGTGTTCGTGGATTTTCTATAGATATCAAACTCTAGTTTGTACTTGATTTTAATAACCAGTATGTCCAAAAATGGTTACTGCTCTACTGTTCATTGGTTTCTTTTTCAATCGTAAATTTAATTGATGGGAAAACTGAATTTAAACTGTCTATACTTTGTTTCACGTAAGAAAATAGTGATGGGAAGATAGGTGCAGTTTGATATTGTTGTTTGATTGGACAATATCGGGATATTCCCCAATCAAAGAACAAGATCAAACTGAACCTATCTTCCCATCACTATTTTCTTACGTGAAACGAAGTATAGAAACATTTTCAAATCGCAGTTATTAGTATTAACTATGGCAAAAATATCATCTACATATCTAATCCAAACTCTAGGGAAATATACTTGTTTTTCTTAAATTCAGTTTCGAAATTACTCATAAATAAATTAACTAAAAATTGTGATAAACTATTTCCCATAAATGTGCCTTCATTTTGGTTTACTTGAAAATAATTTTGCTTCATAAAGTTTTAAATACTCATTAATTTTTGAATCCTCCAAGTTGTTTCCTAATATTCTAAAGTTTCTGGGATAGGTCCACTTGGAAATAAAGAGCGAATGTCAAAAGAAACCAATATTTCATTTTTATCTAATGCAATATCTTTTACCGGTTTTAGGATATTAATCAATTGTTTACATGTACAAAAGTAGGCTGGTAACTAAGTAATATCTGTATCTGTATGATAATATTATTACCATACTGACTTGTCACCAGCGGTCTACAATATGAAAATAAAATAAAATGAAAGTATAATGCTCTTCATTGATACATACAGATAATGTTAGTGTATCGTTCTAAATACGGTTTATTTTATTCTAAAACAATAAACATGAGGAATAAAGCACACAATTTGAATATTTGTCATATTGACACATGTCAAAAAATTGTTCTGTTAACCATAGCATTCTGAAAGTAGCATTAACGAGAGAATTTCAAAAAATCATATTATTAATATAGTGTTAATTTTCTGAAACCGATAAACTATTGAACAAACCACGGATATTATGTATCATAACAAGCCTTAGATGTCTTAAAATCCTCGCTCTACGAGTTCGGATTTCAAACCGACATCTGCGACAGTTATGATATACATAACATTTCTAGGTATGTTAATAGCTTTAACTTTATCGGTAAATTGTAATGAATTTTTTACGGAAAATGTTTGCGGTTGATTTGGACAACTACTAAATTAATTGACTAACCAGTTTGAAAGCAAATAAGTTGGTGAATTTATGCCAGAAACTATAGGTCTTACTGAATTATCTGGTTTATGAATTTTTGGAAGACAGTACATTTTTAGAACTACTGGGTTTGAAACTTTTAAAATTTATATTTTTATTGATTAAATTTGGGCCGTTTTTATATTCTGTGGACATTTTAGATAATGGATTTTTATTAACTTACGCGTAAGGTCCGTTATTTAATTGGTTATTTACTCTATTAAAATATTCTTATTTATTCTACAATGACTATATTATTCCCTTTATCTGCCTTTAAATAAAATACGTCGCGTTTTTAAGATTATTTATAAGTTTAATATCATTATTGTTAGGTTTGTTTTTAAAACGATTTAAAGCAAGCGATTATATCATCTAAAGGTGAGTTATTTTTGGTGAATATTTTAAACCTTTATTTAACAAGTTAATTTCATCTTTAGACAAATTTTCCGACGATTAGTTTACAACGATGTTTTCATTTATAGAACTTCTAGTATTTAGTTTTTATGAAAATTAATTTTAAGGTTATGGGGTAATTATAATTGTTTTATGCCCGATTTTATAAACATCGAATAAACTGCTGAGTTATTACTTTAAAAGTAAATTTAATCGACGAGTAAATAAAAATGTCTGTTTTATAAAACAAGTTACAGAGTAAAATAACTACTTGCAGAGTAAATATTTTATCCTAGCGATTTACCGACAGAGACATGACATTATCATTATTTTGTGATTTTTGCATTTAAATATTTCTATAATTATAAACATTTAATATTGTTTATCACTATATTAAGAACCTATAGGCCAGAGTGGTAATAAAATTTTATTTTTTTATGAATTTGCAACTACAATTTTAACTGAGGACAAAGGAAAAGAGCCTCCATGAAGAGTGTGTGAATACCGTAGTACACTCAGACTACGGTTTCTTAAAGCGGCTAATCTTTCCACTACTGGAGCATAAGGAAGATTGATAAAACCAGGATGAAACATTACTAGACCGTACCTCTTAAAACCACTAGTGACGATAATGTTAATCTTCAAATGAAGAGGATCTATTCCAAGCAATGTACCGCAGAATGTTTTAATAATATTGTATTCTGTAGGTTCCTGACACGAAATAAATCCAAAAGTCAAAATAGAAAATAAAGTGTGTCATAAAGTGGCAGGTGTCAACTAACATCGAAAAAAGAGAGAACGGGGAAAAAATTACACAGAAATAGACAAAGCAAATATATTGCATATAAATAAATAAATGTAAAAATAATGCATGAGATGAAATAATAATAAATTTAATTTAATTAATTAATGTTGATGTGTCAAATTTATTCTACAGAATAAAATTTACTTCCTCGAAAATCGGTGGTGTAATTTATTCTCTAGATTTACTTAGCTAGTATTTTTATTTTTGCTTTAAACTACGAAAATCTCTGGAATAAACTATTTTACTTTAAGAGTAAATTTTACTTTGCTAGTAATTTACTTATCCATCTTTTATAAAACTGGGCATTAGTTATATTTAACCTTAGACTCCATCTATTATTAATATTTAACAACTTTTCTTACAGAATAAGCCTGTAATAAATATGATTATTCTTACCTTAACGATTGTCGTATACTACGATGGTGAAATGAAGAATTATTGTATTTCGAATTTACGACAGTAACAATTAAAAAATAAATATATATTTTAATTGTTACACTTACAATCATTGCCATTATTTTGTGAATGTGAATATATTATATTAATACATACATAAAATTATTGTAGCACTATTTTGAATATACCTATCAATATGGGTACTTAACAAGAACAGCACAACAACTGACGAATTCTATTGTACACATAGTTTTGAAACATTTTTGAAATACGTTGTATGCTGTGCAGAATCAAGGACAACAACTATTTTGAAAGAAGCGTAAATCCAAACGCAATAAATGAAAAAATCGACTTATGACGTTTTGTTTTTTGTCTCGGCAGTAATGAATTCATAATCAAAGGTAAATTTGTATTTTCGTTAGATATTCAAAAATAAATACAACTCTAATAAAACTAACAAGAAAAATTTAGATAAATACCAATATCGATTACATAAATAAAAATTTTGTTGCGATATGTAGCATGATTCCAATACCTACCTCTCTGACCTAGGGATGCCAACGATATATCAATAAATAAAATATATTGATATATTAAAAAATATATCAAATAAAAATATTCGATAAATATTTGAACTATATATCGAGTAATTTATCGATATATGTAGGTGCGATATATCGTTACGATAGAAATATTTTTTTTTTGTTTTGTGTATTTTTACAGTAGGTACTGCTAATTTGATTGACAATGGTTGTTTTATTTGTTTAGTGATTAAATTAAAAATTGTTTTTAATAATGGGATCACCTTTAAGTTGTGTAGTTATGTGTTTTTGTTTATTTCTTGTGATTTTTTTCACATCACCGATATATCGATACCCAATTTATTCTCGCCGATATATCGAATATATCGATATAGCTTCAAAATATATCGAGTGATACGATATATCGATATATGCTACTACTTTTGCCATCCCTACTTTTACCTACGGTGGTGAGATGTAAAAACATCTGATGTGGCCAGCACAATACCTCCCGCCATTTTATTTTATTACATTAAATTCATATTTCCATGTTTACTAATTCTGAAAACTTCAGAATGTCAAAAAAATCTGATGTGGCCAGCACATTACCTTCCGTCAGTTATATGAAGCATTTACGAAAATTCTACCTGTGAACTGTTACCAGTAAACTGCTGTTTATCAGGTTATAGCTACCGGAATCGATATTTTAAGAACTCAACTGGTAAACAGGGTAGATCCATAACCTATATAAAAAAAATTTGAAACAGGTTAGAAATTTGATGTAGTTAACAAACTGAGCAGTCATACTTTGAACAGATTTCCACTTTTAACGCGTGCACTTCGCTTTGCATCACTACTTTTTTTTGAGATTAAATTCTTCATGAATCCGGTGGATGGATCTGGTTGATATCCTAAATTTCGAGTAAAATTACAATATAACACAAATATACTACGAATATGTCAATTGACACTGACATCTTTCAATCAGAATTTTCATAATATAGTAGCTGTTTTCATAGCTATGTCTACTTTATGAAATTTAATTTCTTTATAATTTTTTAACTCTATATCCATTTAATATTAAGTATAAAATGCAGTCAAATCGTATAGAGAATACAATGTTCTTTAATATTTATAATAACATTAAATGTGAAAAAATGATATTTAACGTCGTTTTTTCAAGAAAAACTGTTAAAATCTTCAAATGAGGATATTTCCGGTTGACCAATTATAACCAAAATCTAATCAGCTCTTCATATGGATGCAACGAAGAGAAATACGAAAGAATTATAATTTTTGGTATTGTAGTTTTAGAGTTATCGTAGACGAAAATTTTGTTACACACACACAGACACACATACATACACACACACACACACACACATACAGACATCATCGTAAAAATAGTAAAATCGTATTCTAGGGACCTTAAAACGTGCTTATTCATTAAAAACTCACTACCGAAATTTTTGACCAAAGACAATACCTTCCTTACCTAAAGGTGACGGAAGGTAAAAACGCGGTCTGCAGCCTACATGAAGATCTCCAGTAGGTACCAGTGGCGTTCACAGGATTTTGGTCTAGGGGGGGGGTCGATATAGAGGCGATTTATATATAATTTTTATGTATCTACTTTTCGCGAATTTTTACCTTCCGTCACCTTTAGGTAAGGAAGGTATTGTCTTTGGTCAAAAAAATCGGTGGTGAGTTTTTGATAAATAAGCACGTTTTAGGATCCCTAGAATACGATTTTACTATCTTTACGATGATGTGTGTATGAGTGTATGTGTGTGTGTCTGTGTGTGACAAAATTTTCTAATGCGATAACTCTAATACTACAATTCCAAAAATTATAATTCTTTCGTATACCTCTTCGTTACATCCATGTGAAGAGCTGATTAGATTTTGGTTATAATTGGTCAACCGGAAGGACCCTAATTTGAAGATTTTAACGGTTTTTCTTAAAAAAACGATGTTAAATATATATTTTTTCACATTTAATGTTATAAATATTAAAGAATATTTAATTCTCTATACGATTTGAATACATTTTATACTTTATATTAAATGGATATAAAGTTAAAAAATTATAAAGAAATTAATATCATATATTAGCCTGCTATGCTATAATAACTTTGGAAACAGTTGTTATATTACGAAAATTCTGATTGAAAGGTGTCAGTGTCAAGTGCAGTTGACAGTATGTTTGTATTATAATTTTACTGGAAAAGTAGGATCTTTTGCTAGAATTTGTATAAAATACATACAACTGCCTTAAGGTAATGTACAAAAAAAATCTTTTGCAAGCAACTTTTTGTATGACATTTATACAAAATACATAGAACTGACGGAAGGTAATGTGCTGGCCACATCAGATTTTTTTTAATATGTACATACATTAGGATGGACCTTAAAAGGGGTCAAGTCGAATTTTATTCAGGCCGCACCGAAAGTGGTCCTAAATAAATAAAAAAAAATGTCCACATATTCTCGGGTCATTTCAGTAACACGAGGGGTCTCTGAGAAGATGATACTACTTTGATGACCGGTGGACGCCTCGGATGGCTGGCATCCACGACTTCGTGTGATGAAACTCGTGAGAAGGACTTCGTGCGAAGGAAGAACACACATACACTAACACTTTATACTGATGAACACTACGGGCATGAACAAATACTTGTATTTTAATAACTAACTTTATTTACATGATTATTATAACTTATTAACTATGGATTAAACTAAACATAAATAACACAACTAAGCAAGTACTAAACTGTTACATTCTGGAAACCAGCGGACGGGCGTCGCCCCAAAACGAAAAGACACTACTTATCCAAAAACATGACACGTCTGCCCGATGCGACAAACTAAATTCGACGCTTCCATGTTATCTCTCACGAGTATCTAATCTGACTCTCTTTAAAAACAAAACGCTATCTTCAGGACAGGATTATCTTAGGGGTACGGGGTGCATAGGCTAGGGCATTCCAAAGTCACGCACGTATACATAATAATTTCTAGACTAATGATAAACAAATAAATGTCGTGACTATCATAATACAATATGAATTTCAAAACTGAATTTTGACAATTTATAACTTAAACAGATAAACAGAGTTAAAATATGATTATTAAAACTATAATTTAGAAGAGTTTATAAAAAGTTATTTATCTGTTATTGCGCTTACCCTCGTCTTATTACATTAGTATATATTCCAATATTGAACGAATTTTTGAATCCTCCTATTTGCTAGGAAAAAATAAAGTTCCAAAATATGTTAAAACCCAATGTTATTTAAATAGAGCACGGTCAAATATTAATATTACACAAAATCATTGCCAGCACAATTTTTGTTTATTTATTTGGAACCATTTTAGGGGGCTCCGGTTAAAATTCGACTTGACCCCTTTTAAGGTCCATCCTAATATACATATATTTTAAACAATTTCATATACTTATTCTCTCATATTTAAAATAAAAGCAAAGATTTTTTAAAGATATTAAGATATAAGAACGTTACATCAAAAATATTAGAGACATTAAACAAGAAAATCTGTCACCCAATAGCTTGATTTATACTTGAAAATGGCTGTCTCTTCCCTAGAAATTCTAGCGCAATTTTTCTTTTTTGTTGTGAACAATACTTAGTCAGATTTACTTAAGTGAGGGGCCATTACGCTCTAAGAAATCAGTACGTGTCACTTGCATTTATAACGTTGGTTAAAAATTTAGTGTTAATTTTGACACTAAAGCACAGTAAATTTGACACTACTGTTTATACTATCGTTTTGGTACAATTACACGAAGCATTAGTGTTGATATTTATACTATATAGTATAACTTCAATTTATAAACTGTAATTGTTAACGACATTCGATTGAATTTTATCTAAACAGTGTAATATTCATTTAAATTTGTGCGATTATGACAAGCTTTTGGTAAATATTTACACCAGATGGCATGAGTTATTCTTTCGTAGTGTATTCGGTTGTGCGTCCTACGTATAGACGTTATAACAGGCGTGAATTCGAATCATACTTTTCGTTTACGTTTAGGGTGATTCCCGTTAAGCTAATACATACTTATATTATCACCGTTTCCTACCGACTGTCAATACCTCTCGGCGCGCTACTAAGCATGTATTTATATGCAACTAGCGACAAATGGCACAATTTCTATTGATAATCGGTATTTTTACAGTTTCTGCCAACTGTAACTTATGAACTTCCGAATATAACATCGCTGACGATACAAATAGCCCTTTGTCTATATATCTATGTATGTCAATCGATATATAACCTTTAATCGAGAGTTCCAAATGATTCGAATCCCTCTTTTCGGAGGTATGTAAACAGGCAGATGTTTACACACCCCTAATCACGTATATACAGGAAAGGTGGCCATTTGGGAGCGATTTTACACTGGAATAAAGTACTTACTGATCGTGCCAGTTGACATCACTAACTGCTGTGATTGTTGTCTGGAACCCCCTTAGTCACTACATTGGACTCCACTAGTTTTCACGGTTATTTAGGATATATTTGAATTAATACCAACGCCATGTAAATTAACGATAAATATATTAAAATAACCAAACATGCTGAAATATAATTACAATTTGCTTAAACATTCAAATACTGTTGGCGATTATGACAACGAAAAATGATGTTTAGCGTTTATCTATACTTGTTTTTTACACAAGCGAAAACAACCTCGCTTGAGAGCCGCATAAATGCGTACTAAAGAATCAGACTTCGGCGAGAGAGTTTCTAAACGATTAATGCTGATTTTACTAAAACTCATCTCTTTACGTTTCGCCTAAGTTGAATTGTGTGTCTTTATATTTCGAAACATTTCTCAATGTTACAACGTGTTGCAACAGAGAAGTATATTAACATCTAGTTTGGACGTGTTGTGTAGCTTATTGCCATTTTTGTACATTATTGCTGGCGTCTAGTATTAATTTACGATTGTTTTATGTGAAATATGTAATATTCTCTTTGGCGTTAAGGCTTTTAAATTTCAATATCTGAAATGTATTAAATGGTGCATGGTGCAAGTTTCCAGAAGATTGATCACTACAAAGTTACGTTTTAATTGGTAAGTAACATAATAATAGCCTTCGACTATACATATACATATATTTAATAATATTATTTGCTCTCTTAGTAAAATGCATGAAAATCTATAAGCTTTGTTGTAGTGGAAAGCGAAAAAATATTTTAATTTTTACTATATTTACAAAACAAGAACACAGAAATAACTGAAGAAATAAAATCAGCAATATTTCATTTTTGTTGTACTAATGACGTTGATTAAATATTTAAAAACAGGAAACTAATAATTTCATACCGAAATTATTATACGGGGGATATTCTGAAACTATTTCCTAGATTTGTAGATACACATTGGAATTATTTTTAATTACATTTTATCTTTACCAATTTCAAAATAATGGTAATAAACCTTATTTTGTTATTTATAATTGACATATTTTCAAATATTAATTGGTAAACCTAAGATTCAGTTACAAAGCTAATTATTGTTATATATATATATATATATATATATATATATATATATATATATATATACATAGGCGTATAACATGGGAAAACTGATTTTTGTGAATAAAAAGTGTCCGGCATAAAATTAAGCCATGCTATTTAACATGATAATAGTACATTACCTCGTGTATCTTATTTAATATTAATTGCATTATTATCATTGCGTAAATCAGAGAAGTTTATAAATATCTGTCAATAAATATTTGTTTCAATATTTTATTATGTAATATCCAAATATTTGCAATTATCATTGTAGGTGAATGGTTCGGGTAGCTGACTGTGGAATGAGATGACGTTTACACGTTGGGTTCGAATCTCCGTCAAGACAGTTTTTTTTTATTTATGAATTAATTACGAATTATATTAAAGATATTATGTATTATATTTAATATGGATATCAATGTTTTGATTATTCTAATCAATTCATTGTTATAACCAAGTACATAATGTAAAATAATTGGTTTTAGACAATGAGAAAAATTGATTACAATAATCAAAACATATATAATATAATAAAAGGGCATTTTATTTTCTTTTAATCTTAATAAAAAACATGATTGAGATAAAATGAATATGTGTATGTTTTGTGTTTTTACTGTAAAAGTAAGTGTTATAGTTTAAATTCTTATGCTTTTGTGTCATACTGATAATTACTACTTCCATAGAAATTAGTATTATATAATTATAGAAACTTATTTGTAATTATTTAACTAATTCATCCATATTAATATATTACATAATATCTTTAATATAATTCGTAATTAATTCATAAATAAAAAATTTTTTAAAAAAAATCAGTATTGACGGGGATTCAAACCCCAACCTCTAAACGTCGTCTCATTCCACAGTCAGCTGCCCTAACCATTCACCTACAATGACAATTGCAAATATTTTGATATTACGTAATAAAATATTGAAACAAATATTTATTGACATATTTATAATTTTCTCTGATTTACGCAATGATAATAATGTAATTAGTATTAAATAAAGTACACGAGGTAATGTACTATTATCATGTTAAATAGCATGGCTTAATTTTATGCCGGACAGTTTTTATTCACAAAAATCAGTTTTCCCATGTTATACGTCTGTCAAGGCCTGCTTGGAACACACGGTATATATATATATATATATATATATATATATATATATATATATATATATATATATCCATACTTCATTAATTTTATCAATTAAGGTTGTGTACAAATTGCCATGGAAGACTTTGTCCAACGAGTCTCAAAAACGGCTCAACCGATTTGAACAAATTTTGGTTTATAACAATTATATTAAACATAGATTGTAACGAATATTAAATAAAAAAAATTGAATTTGTTTTTATATAAGAAATCAAAAAAAAAATTACAACTTTTAATGTTTTTGGATTAAAATTTATTTCAAAACCATCTTTATAAATTAAGGACTTCAGATACATTTCATGTTTTAATAACAAACATGTAGTATTGGCGATTACCTGGCCAAAAGAATTGTCTATATACGACAATGTAAAAGTAGTTCAGCGTTTTGTCGCATGGTGCGCCTTACGAATTCACTATCCTCTATGCTCAAAACTAATTTCTCAACAGAGTTGGGCGTCGTGCAGTCGTCGCAACACGCAGCAGAAACGTAAACTAAATAATGATATACCGAAACACCCAAGAATAATTAATAAAGTAAAAACAAACAAATAATATATATATATACATATATATATATATATATATATATATATATATATATATATATATATTTCATATTAAAATTAATACAGTCAAATATGTATTTTTAATAAATATAAATTTATAAAAATATGTACATTTAAAAAGTATTACTTTTTTGAGCGTCAATTATATATTGAGGATCTTTACATTTCTTATTTTTTCTAATTCGCCTTGCAAGCGAATGACACCCCTAAATATTTAAATAAAATAAATATATCATCACGGTATATTACGCATTGCTGGATGTGCCAATCTGTTTATAAAAATAAAACAACTGCATAGGAACCAATAAGAAATGTTTTCCTATACGAGCATAATAAAATACTCGTATTCATTATAGTTTAATTTTCCTTTAGGTATAAATGTAAAGGTGACGTATTAGTGGCGGCGCCAGGATGTAAATGTAGGGTGGACACAAGGCACAATCAAAAAACGAGTGGGCATCAGGGGGGGGGGTCATAATAGGTCATGTAAATATAACTGAAAAAAAAGGCGCCGCAGGCAAATTTTTTTTCATTCAAGGACAAATTGCCTTATAATTGAAAGTTACATTTTATCAAGGGATGTGAGCTGATAAACTGAAAATTGAATATCACCTGCACTTCTACTATTATAATAATTATATTTTAACTGACATCCATATTTGGTAATCAACATTAATATTTCAAAAATAAAAATAAAATAAATAAATATATCATCACGGCAAATTACCCATTGCTGGGTGTGCCAATCTGCTTTGTGCGCAGATATCGGCAATGATGAAGATATATTTGTACCATGCGGGCGTTTACCAGGCGTCACCTCACGGGCACTCATTGCTGGCGTGGAGAGTGCATCACAGGGGTCAATTTAGTGCCATTTAAAATATTTGTCGTTGGTCGGGATCGAACCCGGTTCCCCAGATTCGCGACCAGACACTCAGGCACGCGGCCACGAGACCCCATAATATTTCAAAAACAAGCTATAAATATTAACTGAGTAAAATACAATACGTATTTAATTTTATCTTAAATTATAATATTTGCGGTTGTTTGATTTTGTTTTTTTTTATCAATTTATGACTTATGGTAGTTACCTCCATTACCCCGCGTCCCTTGCATTCGCGCCTGGTGAGCACCCGTTTATTTTAATAATAAAGATACGTAGGTATATGGTATTTTTTCATATACACACATGAAACGAAACAAAGACACATATCCATATTCGAATAATTACATATACCGAGTGTTTACTTTTTTATGAATTGCAGGAAATACTGTGGTGAAATTTGCATAAAGCTGTAATTTCTGCCCTATTAATTTCAGAACAAAAGTATAAATACAAATAATGTTCAGAATTAAAAATAAAATGTTATTCACAAATATTTTATATACCAAAATTATTATTTGTATGTTGGTAATGGGTGGGCACTTGAGTGGGCACAAGTCTTTTTCGGGTGGGCACGTGGCCACCTTGCCCCCCCCCCCCCTTAGCGCCGCCACTGTGACGTATATAAGAAAAAAACCTTCTCACGTTAGGTACATACATCTTATTAAAATTCACAAGTATTTATGAATTTTAATATGGATTATGGATATGAGGTGCGACAAAAATAGAACGAATATGTAGAAGATTTTTATTTACTCAAAAAGAAATAAATAACCAGAATAACAAATTATGAAAGAAACTTAACTTACACAAAAAATAAACAGCAAGTATTACATTTTATACTTTGTCCAATTGTTAATTTTTATGAAAGTTGGTTCTTTCAAAGGTGTAAAAATTAGGTTCCAATTCGGATAGTCAGAAACATGACAGATCATTTAACACACTTACCCATACGATAATAATATTATACATATACATAATAAATAGATTAGGTATGTATTTACATTCTACTCCGGTCTCCGGTACACTATGAAAAATAATTATTATCGGAGAGGAGAACTGACTCGAACAGAGTACGAATTCTTGGAAAATTTAGGGGAAGTGGAATTTTTGAAATCTGGCAATACCAAGGTCACCTGTAAGAGATGGTTACAAGGGCCTAATGGTTAGTGATACACACGAGGCGCGACGAGACGAGAAATATAAAATATCGATCTCGTCTCGTTTTCGAAACTGCAATCTCGCTCTCGTTCTCGAAAATTTTTTTGGGTTTCGTCTCGTTCTCGCTGTAAAAATAAGCGCTTGCGCACTACGTATTTAAAACGGCATTTACGTATCAGTTGAACTACAAAAGACAAGTTTGCACCAATCGTTCCGTCTTCCGTGTATTTGCAGTCGTCTAACTGTAATAAAGAGACGAAGCACTAAATTCTAGTCACCAAATATTTTAATACGAACATCTGCTAATACATTCTGTCATCTGTAAAACTAATTAAACATTAAAAAAATTCTTTTTTGTAACTAATAGTTTCTACACTTTATCATTAATTATATGCCACTATTTCAGTAAGATTTACTCATAAAAAAGCACTACACTGGGAACCCGCTGGCAACAAATCGCTCCGCTTCACTCCGTGTTGGCTCCTATCAACGTTTAATATAAGATCCTTTACTTTTCAGGGACGACAAGAATTTTATTAACCGTAGTTTTAACTGTGATGAATTAGGGGCTGAAATGTTGGAGAAAAATTAGTTCTATTAGATGCAAAACCGATTTAGTCTTTATTTTGCATTTCCCCGCTCTGCGACCGATATCATTCGACTCTAGAGACTCAAAAAAAATATAGTCAATTCATATAATTTTCACATTCACGTGTTCTATGCACGAATTACCGTTGACTTCTCTCCCTGTACGGTTCATTTTTCAAGGTTATAAATACTTTTTATCGCGAGACTCTCGCGAGATTTCTCTTTTCATATTACATTTTACATAAAATTACATCATAATGGCATAAGTGCATATTTTATTATATTTTTAATACATATTTTAGGATTCATCAATTTTTGGAACTCTAATAAAGAATAGGTGTATTTGTTTGAAATATTGTATTCATTTGTAATGGAATTTTAAAAATATTTAAAGATTTAATGAAAAATTAATTATACAATCCGCGTATGAAATATAAAACACCGATTCAAAATGCTATATTTGTCTCTTTGGGATATTACAATAAAAATGCAAAGATGCTAACATAATACAGCGCACATAAAGAAAGAGAGAGAGATAGCAAATAAATAGAAATAAATATTGGTAACACAAAACGCGGTCTCCCGCGACGACAGAAAGCGTGGCGCGGATGTTACGAGTACTACCACTTTTGTACACAACCTTAATGATTGTTTATTTGGGAATCGTCTAGTCCTAATTCGACGTTCAACTTCTTCCCAGAGGTTCTCAATGGGGTTGACGTCCGGTGATTGTGCTGGCCACTGAAGAACCTGGACATTTTTCTCCTGAAACCACTGTTGAACAAGGCGCGATGCATGTTTCGAATCATTGTCCTGTTGGAACACGAATCGCAAAGGCATTTCCCACTCAGCGTAGGGCAACATCACGTTTTGGAGTATGTCCCTATAGATCAAGCGATCCATAGTCCCATCTATAAAATGTATTGGACCTACTCCTCTCCACCGAAAATCAACCCCATAGAAACACACTACCTTTTCCGTGCTTTATTGTTGGTGTAACATACTTTGATTGAAATCTCGTATTAACCGGGCGCCTTACTCGCCTCATGCCGTCAGAATTAAAAAAAATTATAACGAGTTTCGTCGCTAAACAAAACTTTTTTCCACTGTTGAACTGTCCAGTTCAAATGGCGTCGTGCAAATTCAAGCCTCGCAAGGCGATTTCTTTCGGAAACCAACGGTTTTTTAGCTGGACGTCTGCTATAAAGTTTCGCCTCCACTAATCGTCGTTGAACAGTCCTCGCACTAACTTCCAATTCATGAATTTCAGCAATTATCCTTGACCCTGACAACCACGGATCTCTCTGAGAAATTCTTTTGATTCTTCTGTCCATCCAAAAAGTAGTTTTCCGGGGTCTTCCTGATTTCGGCATTTTTTCGACATGCCCTCTTTCATTATAACGTGTAATTATTTTTGATACACTATATTTGGGCAAACCAAACTGTTTGGAAATCGCAATCTTACGCTTTCCTTATAAAAAAGCGTTTACGACCATTTATTTCAACTCCATACAGATTGGTTTCCCTTTTGGCATGTTTATTTCTACAAAAATAAAAGCTACTAAGTTTCATTTACGTGCAAATTTTCATTTTTAAACTTACCTTTACCGCAAACCTTTTTTCTTTATACCAAATCAAAAAGTTGCTGTACTTTTGTCGTTCTAAAAAACTGTATTGTTGAAATAAATTATTGCTTACTAACTTATTTGACATTTGATAACAATTGCATTTTACCTATGATAGCATTGTACTATGATCTCCTAAACTACATGAATTTCGATTTCCATAGTTGCTAATTTTAGTTTAAATATTTAAATATTTGCTTTCGTCATAAAAGTTGCTTTACTTTTGTCCGATAGTGTATATATATATATATATATATATATATATATATATATATATATATATATATATATATATATATATATATATATATATATATATATATATATATATATATATATATATATATATATATATATATATATATATATATATATATATATATATATATATATATATATATATATATATATATATTATGGATAAATTTATAAAATAATATATAATTTAAATCCCGGAGCCTACGATTAAAACAAAACTCCTTCCCTTAAATGTATGTAACTAATCATTTCAAATTAATAGTGGTAACGTTTTGAAAAGAAAATAGTAAACTGAACATTAGTTATATGGAAAAGAACTAAATATAGTTTCCAACATGAGTAAATATGTAAGTACCTATGTATTTAAATTAATAAAAATTAAATGGTGGGAGGTATTGTGTTGGCCACATCAGATTTTTTCTTTCAAAACGTCTATGATTTGTTCATTTTTGATATTCTTTGTGTTGATAACAATGTGACAATAAATTTGTACAGTGAAAATAAATTTTAATATGCTAACGTATGTAATAGTTATTTATGCAACGAGAGTGTAACCAGAAGCTTTATGCTATGAGGTCAAGTATTTCGTGAAGAAGCTTGCCGAGTCACGAAAATTATTAACCGAATATCATCCGTATTTATATTTTTGTCAATTTTGTATTGATTAAATCAATTAGGTATAAATGATGATTTCATGTGTATGATGTCGGTATTACAAAAAATAAGTATGTATTGCGAATTTAACAATTGGTCGTCAAAAAGAAGAATAGCTATAAATATTGGCGCACATTCAAGAATAGTAGGGAAATATTTCAAAATCAAGAATTTGTTATTTTTGTATCGATTTATTTATTTTTTGAACTTTAAATTTTTATAATTTATTTTTTAAGTTCGTCAGGCCACGAGCCGTCACGGACCACCGGGAAATTCCCGGTATCCCGCCGGGCCAGTCCAGCCCTGAATAAGTCCCACTGAGCGCGCAATTCTACGTAGTTATGCCACTGCTAACACGTAAAAATAATAATCTTGTATGATAAAACTTATCAATAAATTACAGATTAGATTAGTAAAATAGTATACATGATGTATATACTCGTATTTGCTATCTAACTATACAATTTCGATTTACATTACAGTATTTATTGTTATAAGCACCTAGAATATTAAAGTAAGTTGGTTATTGTTTCTACTATTATCTTAATTGTATTGTAAGTATATGTATTTAAACCTTTATTCCATAATAATAATATACGATTATTTCATTCGTAAATTTAACCAATCAGAATGTCTCATTTTCATTGTTGTGCATTTTAAATAAGTGACATAAGTAAGTGATTAAATAGCACAGCTTTTTAACAGCGATTAAATTGAAGTTAGCTTTTATATGCAAATTTTGATCATTTTGAAGGCATATTTAGCCGGATAATTAGTCACAGAAGCAAGATAAATGTTTTTTACCTTACTAATATTCTACATCTATAAACATGCGGAATTATTCAATTCAAGCAAATTTTATTTAATATTTTTTGCCATTTATTTGACAAGTAAATAAAAACAAACGAATGAAATAATCTTGACATTATACCCCTCGTGCTAAAGAATTGAATTAATTAATTTTTATGTCTGGCTTATTTATAAAATTTTTCTAACAAATAGTATGTTCCGTAGCGTAACCGGTTCGATCAGGTTTATGGTTTTGTGTTCCGTACGTCCTGAAATTATTTACCGGTTTCTATTTGGAACGCGGTTCCTGAAATAAGTTGGTAATAAGTCGGACCACGGCAACCACGAAATAATCCTGGTTTCTCTGGTATTTTTACCTGCACTACCGCTACTTTCAAACATCATCATAACAAAATCAATCGGTATACGTCAACGTCAAATTTATAAACCGCATTAATGGTATTACTAATACTTATTATAGATGTAAATATGAAAACATCATTTATATTTGATATATTGTTGGTAGTGTTATTATTATTGGCATTAAATGTAATAGAATGTTCAATTTCGTTGTCATATTCAACGTTATCATTCATTTGGTTAATTTTTATTTTTGTTGGTTGTGTCAATTTTAAATGTCATATGATTCAATGTCAATCTGTCCCGAAATGGATGAAAATATTCAGGAATCAAGATACTGTTTTTTTGGCTTTTTAAGATAAAATCCCTCGAACTGCAGTCTAGTTTTTTTTTTCTAATTATTATGTATTCAAACACTTTTTAACCAAAATTTATTGCATAAGCCAGACATGTCAAATTTAATCGATTAAATTCTTAGCACTCGGAAACTATTGAGTATATTTGAAACAAATGAACATAGATAAACTGTAAATTAATCGTTGGAAAGCTAAAAATATACTCTTTCCAATTGTGTAACTTTCCAATATGGCGTCCATTGCTATCTCGAGAACTAATTTATTTGCATTATTAACGTAATGTCATTTTACATGTATTGTTTTTTTTTTTTTGTAAATGTAATATGTAATATTATATACTTTGACATCAATAAAAGTAAAACTCTTGTAATAAATTGTATAATCAATGTTTTATTTTTGTATAAATAAACGAAATATGATTGCTTAAGGTCATTTCTTCGAGAGAGAATACATAGCATTTTAACAGCAACAGTAGCTCAAAAATGTATCGTTTGAGAGAGAAATATTATTATTTATGACACTATTTAATTTATATTATGTGATAGATATACGTAAATGGTGACATTGCTATCAAGTATGTATTTTTGTTTTGAAAATAAACATAAGTAAGATAAAAATTGAGAATAGGGGATTCCACCATTTTTTTATATAATTTCATCAGAAAGTATAAGTAAAACTAAGACTATTGGTGAAAATCCGATGAAAAAATTCCTATTCATAAGCGAGTTATGGTCCCCCGAAGTTTTAAAATATAGATGTGACGTCACGAATATGTTTTTATATAAAACTGTTTTCTTCGTGGATCTAAAATGTTCTTGAAATGTATGCTATTTTTAAATTATATTTATAAAAAACAAATTAATATTGTAACACTGTACAAGTCTACATGCTTTATAATTGCAAGTGTATCAAAATTATTAAGTTTAATGCAAGAAATTTATATTCAAATAAAAACTGTTTGAGAATTGCAGTACTGGATTGGTAGTCACGTGTCCGCTATTTACATTTGTCTACTTCCATTACAGATATAAAATAAAAGATTGCTAAACCCGTATACTAGCTTTGTGATTTCATGGGCGATTATGGTTGCCAAACTACGCTGTGTTTTTTGCAGCACTACAATGCAGTACATAGTTTTCACTTTAATTACCAGTATGTACAAAATATTAATTAAATTGCACTCAAAAGTCAAAATCAAACAAAGTATTAAGCAGCTTGCACACTAACTAGTACGAACTTTTTACTCGAACAAAATATGTTGTTTGTAAACAAACACAGGACAAACCAAACTTCCGAATTGACCGAACGCAGCAGCGTGCGATAGCGATGTTACAAGTTCATATTCTGATTGGTTATCCGTTTAGAAAGATTGGCGCGAGCGATGCGTGCGCAATTAGCTATCTATTTATTTTATATCTGTGACTTCCATTGGTAATACACTCCGCCCCCCTAACTCGGTATTCGTTATATATTTATAGGTGGTCTTTGAGTCGCCAATCAAAATAATGTATATGGATTTCATATGAGTGACAAGCTGCTAAAACAAAAACCCCCTTATTTCCTAAGTGTTTCAATTATATAATTTTATTTGTTTATTAATATTCATTATTAAGCATCTACTTTCACTATTTTTTACTAATTTCTCTTAATTAGATTGAGCTGTAATTCCCTATTGCGTTATTTAAAAATAACTTAATTTTAAAAGAGTCCATAAATATTAAAAGTTGCACGCCTGTGGGTAGTAATGTTATCTGCAGGTAATATCAGACGGTTTATAAATGACCTTGATTAGTCATCTTTCGTTAATCAAACAATCCTAATAATTTGCCACCCCAAAATTAGACCCCAAGTTACGCCCATGGTCCTGAGCATTGCTATATCAAACTTCGTTATGCATTATCTATTAGCACTATGTATTAACGTTATGCATTAAAAAAGAAGCTGTGAATAGGGCTTTAGAGTGCCATCAAAATATTCACTTATTTCAGTGTTTCCCAAATTGTAGGGCGCGCAGCCTAAGGGGAGCGCGAAATTTTCCAGGGGGGGGGGGTGCGAAACGAAATTAATTATTTGCGGTTCAAAAACTACTGCAACGGGCAGAATTAGGAGGTGTGAAGAATTTTGCCACGGGAAACTCTTTGTGCTATACGATTTTTTTTTTCAAATTTCATCTTTGGTGTCGGTTGGAATCGAACCCTGTCCGTCCGAAACACAAACAATCACCTACCGCACACAGCTACGCGACCGCATTTAAAATTACAAGCGAAATATCAATCAAATTTGTGACATTTTGATTGTCATTATCATTTTATTTGTCATGTTAGTTCTAGAATGTTATGTGGTAGAGCACATTGTATAGAGGCGCTACATGTAGGGTTAGAACGGTTAGAAACTCGACCTACTGATCACCAACATCAATCTGTGAACAAAAATTGATGAGTTGTCACACCTTCTATATTTCTACACTGTGGTTATAACGAATTCTGACATAAAATTAATAATTAATTTATGAGACTAAAATATTACATAATTTACATGTATCTGGTACCATTTCATGCAGAAATCTTTCTGGAAAAAAAAACACCCGGTATGTATTTACCTATCAGAAAAATTGTTATGTGACGATAATAAAACATTAGATAATTGAATTCATAATTTAATTTTTTATAAGGATTAAGCAAATAATAAATATATGTTACGATTTAAATTGAAGAATATGGGTTCCGTACTTTGAGAACCACGGCTTGAAAACCGATTTAAAATGAACAACATGTACATAAATACTATCATTTCAGCATCTCTCTATATATTTAATTATTGTTGAATAATGTTTCATGCACTTATAATAATTGTATTTTCAACTGATTAGATAAAAATCAATTATTTTTAAATCTTATAAATTATAATTATTATTATAAATAAATATATGCGTCAGCTTCTTTGTATTCTGTGCCACTAATCCCTAATCTAATCTATAAAACAAAACAAAACTATAAAATAAAATTTATCTAGAAATTCCATCAAATTTAATCAAAGTTAAATGTAATCTGTAATGACGTCTATTTTTTATTTAAATTTTATTTTTTATTCAATTTATACCGGATGCGGATAGAGCTCGATATCCGTTTTATTAAAACGTCCCTTCCCTAATCGATTATTATCATAAAATTTCCGATGAATTCCGGCGAACTAGACCTGCTATTCGTCTGAAAATCATTTTCACCTCCCGCTACCATTGGCAAGGGAGGTATAGGGATATGCTAAAAATCGCATATCGAGATTTTGGTATAACCACGTTTTAAGGTCCCTGGAATCCAATTTTAGTGGGTGAGTGGGTGGGTGAGTGGGTGGGTGAATGGGTGAGTGGGTGAATGGGTGGGTGAGTGGGTGAGTGAGTGAGAGTTTGCGTGTGTGTGGGCGCGCATGCGTGTGGGTGTGTGTGTGTGTTTGCGGGAGTGCAAGAGTGCGGGAGTGTGTGAGTGTGGGAGTGTGTGACTGTGGGAGTGTGTGAGTGTAGGAGTGTGGGAGTGTGGGAGTATGTGAGTGTGTGAATGTGTGAGTGTGGGAGTGTGTGAGTGTTTGAGTGTGTGTGTGTGTGTGTGTGTGTGTGTGTGTGTGTGTGTGTGTGTGTGTGTGTGTGTGTGTGTGTGTGTGTGTATGTGTGTGAGTGAGTGAGTGAGTGTGTGCGTACGTGCGTGTTTCGCCTACGATAACTCTAAAACTACAATTCCAAAAATTATAATTCTTTCGTATTCCTCGTCGTTACATATGAAGAGATGATTAGATTTTGGTTATAATTGGTCAACCGGAAGTACCCTCATTTGAAGATTTTAACAGTTTTTCTTGAAAAACGATGGTAAATATAATTTTTTCACATTTAATGTTATTATAAATATTAAAGAACATTGTATTCTCTATATGATTTGACTGCATTTTATACTTCATATTAAATGGATATAGAGTTATAAAATTATAAAGAAATTAAATATCGTCAATTAGCTATGCTAGAAACAGCTACTATATTGTAACGTTTTCATTTAACTGGGTGGTGTAAATAGTAGACAATTATTATTAATTAAAATTAACTGTTTATTAAATTATAATGAAAGTTACTATTACTATGATTAAACAATTATTAAAAACTAATTAATTCTAAAACTATAATTAACTAGATAATACTTACACTATTTATTTAACCAATTAACACTACTCTTTATTTCCACGGTATTATAAATTATTTATTTCACTACGCGTTCCAATCTTAAACTGCCGGTCTGTTGCAGACTCTTGTAGACTGTTTACGCGATATTTATCTCACTATATTTATATCAATATACACGTATATCACGTTCAACTGTCCGCCTACCGACCTTCACAGCGTCTATATACTCAACTGACTCAACAGCGTCTGTATATTCAACTACTCGGACAGAAGTCACCTCTTTCACAACACTGCCGAGTATTCATATCCACAGCTATCCCAATATACTAGTAACTTCCCGAGTACCTACTCGACACCAACTGCATACGCTCACTACGATACTGCTGTGCTTCTAACTAACACTTTACTCTCTAACACTCCATGTAACTAACTAACTGCATTAATGTAAATGTCTGTCCGTCTTCACTAATGGAATTGAACTATGTAATTCACTCAGCTGACTATGTAAGTCAACCTCCGATCACATAACTAATGTTGTGAGACTCAACTAAATTGATTGTCGAACATAGCTACATCCCGTTTATACAGCTGTCATTATCTTCTAGAAAAGCCCTAGGATGTTCGACCGCATTATAACAATAAACACAAAAGGTTCAGGCAACCGCAAGTAACTAAACACGTCGCGACCAGTTTGTTTACATCGCCCGACTGCTAGCACGATTACATAACCGCTATAAATAGACACTAGCTTACAGCGGCGACGACGGTGGGCGTTCCACGTTACAGTTACAGTATTAAGAAAATTCTGATTGAAAGATGTCAGTGTCAATTGACATATTTGTAGTATATTTGTATTATAATTTTACTCGAAATATAGGATCTTTTTGCTCGAAACTTTCTGTATGGAATTTGTATAAAATATATATGACTGTCGAAAGGTAATGTACATACAAGAAATTTAAAATCTTTTGCAAGGAACTTTCTGTATGGATTTTATAGAAAATACATACGCATTTACGAAAATTCTACCAGTAGATACCGCATCTACCGACTGTGTTCGAAAACACGAGTGGTAAAAAGTTACCGTTGTTCGAAAATTGTACAATATCTACCAGATTCATCTACCGGATTCATGAAGAATCTAATCTCAAAAAAAAGTAGTGATACAAAGCGAAGAGCGCGCGTTAAAATTGGAAATGTGTTCAAAGTAGGACTCTGCTCAGTTTGTTAACTACATTAAATTTCTAACCTGTTTCAAATTTTCAAATTTTTTTTATAGGTTATGGATCTACCTCTGTTTACCACTTTTTAAAATATCGATTCCGGTAGCTATAACCTGATAAACAGCTGTTTACCGGTAGAATTTTCGTAAATGCCTCATTTAACTGTCGGAAGGTAAGGTGCTGGCCACATCAGATTTTTTAAAAATTTAATAAAGAAACGTATGTAACTCAAGAATTCATCTGAAATATAATTGTTGAAAATTTAATTCTAGGTATAATAATGGAAGCAAAATTAAGTACGGAAATACTTCATACTGAAAACAATATACAAACTCAAACTATTCACAATGAAAATACTACCGTGGAAACACAAACCATCGTCCAAAATAATATCAACATTAATAATATTTCAACAAAAGAACCAGAGTTAGAAGACTACAATTTTCCGAAGCCAATAGATTCCTTCAAGGGCCGAGAAGGTGAATTACAACAACTGGATAAATGGCTGTTTTCAGATCACTCGAAAATGGTGATAATTTGGGGTCTACCTGGTTTCGGAAAGTCCGAACTCCTGAAGCAATTTGCTCAGGAGAGCAAACTAAATAATAAGATTAAATACATATGTTGGATAGAAGCCAGCAACAATGACACCCTGGAACACTCTCTGAAGAATCTGGCAGAGATACTAAATCTACCGAAAGTGGACGGAAGATCCTTGATGCAGAAAGTGAGCAGTCAATACCAGGACAGCGAAACTTTGTTCTTGTTTGATGATGTTTATAGTCCTCGGAGCCTTCTGGATTGGGAGACGCCACGCGGTTGTTGGACCCTGGTAAGCAGTCAGTGTGGGGCATGGGGCACGAAGCCGAGAAAAGAGTTGGGCCCCTTGGAACTCGAGGCGGCTGTATCCGTGCTGCAGCATCTGCAGGAACCAGTCGTGACTGCCCACCCAAAATTAGACACCCTGGCTGTGCTGCTGGACAACGCACCACTCGCACTTCAACTGGCCGCTGCCTACATCCGTCAAGAGATGACGCTTTTCCCCAACTTCAATCTCCTTAAGTACATAAAGAAGCTTGAAAAATCCCGCGAAAAGTTTGTCAATGAACCATTGCCCGAAGATACTTTTTTACCTTACCGATATTCCATACAAGCGGCCATGAAGTTGTCTATAGAAAAAATCAGAAATCGTAATAAGTTTGAATCAAACCTAGCTCTAGATATTTTAAATATTTCAGCTTATCTATATCTAAATTCAATAACTGAAGATTTGCTACTACAATTTTCTTTCATTAAAAATAAATTGAAAGAGGCAAAAGATGAGGATGAAGAGCGGGATCCAGAAAAGAAGGTGGTACGGGGTGCATTGGAAGTGTTGCAAAGCCATTCGTTTGTTCACTTGGAGCATGGTTACGTCCGGATTCACGGTCTTGTGCAACAATCTTTACTTTTCTATCACAATAAACTCAATCAAAACATTGAAACACTCTACACTTCGTGTTTGGAATATGTTCTAAATAATAAATTGAATTGGCATTCTGAAACTATTTTGAGACAAGCCGACAAGAACCTTAAAATATTTAAGAAGTTTTTTGAAAAATATAAGTCAATAATAATAGAAAATAAATCTGGCTTTAATGATGAAACATTACGTCTATTTATTATCATGATTTTAAATAATACGGAAAATTCACATGGAACAAAGTTATTATACACAATAATGAACCATTATTTTCAATCTTTCCTTGTTGATTTTGGAATCGAAGTATCTGATATAGTAGTGCTTAACTTTATAAAGAATATTTCTAATTACTCGTTCTTACAAATACTTGTTCTTGCTGGGGCTGAGAAATGTCTGGCTGTCACAATTGAGGAATTGGGTTCTCAAACAAAAGACATTATCCGTGAACATCAATTACTTATTAGTGCCATCTATTCTCAGCAACCTAATACTATAAACCTGTTGCTAAGATATGGAGAAGACATTAATAAAATAATTGTACCAGGCTTACCTACTATACATTTCGCAGTTTGTGTTTTAAATATAGACACCTTAAATATCCTGCTAAAACATAATAACGTCGATATAAACGCTAAAAGTGAAAAAGGAGATACATGCATTTGTTTCGCCATTTTGAACTACTTCTTAATTAAAGTTGACATCATGGAGAACGTGTTTCTTTTAACTGCGAAGCTCCGTACCCTTGTTGACCACGGTGCTTATGTTTATAACGTAACCGAGCGGGGTTTCTCTATTCTGCATGTGGCCGTCCAACAAATTCAGACTGCCATGCATATCAAGCTAGTGGAGTTCATTATGGATGAGTTGCAGGTAGGGATATATCGATGAATGAGAAATATCAATATGTTTACCAAATACATTTTTCCGCCATCTAGTAAGTTATGAGAATATTTGGCAAAATAACAACACATCTAATGCCCGTATCACACCAGCGGGTTTTGTAGCGGTAATAGGAGCGCGGCAGCTAGCGGCTGCGTTTGCAGGTGAAGGAATAGCCGACAGGCTATTTTTCACCCGCCAACCGCACCCGCAGCCAATCACAGAGCCCGATACTGTCACGTGACTGTCTTGGTTTGACATGTGCTATAGTTTTCGTATATGACGGTGCAGTATTTAACTCTTATCTTATCCATTGTTTTTTCACGAGTTCACTGCCGTCTCGAACTGTTCTCGCCTTCGATTAAAAACGTCAAGACGAATAAACAGTGGGCGGTGTGACGGAGCGGGAGCGGCAACCGCACCACAAGTATGCAAGAACCGCGAGTCGCACCCGAATTTGCACCCGCCAATCGCTTCGAAACCCGCTAGTGTGATACGGCCTTTAAATCGGTTGACGGGTGTGTGTGCGGGTGACTTCTGGACCAATAGGAGCGCGGCAGCTAGTGGCTGCGGTTGTGGGTGAAAGAATATCCGACAGGCTATTCCTTCACCCGCCATCCGAACTCTCAGCCAATCATCGAACCCAATACTGTCACGTGACCGCCACCCGAATCCGCACCCGCCACCCACTTCGAAACCCGCTAGTGTGATATGGTCTTAACATACACGCACGCACGCACACACACACACACACACACACACACACACACACACACACACGCACGCGAGTTATAAGTACGGTTTAGTTAAATTTTGTCCGTGTTAATTAAAATAAATTTCAAATATGTTAACCACGTATGGAGTAAATGAAATATATTACTCAAAAATATGGTTACTTTTACTCGTAATTACCAACAATTTTTTGAATTACTTCTGCTTTACTTAGTGTACATTTGCACACTACAGTGCTGGAATTACACTATAATTCGTTAAATGTAAAATAACACTCAACGTTGCTAATCTAACATGTATTTACTAAAAGCAGCGAGCAAGTCAGCACCAAAATGTGAATTGTGCAACTGTGATATGTGCTATACATATTCTTGGTTTGATCTGTGAGATATACGAACGTGTTTATTGCTGCAAAAGTGTTATTACATAATTCAAAATGGATATACCATGTGATACAAAAATTAATAGTTCTAAATGGATTTCATGTGGTTTTTTTTTATATCAACCAACTTTCTCGTGCCAGAAATTATTGAGTCTTTGGATACAATATATATATATATATATATATATATATATATATATATATATATATATATATATATATATATATATATATATATATATATTGTTTAAACTCTATAGCCACGAAAATTGCACAATTAGATACGTCTGAAATATGACTTTAATATTTTTAAATATTCGTTTGTACAAATAACCATATGAAACTATTTCATGTTCCGAGTTCCGATGGAAATTATATTATTAACATATTTTTGTATAACACAGATATTAGCCAAATATAAGATTTATTTACCTATATATATTTTTTGATATAATAAAATTATTTATACTTGAGAGCAAAATATTTGGCCACCTTACAACCTTAATTTTTAAAGAATAAATAGTATGCTTCCTTACATTTGTAAAAAGCGCATTGGTATAATTTCGAAGACCAATTATTGTTCTCTCAAATGATACCAAATTAATCTCTGGTTTAATTTTGTTTATCGTGTTAATAAATTTTATGTTATCGTCAGAATAAGATGAAAAAAAATTGTTTATTAATAACAGATACAAAAACAAGTTTGAACAAATGCGGTTTTCTCAATACTTTGTATAACCCCTTCTTGCTCGTATAACAGATTGCATACGGTTTGGCATGGATCTGATCAGCCCTTCAACAACATCCAGAGGGATATTATCCCACTCTTCTTGAGCAGTTCTTGTCAGTTCCTGAAGTGTTGTTGGAGCTGGAACCCGTGACCGAATTCTTTTCTTGAGTTTATCCCACATGTGCTTAATCGGATTCATGTCCGGACTTTTGGCTGGCCACTTCATGACTCGTGCGCCGACTTTGTTCAGCTGCATGAGGCCTTGCATTATGCTGCATAAGTACGAAATTATCGCCAATGAAGCCAGCATATGGGACAACATGCTCATCTAAGACTTCAGAAATATATGTGGGGATATGCGCCAGTTCGGTTTTTGCATGAAGAGAAATGCCTCCCCAAAACATGCATGAACCTCCTCCAAAAGCTACTTGCTCCACTACGCAGCACTGTGAAAATCGTACTTCTGGACGACGGTAGACTCTAGCTCTTCTATCACTACCATATAAACAAATCTCGGTCTCGTCTGAAAAGAACACAGAGTTCCATTGCTCCAACGTCCAGTTTACGTGCTCACGAGCACAGACAAACAGCAAGCTTGCTGTTTTCTGTGTCACGAGCAAAACGTAGGCGCTCTACACGATGCGCTGCCGTCAATTTTGGGCCCGTTGCAGGTTTTCGTCGGCACCTCTGCCTATTTTCAAGTAGTCTTCTTCTAACAGTCCAGCGACTGACTGTTACTCCTTTGACGTCTTGAAGTTCTTGTTTAAGCTGGACAGCATTTAACATGCGATTCCGCAAGGAGGTCGTTCTAATAAAACGATGATCTCGTACTGAAGTTGCTCTTGGTCTGTCTGTTTTTGCTCTGGCCACGTACTGACCAGTTTCCAAATACATTCTGAACAGTAAACGTGTCATGTTCAGTTGCCGAGCTACAGATCGCTGACTGTTACCAGCTTGAAGCAAAGCAACATCTTGAGCTGCAATTTCAGCAGGTGTATTCATACTTTCACTAATTTTAATATTGTTGGAAGCAAATTTGACAGATACTATGCAAACAAATTGCAAGTGCCACGCATCCCACTGTTTCATAGCACTCTTGAAACAATACATTGTTTGAAGCTGCAAACCATCCCACATACGCCACTACTGATAAACGAAAGCTGATGATCTCTTGATAGTTAGTGACAATCTCTTTTTAATAAAATTAATTAAGCAGTATTTTTTCTTTAATATGAGTTATTAGTTAGTATTGTACAAGATGCAGTTTAATATTAAAAATCACTTTTTATTGAAAAGTAATGGGTGGCCGAATAATTTTGCTCTCAAGTGTATTTCAATGAAATCCTTGTTTATTTATTTTATTTATTTATTTATTTATTTATTTATTTATTTATTTAGTACTCTGTCCAACAGGCGCACACATTTACTGGATATTATTATAATTCATGCAATACATAAATATAATTTAACAATAGTGAGCATAAATACAAAGTAATATATTACATAACAAGTACCGAGTTAAAATATTACACTTAACAGCTTATAGCATGAATAAATTTTAAACAAAAAATACATTTCAAAGAAAAAATGAAGATTGTAATCTTTTAAAATTACTATCAAAGATATCAATACGATCTTGTAAGATATGTTAATTATTAATCATTGCATTGATCGGTGAGTGGAGTAACAAAATAGTTCGAGCTTGGATAGGAATGAAAGAGTTCTGACTACGGGACGTGTAGGTCGGTGCTCTGAAATTAATGTACTTAAGAATATTGGGATTGTCCACAGAATTATGTATTAGTTAATGGAAGTGAATAATTTGAGAATATATTCTGCAGGAATAAAGACTTTTAAATTTGAAGATATTAAATAATAATAATAATGTATCATAAGATATATCAAGTGTCGGATAATAATGAAAAACTTTAAAGTACAAGTATTTTAAGAATTTTTTCTGTATTGAATCAATCAATGCAGAATTTCTTTGATAGAAAGGTGACCAAATTATAGAGCAATATTCTAACTTTGACCTGACATATGCGTTATAAAGTATAATTAATGAATCAGAAGAAGTAAATAAGCGTGTATTACGAATGATAAAACCTAAGGATCTATAAGATGATGTAACTATGTTGTTTATATGCTTATTAAAACTAAGTTTTTTTTATCAAATGCTACTCCTAAATCCTTAATTTCACTACATCGATTTAAAATAATATTATTAATTTTGTAGTCAAAGTGAATTGTACTATCTTTGCGCGTGAAAGAAAGCACTTTACATTTATTCATATTCAATTGAAGATTGTTTGAGTCTAAGTGAACAAGGTCTTGTTGTAGAGATATGCAATTAGAATTGTCTTGAACTTTTCTAAACAATTTTAAATCATAAGCAAAGAGAAGTACCTCATTATCAAAATAATTTACAATATCATTAATGAAGATTAAAAATAAAAGAGGACTTAAATTGGATCTTTGAGGTATCCTTGTCGGAGCATCATGAACAGAAGAATTAATATTATTGTAAGAGACAGAGAAGCGACGATTAGAGAGATATGAAGTAATAAATTCAATTAAAGGCATTGAAACAACCAAATGCATTTAATTTAGAAATTAAAATATTATGATCAATACGATCAAATGCTTTGGTGATATCTGTGTAGATCACATCCACTTGTTTATTTTCGTCCAAAGCATCTGATAAATATTGTGTAAAATAAAGCAAGTTTGTTGTAGTGGAACGCTTTTCCATGAATCCATGTTGCGATAAGGAAATAAAGTTATGTATTTTAAAGTATATCGTTCTATATATAATGCTTTCAAATATTTTGCTGAAGTTGGATAATATAGCTATTGGCCTGTAATTAGTTATTTTATTGATAGCTCCAGTTTTATATACAGGAATAATTTTTGCAAATTTCCAAATGTCCGGAAAAGTTGCAGTTTTTAATGACAAATTAAATATTTCAAAAAGTGCAATAGACAATGGACCGCTACAATCTTTTATTAAAAAAGATGGAATTAAGTCAAAGCCAGAAGTAAATTTAGTTTTCAAATTTTTTATCGCTTGCAAAATATCTGACATCGAAATTTTATTTAGGAAAACGGTAGGAAAATTTACAGTCGTATTGGAAATAGTGGAATTGTTTGGTGGGGAGACATAGACGCTGCGAAAAAATGATGATTACCTGATTTAACACATATTCTGTAAAAAAATTACTCAAATACGAGTAAATGAATACACCAAGAGATGCTATTGAAACGTGTAGGTACTTTACACAAATTGTGTAGAAGGTAATTAACTCGTACATTTAGTTAAAATACGAATTTCAGTGTAAATTTTAACACGCACTCATATTTTTAACTAGAAATTTTGTGTTAAATATTAAACTAGTTTCCAGTGTACTTTTTAACCAAACAGATTGTTAAAATTACACGTAATCTGGAGGACATTCTGGGACCAATTTTAGTTTTAAAATTGGTTAAAAACTTCTTAGAGTGCACAACACACGCACGCACGCATGCACACGCGCTCACACACATATACGCACGCACGCACACGCACACACAATAATGATCTTAAATTATTTTATTTTGATTAATAATCTTACCCTTGGTCCTTTTTCGCTTCCCTAATATCGATAGACGTTAACATCGATGTTTTACAAATTTTGTGTATTTCTACTTGCAGGTAAATGTGAACACGCCGGATTCTGATGGCAAAACGGCTCTGCATATCATCTTCGGTAGACGGGATATACATAAGATAGACAATGAGCTCATGTGCAAACTGGTGGACATACTAGTGAAACGTGGTGCTAATATTCATATTAAGGACAATAATGGATATAGTCCTCTAGATATAATAGAGGTAAACGAATTCCATTTCTTATTGCCAATACTCGAATGTAATAACATAGCAGGAAGCTTTCATGTGTTACACTACGCAGTTAGAATTTTAAATTTAGATATTTTAAACGTTATATTAGCATATAATAACACCAATGTGAACGCTCGGGATGATGATGGGCTTATGTGTATCTGCAAAGCATTTTTGTACTCCTGTAAGTTTCAACTAGACACAGGGGACAAGATATGTCACGTAATTGATGCTCTTGTGGACCGCGGGGCTTTTGTCAATAACGTAACCAATGATGGGTGGTCTCTCCTGCACGTAGCCGTCAGAACGATCAACACCGCCAAGGATCTCAAGGTGGTGGAGTTTATTGTTGATAAACTGAAGGTGGATGTGAACACCAGAAGCAACAATGGCATGACGGCTCTGAATTTCATCCTCTATAGACGGAAAGTACATGAGATAGACGATGAACTCACGGAAAAACTAGTGAACGTGCTGATGAAACGTGGTGCTAATATTCATATTAAGGACAATAATGGATATAGTCCTCTAGATGTAATAGAGGTAAACGAATTCCATTTCTTATTGCCAATACTCGAATGTAATAACATAGCAGGAAGCTTTCATGTGTTACACTACGCAGTTAGAATTTTAAATTTAGATATTTTAAACGTTATATTGGCATATAATAACACCGATGTAAACGTTCGGGATGATAATGGGCTTACGTGTATCTGCAAAGCATTTTTGTACTCCTGTAAGTTTCAACTAGACACAGGGGACAAGATATGTCACGTAATTGATGCTCTTGTGGACCGCGGGGCTTTTGTCAATAACGTAACCAATGATGGCTGGTCTCTCCTGCACGTAGCCGTCAGAACGATCAACACCGCCAAGGATCTCAAGGTGGTGGAGTTTATTGTTGATAAACTGAAGGTGGATGTGAACACCAGAAGCAACAATGGCATGACGGCTCTGAATTTCATCCTCTATAGACGGAAAGTACATGAGATAGACGATGAACTCACGGAAAAACTAGTGAACGTGCTGATGAAACGTGGTGCTAATATTCATATTAAGGACAATAATGGATATAGTCCTCTAGATGTAATAGAGGTAAACGAATTCCATTTCTTATTGCCAATACTCGAATGTAATAACATAGCAGGAAGCTTTCATGTGTTACACTACGCAGTTAGAATTTTAAATTTAGATATTTTAAACGTTATATTGGCATATAATAACACCGATGTAAACGTTCGGGATGATAATGGGCTTACGTGTATCTGCAAAGCATTTTTGTACTCCTGTAAGTTTCAACTAGACACAGGGGACAAGATATGTCACGTAATTGATGCTCTTGTGGACCGCGGGGCTTTTGTCAATAACGTAACCAATGATGGCTGGTCTCTCCTGCACGTAGCCGTCAGAACGATCAACACCGCCAAGGATCTCAAGGTGGTGGAGTTTATTGTTGATAAACTGAAGGTGGATGTGAACACCAGAAGCAACAATGGCATGACGGCTCTGAATTTCATCCTCTATAGACGGAAAGTACATGAGATAGACGATGAACTCACGGAAAAACTAGTGAACGTGCTAATGAAACGTGGTGCTAATATTCATATTAAGGACAATAATGGATATAGTCCTCTAGATGTAATAGAGGTAAACGAATTCCATTTCTTATTGCCAATACTCGAATGTAATAACATAGCAGGAAGCTTTCATGTGTTACACTACGCAGTTAGAATTTTAAATTTAGATATTTTAAACGTTATATTGGCATATAATAACACCGATGTGAACGTTCGGGATGATAATGGGCTTACGTGTATCTGCACAGCATTTTTGTACTCCTGTAAGTTTCAACTAGACACAGGGGACAAGATATGTCACGTAATTGATGCTCTTGTGGACCGCGGGGCTTTTGTCAATAACGTAACCAATGATGGCTGGTCTCTCCTGCACGTAGCCGTCAGAACGATCAACACCGCCAAGGATCTCAAGGTGGTGGAGTTTATTGTTGATAAACTGAAGGTGGATGTGAACACCAGAAGCAACAATGGCCTGACGGCTCTGTATTTCATCCTCTATAGACGGGAAGTGCATGAGATAGACGATGAACTCACAGGAAAACTAGTAGACACACTGATGAAACGTGGTGCTAGTATTCATGTTAAGAACAATAAGTATGGATATAGTCCTCTAGATATAATTAAGGGGAAGAAATTCCATTTCTTATTGCCAATATTAGAATCTAATAACGTAGCAGGAACCTTTCAAGTATTACACTACGCAGTTAGCATTTTAAATTTAGACATTTTAAACGTTATATTAGATTATAAGAACACTGATGTGAACGCTCGAGATGGCAATGGATATACTTGTATTTGTAACGCCGTTATTAGCCTTGCGATGCAACTGGACACAGAGGACAATATATGTCACGTGATTCGTTCCCTTGTGCGTCATGGAGCTTCTGTCTACGAGATAACCACTGAAGACTGGTCTCTCCTGCACGTAGCCGTCCGAACGATCGACACCCTCAAGGATCTCAAGGTGGTGGAGTTCATCGTAGATAAACTGCAGGTGGATATGAACAGGCCGGACATTGATGGCATGACGGCTCTGCATTTGATCCTCAGCAGACGGATTTGGCATGAGATAGACGATGAGCTCACGGGCAAACTGGTGAACATTATGATGAAATATGGTGCTAGTATTCATGTTAAGAACAATAATGGGTATAGTTCTCTAGATGTAATTAAGATATATAAATTATATTTCTTATTGCCAATATTAGAGTCTAATAACATAGCAGGAAGCTTTCACGTATTACACTACGCAGTTAGTATTTTAAATTTAGACATTTTAAACGTTATATTAGATTATAATAACACCAATGTGAACGCTCCAGATAATGATGGACTTACGTGTATCTGTAAAGCATTTTTATGCTCCTACAAGATGCAACTAGACACTAGACTAGGAGACAAGATCTGTCACGTAATTCGTGTCCTTGTGAGCCGCGGGGCTTCTGTGTATAACGTAACCAATAAGGGCTGGTCTCTCCTGCACATGACCGCCCTAAGCATCAACACTGCAAATGGTCTCAAGGTGATGGAGTTCATTGTTGATCAACTGCAGATGGATGTAAACACCCAAGACACCAATGGTAGGACGACATTGCATTTCATTCTGAACAAACGGATTTGGCAGCTGATAGATGATGAAGTCACGAGCAAAATGGTGGATGTACTGGTAAAACGTGGTGCTTGTGTTCATGTCAAAAACAATAATGGATGTAGTCCTCTAGATGTAATTAAGAAATACAAATTCTATTTCTTATTACCAATATTAGAATCTAATGGCGTACATATTGATCTACAGGGTGATTCATGAAAAGTGTACCAAAATAAAATTATATATTGGGAGAATCATTTTGAGTAAAAATGTTATATGACGGTATTTCCGGAAACTTTTCGTTGCAGAGTTACAGCCCTTTGAATGTGCATCCTCATCAGACACATTTTTATTAATAACTCGGGTTCTAGTTGCACTGAGGGCCGGTTACAGAAACAAAATGTGATTAGCTGACATCGCGTCAGATGTAACATAACGTCAGATTTTTGATGCGTTGCATAAACAAAAAATAAGGTTGTATTAGCTGACGTACCGTTATCGTGATGTTGATAAAAATACAATCTGACAACAGGGCAAACTGTCAAGAGTTTAGTTACTTTCTAGGGATAATTTGTTGAATGGTACTGTTAAGTTTAAATTTAAATCAAGGAGCACTAGGAGAAATCACTTATATATCCAGCCATGATGCCGTGCAGCGCCAAAAAATGGAATAGGATCGTACTAATTTATGGCACTATCGGTTAGGTAGAATTCGAAATAACCCTTTATCCAATTTACGCGCGTGTTTTGATCACAATCATCTACAAAGATGATATGTACATGTTCGTATTCATAACTAGTCAGCTGCCAATAAAAGAAATTTGAAAAAAATATTTTTTAATTACTTTTGATTTTTTAAATCCATCCGGAGGTAAGTTGTTAATTTAAAATTCTGTGAAGTATAATTTACGTATTAATTACTAACATGCAACATTTATTTATTCGAAGAAAGTGTGAAAATCAACTGCAGACATGTATTGTTGCAATCAATGGTATAGTACAAAGTACATACTAGCCGATTTGAAGGTATCAAGCCAAGAAATTCGGAAGAACTTCAACTTCGTACTCAGGGCCGCGCCGTGCGGGTGGGCAGGTTGTGCCCCGCACAAAAACGCCTGACTTTGAGGGGCGCCGTTTCAAGACAGTAAAGTAAATAATAGTAAATTATTATAAAACTTACAAATTAATGTGTAGAAGTGAACAATATATTTTTTAATTTGTTTGCATTAGAGCTCTAGTTATAAATAAAATAATTATCGTATAAATCTGTCCGTTATTATTCTAGCATTGTTATATTGAAATAACTATGAAAATGTTGATTACAACAATGAATATATTGATTATAACTCAAGAATATTGATTACAAGAATGAATCCCACAATGAATCTAATATTTAAATACCTATTATCATTTTGCAAAGAATCAAATGCATATACAATTTTGAAATCTGTTGTAAAATTGTTAATTACAACAAAAAAATTAGATCATAACCTATTGATTATAAGAATGAATCTAGGAAAATTTCATCAATATATTAAATCTAGCATTTTTGAAGAACTTAAAGTATAGTTTAAACTTTAATTTGCAAATTTTACGTCATGCGGGAAGGGGCGCTAAAATTTAATATAGCACAAAGGCGCCTAATACCCACGGAGCGGCCCTGTTCGTACTATAAATATACTGCTGTGCCATATCTCTATATACTATGTATATACTGGAAACTTACAAGATCATCAATAATGTTAAGTTTTAATACACCTTTATTTTTCAATGATAATTCTAAACAAACTGTTAATTAAGTCCTTTAAAAGCAAAATCTTTTAAGAGTTATGTGAAAGAATTGATAAAAATGGTTCATCTGTAAGATACTACGAATCGGATATACTCGTAATAAAATATAAACCATAAAAAGAAAATAATTTATCTGAAATAGAGAAACTTTGCTTTTAATGAACTTGATGCAGAGGATATTTTGTAATTACTATGCATTATTTTGTATTTATAAATATTAGAATAATTCTGTACGCAGTGTATTAAGAGTTTATATAAATATATTGTCACATTTTGTATTCATTTTAAAAATTAAATTTTATATTTTATATGTATAAAATATGAACAACAGCGCTCTGAAAGGGTATTGCGGAACCGGATCAAACGAATCCCTGTTACCATGGTTGCTACAACGGTCGTGGTATCCTAGCAATGAATGCTTACTCCATTTGTATCCTCCTTAATTTAAATCATCTTGTCAGTATTAATATACATCTGAACTATTCTATAAAAAATATTGAGAAATAAGAATATGTTCTTCAGTTGAACTATCTTCCAAAAGTTGTTGCACTAACATATTTCGTACAGCATTAAAATCATGGCCATTGTCTATACGGGTTTATTTCTGCGTGTAGATTGCTTCTAAACGATTTACAAAATGTTATACCAAATTCAAAACCTTCTGTTTTGAGAAACGATATCGTATCTTAAAATCTTGGTAATCATAATTATTAAATGGATCCTTGCGATCTGGAACTATGCGAATTCTACTAATTGTTTCATCTTCATTGTCAAACAGGGAGCTTATTAAGGATAAATCTGACATATATCTAAAATTGTTTAGTTAATATTAATTTATTAAAGTATATTGTAATAATAAACACACTCACTGACATGTAATGATCAACAATATCTTAAAATCACAATCAAAGTCGAAATATAAAAGTTCTGTCAAAAGATAATTGGACGCAATTAATGTGACGTTATGTCAGATCACAGACAAACAGCTTGCTGTTTTCTGTGGTCAGATGAATTGTAACAACGTGTCAGAGCTTTGTGCAACAGACTTTTCACTTGACAACGCATCAAACGTACTGTCACATCATTTTGACATAACGTTAGTGTTAAATTGTCAGGTAGGGCGTATTGGAAATAACAAGTCCGGAGTTCCCGCTTACAGACATTTATTTATACAAAAAACAGTAAAAAACACAGGAGAGCTGATAAACGTAACTGAGTCGAGAGACACGCAAGACTAGTCAAAATAGTCTGTTAGAAAGAGAAAGAAAAGGTATAAGTCACCGTTAAAGCAGATTCCTATAATAAAAACATATTACTTTGATTGCACATTTCAACACTCCTCCTCAATCAAATGTAAACGAGAAAGGTTCAAAATAGAACAGTACACAATACAATTTCACATAAGTTATACAATCCAAAATTAAAATTAAAATAAAAGTGAATTTAGAAAAATAAAAATGAGTTAAGCTCAGGACGAAGTAGAACACGCCGATGCTGGTGCGAAGTTTCTCGAAGATCACCCTGGTGAGACCTTTGGTGAAAAGGTAAGCCTTCTGGTCTTGGGTTGGGATGTAGATTACCTCAATTTCGCCGTTGGCATGGAGATCTCGGACAAAGTTGTATTTGACGTCAACATGCTTCAGTCTGCGGTAATCCCACCGCTTGATGAGATGAATACATGCCTGGTTGTCCTCGTAGATTGTTACCGGTTTGGCGAAATGAAGTCCCATCTCCTGGAGCAAGCCTTTGAGCCAGATGACCTCAGTGCCTGCGGTTGCAAGCGAGACGTACTCAGCCTCCGTGGAGGAGAGTGCGACTGTAGGCTGCTTCCTCGTTGTCCAGCTGACCACACATCCAATTACTTCAAACATTGTGCCTGAGATTGATTTGCGGTCTCACTCCGTTGCCCAGTCAGCATCTGCATAGCCCACCAGAGGTTCAGGGTTGTTCTTAGGGTAGAACAAGATGTAGTTTTTCGTGATACCGAAGTATCCGCTTAAGTCCAACCCATAGTTCCTCGGTGGCGTTGCTCTGGAACCGGCTGAAGTAATTTACAGCTGCACTCAGGTCGGGTCTAGTAGCTCGCATCAGGTACATCAAGCACCCTATGAGTTCCCTGTACGGTCGGGTCTCGATGATGGTCTGCGAGCTCGTCTCTGATGATGGTTTAGATTCCAGGGGCGTGCTGATTCCTTTGCAATCTTGCATATCAAATCGCTGCAGAAGGTTCTGAATGTAGGTTGGTTGGCTGAGTCTTATTCCTCTCTGGTCCCTCTCAACTTTGATTCCCAGGAAGAAACTGAGTTCACCCAGGTCCTTCATTCTGAACTCACGTGCCAGATTCTCGATCGTCTCGTTCAGAAGCTTCTCGTCGTTGCTGGCTAGAAGAACGTCGTCCACGTAGATCAGGAGGTATAATCTACGGTCACCCACGTCCAGCTGATAGAGACATTGATCAAACTTGGACTGAACGAACTCGATCCCTGAAACAAACTGATGGAATTTACTATTCCAGGCTCGTGAAGCCTGTTTGAGCCCGTAAAGGGTTCTGTTGAGTTTGCAAACCAGGTTGGGATGTTCGGTAACGCCTTGGGGTTGTTTCATGTAGATTTCTTCTTTAAGGTCCCCGTGGAGAAATGCGTTCTTCACATCAAGTTGCCTGGTTCTCAATTCCTCGTGATTAATGACTGCAAGAAGGGTCCTCAGGGTAGTCAGCCTGGCCACTGGTGCGTACACCTCGTTATAGTCGAAGCCTTTCTTCTGAGCACAGCCTTTTATCACGAGTCTGGGTTTGTACTGTGAAATATCACCTCTCTCGTCCTGCTTAATTTTGAAGACCCACCGGCTGTCGATGGCCCTCCTTCCAGGTGGTAGAGTGGTCAGTGTCCAGGTTCTACTCTCTCTCAACGAGGAGATTTCAAATTCAACTGCGCTGTACCACTCCGCTGCATCCTGGCGTCCGGCGATGTCCTGGTAATTCTCTGGTACATCGTCTATGTAGCACTCGGCGTTGAGAGCGAAGTGAACATAGTCATCCTGGTAGCGAGGTTTGGTTTTAGTTCTCGTACCCTTTCTCACCTGTTGTTGAATCTGCTGTTTCTTCGGAAGTGGTTCAAGGTTGGCTGTTTGGTCGGCCCCATCTCCCGAATGCGATAACTTTTCAGGCTCCTCCTCCTCCTGCTGCTCGACTTCTCCTCCTTCTTCAGCGCTTCCTGTAGGGGTGGTGGTGATGTCACAATTATCGTAGAAGTCTGCTGAAGATTCTCGAGCAGGAGAATTGGACTCGTCGAAGATGACGTCTCTTCCGGAGTAGATCCTATTGTTCTCGGTCGACAAGAGCCTGTAGCCGTTAGGGCAGTATCCAACCAGGTGGCACTTGATTGTTCTGGAGTCGAACTTTCCTCCAACCAATGCGTTTGGTATCTTCAAGTACGCCCTGCAGCCAAAAACTCGAAGTTTTTTTCAGGTTAGGACGATGTCCGTACCAGACTTCCGCCGGAACCATGTTGTCCAAAACGTTGGTTGGGGAACGATTAATCAGGTACACCGCCGAGAGTACTGCTTCCGTCCAGAAACTTTTCCTCAGGTTGCACCCGAGTAGCATACACCTCGCCTTTTCCAGGATCGTCCGGTTCATCCTCTCCGCAACTCCGATCTGCTGTGGAGTGTGACGCACCGTGAATTCGTACATGATCCCTCTTTCCTCGAAGTGGTTGATCATCTCCTTGGACAAATACTCTCTTCCGTTGTCACACCTGAATCTCGAAATTTTCTTTCCAAAATGGGATGTAGCCATGGCCTCGTATTTCTTGAAAAATTTAAAAGTTTCGCTTTTGTTGTTCAACGGGTAAGCGACTGTGAAGTGACTGAAATCGTCAATAAACGTGAGAACGTAGCGCTTTCCGTCGTAGGATGTTGGGGTCACGGGTCCAAAGAGGTCGCTGTGCACCAGTTGTAGTGGACGCTTCGCTTGCTCTCGCTTATCGTTGTGGAGAAGTTTGGTGTTTGCCCTGCACACAAACAGAGCACACCCGTGCACCAAAGCCAACCTCGCAAGGTCCGAAACCATCCACCAACTTGGACAGCTTTTGCATCGACGTTGCGCCGATGTGTCCCAGACGTCTATGCCACAGCTCGGTCCCACTGACGACTTCACACAGGTTGGCGGACTGTTGCCTCCACATCAAGTCGACTTTATAGAGCTTTTGCTCTCTCGTTGCCACAGCCAGCATCTTTTCTCCGCTCATAATCGTCCCTCGGCCTCGATGAAAAAGGGGCGGACAATCCTGACCTCTCTAGGGCTGAAACAGAGAGTAAATTGCTCACCAGGCCCGGGACAAGTAGAACGTTTTTGATGGTGATTTCCAGAGTTGCTCCGTTCACACGTGACCAAACAGGAACCTGTCCTATTTTCGATGCTATCAACTCTGAATTTGCCTTCGCACACTTGATACTGATTGGTGGTTGCAGTGTCTTTGATTTAATCAGATATTTTCCCTGATTCACCAAGTGCATTGACGCTCCCGAATCCAGATAAAAAGAGAGGGGATTGTCAGCGCCGTCATGTATGAGAAAGCAAAAATTCGCTTCCTCCTCGTAGTCCTCGTCCTCAGCTTCGTTCGCTGCAAAATTTGCGTTGTTGTAGCCGCCATTGTTGTAGCCGCCTCGGTAGCACCCTCTATTGCGTCCGCTTTGTTCATCGGTTGACTTCATCGGACACTCATTGCGAAAATGTCCGGTTTTTCCGCAACGATGACACAAATAGTTGCGCCTCTCCGGCCGATTTCTCCCTCGTCCTGAACGTGCATGCCGGCCTCGAGACGACGCTGCAAACGCGGCTGGTGTCTGTGCCGCGCTGTCCTCCGTCGTGCTGCTCCTTTTCGCCTCCTCGTCAAGAAGACGATTTTTGACGAATGCCTCTGTCAGCTGATCATTTGACAGAGTTTCAATCGCAGTGATAACGACCTCGTACTCAGCCGGCATCGTGAGCAACAGGTGGCAAACGACGTCCGTCTTTTCCAGGTTCGCACCTGTCGAGCGAAGCTCACGAATTAGTTTGTCAAAAAGGAGAAAATGAGCGGTCAACGTACTCCCGGCAAGATCGAATTTCAAGCTGAGCAATTTTTTTCTAAGGAGTAATTGACTTGCAATACCTGTGCGTGCGAACGTGCTCTTCAAATTCACCCACATGTCATACAATGATCTTTCGTCCTTGACATATTCCAGGTGGCTGTCGGCAATCCGCTGGATAATCAGCAACTTACATTTCTTATCCTTTTTTCCGTAAAGTTGTTTCTCACGCTCCTTTGCTGCTGCATCGGTGACCTGCGAATTGCTGTCAATCGCAGTGAAAATTGCTTCCAGCGAGGACTGTGTCAATTCCAGCAACTCGTGTTCGTCGAGAAGAATCTCCGTCCGGAACCAATTATCGTAATTTGTTCCGTCGAACAGCGGAATTTTAAATCTATCTTCCTCCGGCATAACCTCACTTTCCGCCACGTGGCGACCGGTGATCAAAATTAATATTTCGGTCGAACAACACTTCGTGCGTCTCTGGGCCCATAACCTGTTAAATTGTCAGGTAGGGCGTATTGGAAATAACAAGTCCAGAGTTCCCGCTTACAGACATTTATTTATACAAAACACAGTAAAAAACACAGGAGAGCTGATAAACGTAACTGAGTCGAGAGACACGCAATACTAGTCAAAATAGTCTGTTAGAAAGAGAAAGAAAAGGTTTAAGTCACCGTTAAAGCAGATTCCTATAATAAAAACATATTACTTTGATTGCACATTTCAACAGTTAGTTAACATTTACTGAGTTTACATGCAGTTTTGAAACCGTTTTTAAAACGTTTTTAGTTTTGAAAACTCCATGTATACAGTGTCAAAACGGTTTTGAATTATCTCAAACCAAAACTAAAATTCATGGGTTGGACTTGAAAACTAGTTTCGAAACTACTCATATAAACACTTTAAATTCAGTTTCAATACTGCGCATGGGTACAGAGCATAACATTTCTGTCGCTTTGTGTTACTAACCTTCAAATATACTGACAGTTGTGTAGTTTTAGTGCGTAGTGGTACCAAGTATAGAAAATAATTGGAATAATAGCAAAACGAAGTATTTGGAGCGAAGAGGATCTGTCACTTACATCAGCTAAATGCACATGCGCTGAAACTGATTTCAAATCAATTTATAACTTGTTTTGAAAACTGCATGTAAACAGTTTTGCATAATTTTGACTGAAAACTGAAACCATTTTCAAAACTGCATGTAAACGTAGTAATTGCGTCAGATGGCTTTGTGCAACGAGTACTTTGATCTGACGTTATGTCACATCATCTGACATGATGTCAGATTTCTGACAACGGTTTCTTCAACTGGGCATAAGATTTTGAAACTTTGTCTGAGGATACTACTTATTTAGGTGCATATTTATACTTCCTTTTGTTTCTGTATTTCAACCAGAGGCGTCTCGTATGGGGAATGCAAAAATACACAAAAAGATACTCTTACTAAAACTTGATAAACGCAGTATGTTTTGAGATATAATTAATGGAGTATGCTGTAGGCTCTTGGCGAAACATTTTTACCGCCCGTCATACCGTAGGTAAGGGAGGTAATGTTATCGGTCCAAAAATTCGATGTTTTAGTGAATAAGCTTCCAAATATTTCTGTTTTTCGTATTTAAGCTTTCTACATTCATATAAAGAGTTGATTAGATTTTTGGTAAAATTCGATAACCGGAAGTGATACTTTACTTGAAGCTCTGAACTGATTTTCGTGAAAAATATATTGATATACTCAAAAACTTGTAAAATTTAGTAATTTAGACCTTTATATGAAGGAGAACAACATATTAGATTTTGGCTAAAATAGATAATCGGGAAGTCATACTTTGCTTCAAGCTCTAAACAAATTTTCGTGAAAAATATAATATGATATATTTCAAAACTTGTCAAATTTAGCATTTAAGATTTATGAATGGGAGCAATATGTTAGATTTTGGATACAATATACCTTTTCAATTTAACGGCTATCTCTTTCTATCGCTGCAAATAGTAAGAAAATGGCGCGAACAACTGCCAGTTGGGCTGTCAAACGAAACGACAAAAATATTGCAGTTATTAAGATACCTGTATTCTCGTTAAAATTTCCATCGTTAGACGTTTTAACTTCGATAAAAGCTTTTGTAACTTATTTCGATAAGATTTTTTAAAGTTATTTGAGATATTTCCCACATTTTACGTCTAAATTTTTTAGAAACAAACGCCATGGATCTCAGTTGTTTTTACTATGCGCAGATCTCCATTGCGCATATCTTGTATCTCTTTAAATTGAACAAGTCTATTGATATATCAGAAGTGATACTTTATTTGAAGCTCTGAATAGATTTTCGTGAAAAATACATTGATACAATGCAAAATTTTTAAATTTGGTACTTAAGACTTTTATATTAATGAGAACGACACATTAGATGTTTTCTATAATTGATAAACCGGAAGTACTACTTTACATGAAACTATAAACAGATTTTCTTGAAAAAATACCTATATTAAAACATGATCCAAAACTAATTTGAAGCAACATTAGATTTTGACTATACCTATATTATATAGTGGTCGAAGTGAGGCGGGATGAGACGGGATGGCATCCCGCTACTTTTTTTTCAACATGAAACCATCCCACTACTTCCTTTAGAAATGATTAGCATCCCGGAACGTTTTATTTTCTAGGGGATAGGGAAACACGTAATTTGGCCAAAACATTTAACGTTTGTGAAAAAAAAACCTTAGTGCAAGGCTTCAGAAAACTTTATTTCAATGAAAATCGTGATAATATCTTAGGAGACTTATAAGCACTAAAATCTGCAGTAAATACATTCAGCAATATGAATTTAATTTTGTTTAAGAATCAATTTAATTTCAAAAACGACTTCAAGTCTAACGTTAATGTTTATGATTTTTAAATGATCCTACGGTTTTAGCATGAAGACGTCAAACTTTGGTAGTTGGATATATTATTCAAAGAAATTCCCTCCAAATGAATTGTCTATCGCCATATCCGTAAGCTCCTCTCTCCTACAAGCTCCAAAAATTCCAAATAAAAGAGCAACCTTGAATTAAAAATAATAGTGTTTAATCATATAACTATATAACAACGTACTAATCATTATCGTACCTTTATCATTAAATATATCTCATCAGGAGATTCCACATTGTCTTTGGACAGAACCATGGCTTTCTTTGCCTCATATCCAATTTTTTTATTTTTCAAAAATGATACCAGTTTATAATAACGACCAATATTCAAATTCTTCTTGATCATTAATATCTTCTTGATCATGGAAAATTTGGACCATAATGAAGAACTCATAAATTTTAGACTGAAAAGTAAGCACAATCTATAGAATAACAATATATACGAGTAATGTTGATATATCACCATACCTTTTCATTGAAATATGCGAGCAACACAGTTTCGTTCAAAATTGTCACATTTTTTTTGTCAACCAGGCTTGCAACACATCGTATTCGTTTTGATATCGGTCCTTTGACTTACCAGGACATAAATCCGCTAAAGCTTCATTAGCTTCTAGGAAAATTTTTTTTCAGAAATTTCAGTATCACATTCAGGTTGAAGTTCCATGCTTGACATTTTTAATTATTTTTTTACACAAAACAAATGGTTACCAATACAACACATCGCCTAAATGTTTCTTGGCATAGCCATCTGGCCATCTAATATTTTTTACATAGCAACAAGCTTTTAGTCATGCAATTAAAAATTACGTTTCATTTGGTTTCAGTTGTGCGTAAAACGTTGTACGTACCTCAGGCCGAAAGAGGTTTACGCCCTTGGACGAATAAAAGCCCTCCGCTTCGCGTCGGGCTTCAAATTTCGTCCGCAGGCGTAAACTCTTTCTTTCGGCCCTCTATACGTAAATAACTATTACCACTAGAGACAGAGCTCTGTAATAAGACGTTTACGATTCAGTATAACGTAAAAATATAAAAATACAATCATTGTTAAACTGGCGTACCTTATTTATATTATTCTAGTCATTTTATGTAATGAACGGTTATCAAAACAATATAAAATATATTTAATAATTATTAAATAAAACACTCGGTTTAGTTTCACAAATAGTCGTAAATTTTAATCTTTGACACAATCAATTGACAGTATTCGTCGATATGATACTACTTGAAATACTCGTATACAGATACCTATCTAACACGGAATAAAACATAATATTTATTGGAACACACGAAATTTGAAGAAAAATAGTGACAAATTTGTAATTTGTGGAAAAATGAAATTGACGACCACATTTTTTCACAACTGTACCTATGCACCTATTCAGAGACAAAAAATAATCATTCTTTAATTTTGATATTTTATTAATTTTTTCATTCAGAATAATATTTTACATTATTTAGATTTATTAATAATTTAACAAAAATAATAATATAATTTTAAAATTCAACTGTTTATTTTTGTGCACCGTATGCGAACTATCAGACGTAATAGCTGTATTCTTTTTGGACAAAATTTCAGAACATCTCAGATCACTTCAGATAAACTTAGGAAATCGTTGTTCTTTTTGACACAACTGATCTGAGTTGTTCCGAATAAATATAGGTTATATAGTACAACAAATTTTAAATTCACATATACAAATATACTTACAGTAATATGTTTTCAACATTATCCAATTTTTGTGTATAAACAGTATCATAGATCAGAAAATAAGTCAAAAATTTTGACAGCTGTTACAGCATATACTATCGGTAAAGAAGAGAGTGATAAAATGGAATTAAACTTGTTCTTTTTGCACACATTACAACTCACTTCATCTCAACTTAGTTATGAACTGAGCTGAGTTTCAATTGGGTCAAAAAGAATACAGCTAATATAGTCCGCGAAATTCAATTTCTTTGACACTTGAGAGCTCAGATGACAGATAATAACAATGACAGTAACATTTTTAAAATATGACAATAACATAAGTTTCTTCGTTTGCTTTTTAAAATGAATACAATAAATATTGTAAATTAGATATTTTAGAAATTATTTAATCTCTTTCATTTGTAAGAGTCCGAAAAAATATGTCGACACCCTTCAAAACTGAAACCTGCCTAAAACAAGGATGTATGCTGAGCCCACTTTCGTTTACCCTGTACCTGCATGAGGCATTTAAAAACGTAAAGAGTACTTTAAAAACATACAATGTAGGATACAGAAAAATTAAAAGAATAGAAGTCTCAGAACTGTGTTACGCTGACGACATGGTGCTAATAGCCGAAAACGAAGATAATTTACAATACATCAACATACTTAATGAAGACATGAAAAAATGGAACATGATAATAAACAAAGACAAAACAAAAACAATGATCATAAACGGTAAAGGAAAATCGCGCAACGTAAATATAGAAGAAACAGAAATAGAACAAGTAAGAATATTTAAATACCTAGGAGTATATATAGAGGAAAAAGGATGTATAGAACAAGAAATAACAGAAAGAGTGAATAAAGGAGGTAGACTATTCAACACCCTCAAAACTAAATTCCTAGCGAAAAAAATCCCTAAAGAGACAAAAGTGGAAGTCTTTAAAAAAGTTGCAGTCCCGATACTTACTTTTGGCTGCGAATCATGGACGACAAATGAAAAACAACAAAGCAAGCTAAGGAATGTCGAAATGAGATTCCTTAGGAAAATTGAGGGAAAAACAAAATTAGGCAGTATTAGAAACGAAACTTATAGACAAAAGCTCAATACAAGACCAATACAAGATATTTTTCAGGAGGGACAACTAAGATGGAAAGGGCACGTGCATACTCGTAGAATGAAAGAGGAACGAATACCAAAGCAAGTGTACGAAGCTAAAACAACAGAAAAAATCTGATGTGGCCAGCACATTACCTTCCGTCAGTTATATGAGGTATTTACGAAATTTCTACCGGTGCACTGTTATCAGTAAACAGCTTTTATCAGTTTATAGCTACCGGAATCGATATTTTAAGAACGCAAGTGGTAAACAGGGTAGATCCATAACCTACGAAAAAATTTGAAAATTTAAAATAGGTTAGAAATTTGACGTAGTTAACAAAATGAGCAGAGTCTTACTTTGAACACATTTCCACTTTTACCGCGCACGCTTCGCTTTGCATCACTACCTTTTTTTGAGATTAGATTCTTTTTGAATCCGGTAGATGGATTTGGTAGATATTGAAAAATTTTCGAACACGGTAACTCTTTACCACTCGTGTTTTCGTCGGTAGATGCGGTATCTACCGGTAGAATTTTCGTAAATGCGTATGTATTTTCTATAAAATCCATATAGAAAGTTCCTTGCAAAAGATTATAAATTTCTTGTATGTACATTACCTTTCGACAGTTGTATGTATTTTATACAAATTTCATACAGAAAATTTCGAGCAAAAAGATCCGAACACAAATATACTACGAATATGTCATTGCACTTGACACTGATATCTTTCAATCAGAATTTTCTTAATATAGTAGCTGTTTCTAGCAAAGCTGGCTAATTTATGAAATTTAATTTCTTTATAATTTTATAACTCTATATCTATTTAATATGAAGTATAAAATGCAGTCAAATCGTATAGAGAATACAATGTTTTTTGATATTTATAATAACATTAAATGTGAAAAAATTATATTTAACATCGTTTTTTCAAGAAAAACTGTTTAAATCTGCAAATGAGGGTACTTCCGGTTGACCAATTATAACCAAAATCTAATCAGCTCTTCATATGGATGCAACGAAGAGGAATACGAAAGAATTATAATTTTTGGAATTGTAGTATTAGAGTTATCGTAGACGAAAATTTTGTTACACACACACACACACACACACACACACACATCCACACACACACACACACACACACACACACACACACACACACACACACACACACATACAGACATCATCGTAAAAATAGTAAAATCGTATTCTAGGGACCCTAAAACGTGCTTATTCATCAAAAACTCACCACCGAATTTTTTGACCAAAGACAATACCTTCCTTACCTGAAGGTGACGGAAGGTAAAAAGAGAAAGAGGACGCCCGATAAAAAGTTGGGACAAAGAAATAAATACAGCACTAAGAAAAAGAGGTGTAAATAATAACAGTGAAACCAGGACAGTGATGCAGGACAGAAAAGCTTAGAGAGAAATATGGAAAGGGAAACCCAAAGAACTCAAAGAAAACGAATGACCAACAGTACCCAGCCTTACACCGAAATGTAGAAAGGTTTTCGGATTAAGTAAGTAAGTAAGTAAGTATTTTTTGTGCAACCGTATGCGAACTATCAGACGTAATATAGTCCGCGAAATTCAATTTCTTTGACACTTGAGAGCTGAGATGACAGATAATAATAATACCGATGACAGTAACGTTTTTAAAATATGACAACATAAGTTTCTTGGTTTGTTTTTTAAAATGAATTCAATTTATCCTTTATTTATTTTGTGAAACTAAACCGAGTGTTTTATTTAATAATTTCCAATATGTTTCACCGAGTGCCAACAGCTTCATCCATTGAATTAATTTAATAATTTATTTTCGATAACCATCCCGCTACCTTTTTTTGTCCAATTCGACCACTCATTATGATATATAGGCTATATACGATAACCCGGAAGTGATACTTAATTTGGAGCTCTTAACAGATTTTCGAGGAAAAACATAATACAGAATAATACAAAATTTGCTATTACAGACTTTTCTATTTATTGGAACAACAAATTAGATTTTGTTTATAAACGATCTACCGGAAGTGATATTTTACTTAAAGCTCTTTGCTATTTTATACATGGAATTGACGGGAGGTCATGTGTTGGCCACATCAGATTTTTTTAAATAATAAGTTAAATTATAAGCACTCGGTAAAGAATCACAAAATTAAAAATTAACCTTTATTGATATCTGCTTCAACCAATTTAACCTCCGAGGGAAAGAGATAGTTATAGCCAGATGTGACTATGCCACACCCTGCCACACCTACTACAACATAAACGCGACGTTGATAGCATGATTTATAACTGTCTCTTTCCTTCCCGCAGTCTATTTGTCTTTGTCTACGATTCTAACATACTTACGGCATATATCCCTTCTCCAAAACATTAAATTATTAATAACAATATTATTACAAATTAATGTTTAGTTTTTATTCACTACAGTGGTTAGTTTTTATATTTTATGGCATATATATTGAAATTCAATTATGGGCACATACCCCATTTAACGACGTTCTTGAAAAGATGAGAATGATATTAAAATAAAAATTTCACAAAAATTTACTTTCAATTCTTTCAATTCTATGTTTATATAAATTATAATGAGACCAACATACTGAAGCGAATTCAAGTTGAGAACGAACGAGACAAGCATGGGCGCCGGCACCATGGTGCAAGGTGGTCCAGTTCCACCACCTTTGAATTTCAAATAAAAAAATATTTTTTATATTTTCACATATTGAATCATAAAAAATTTAAAAACAAATAATTTGAGTAATTTATAAAAACAGGAAATATGTACATCATTTCAAAATATAATACTGACTAAAATATAAACTTAGAATTAGGGTTATTTAATTTTTTAGGGAGATTCATGAGAATCAGAGTATCCCGTACGGATAGACAGTTCTATTGTATATTAATTATTACATAGTTATTGGTATATCAAAGCTGCGATATCTCTCTTTAGCGCTCCGAGAGAAAAAATGTCGCCAAGACCGCTTACGGCTTGCGGCCGACGCAGGACAATCTCGAAGGCGCTAAAGGATTCCGCGGACAAGGTGAACACACTATTTTTTGTGCAACCGTAAAAACATGTAATTACAAATTTTATTGTATTTAAACAGTTTAATTTATTAAAATAGAAAGACGGCTGTGGTGGGATTGACATTTTTTGATAAACAAAACAATTATTTTTTTTAAATTGTTGAAAAGAGATTAAATAATTTCTAAAATATATATTTTAAAATATTTATTGTATTCATTTTTAAAAACAAACCAAGAAACTTATGTTGTCATATTTTAAAAACGTTACTGTCATCGGTATTATTATTATCTGTCATCTCAGCTCTCAAGTGTCAAAGAAATTGAATTTCGCGGACTATATTACGTCTGATAGTTCGCATACGGTTGCACAAAAAATACTTACTTACTTAATCCGAAAACCTTTCTACATTTCGGTGTAAGGCTGGGTACTGTTGGTCATTCGTTTTCTTTGAGTTCTTTGGGTTTCCCTTTCCATATTTCTCTCTAAGCTTTTCTGTCCTGCATCACTGTCCTGGTTTCACTGTTATTATTTACACCTCTATTTTTTAGTGCTGTATTTATTTCTTTGTCCCAACTTTTTATCGGGCGTCCTCTTTCTCTTTTTTTCTGTTGTTTTAGCTTCGTACACTTGCTTTGGTATTCGTTCCTCTTTCATTCTACGAGTATGCACGTGCCCTTTCCATCTTAGTTGTCCCTCCTGAATAATATCTTGTATTGAGCTTTTGTCTATAAGTTTCGTTTCTAATACTGCCTAATTTTGTTTTTCCCTCAATTTTCCTAAGGAATCTCATTTCGACATTCCTTAGCTTGCTTTGTTGTTTTTCATTTGTCGTCCATGATTCGCAGCCAAAAGTAAGTATCGGGACTGCAACTTTTTTGAAGACTTCCACTTTTGTCTCTTTAGGGATTTTTTTCGCTAGGAATTTAGTTGTGAGGGTGTTGAATAGTCTACCTCCTTTATTCACTCTTTCTGTTATTTCTTGTTCTATACATCCTTTTTCCTCTATATATACTCCTAGGTATTTAAATATTCTTACTTGTTCTATTTCTGTTTCTTCTATATTTACGTTGCGCGATTTTCCTTTACCGTTTATGATCATTGTTTTTGTTTTGTCTTTGTTTATTATCATGTTCCATTTTTTCATGTCTTCATTAAGTATGTTGATGTATTGTAAATTATCTTCGTTTTCGGCTATTAGCACCATGTCGTCAGCGTAACACAGTTCTGAGACTTCTATTCTTTTAATTTTTCTGTATCCTACATTGTATGTTTTTAAAGTACTCTTTACGTTTTTAAATGCCTCATCCAGGTACAGGGTAAACGAAAGTAAGCTCAGCATACATCCTTGTTTTAGGCAGGTTTCAGTTTTGAAGGGTGTCGACATATTTTTTCGGACTCTTACAAATGAAAGAGATTAAATAATTTCTAAAATATCTAATTTACAATATTTATTGTATTCATTTTAAAAAGCAAACGAAGAAACTTATGTTATTGTCATATTTTAAAAATGTTACTGTCATTGTTATTATCTGTCATCTGAGCTCTCAAGTGTCAAAGAAATTGAATTTCGCGGACTATATTAGCTGTATTCTTTTTGACCCAATTGAAACTCAGCTCAGTTCATAACTAAGTTGAGATGAAGTGAGTTGTAATGTGTGCAAAAGAAAACAAGTTTAATTCCATTTTATCACTCTCTTCTTTACCGATAGTATACGCTGTAACAGCTGTCAAAATTTTTGACTTATTTTCTGATCTATGATACTGTTTATACACAAAAATTGGATAATGTTGAAAACATATTACTGTAAGTATATTTGTATATGTGAATTTAAAATTTGTTGTACTATATAACCTATATTTATTCGGAACAACTCAGATCAGTTGTGTCAAAAAGAACAACGATTTCCTAAGTTTATCTGAAGTGATCTGAGATGTTCTGAAATTTTGTCCAAAAAGAATACAGCTATTACGTCTGATAGTTCGCATACGGTGCACAAAAAATAAACAGTTGAATTTTAAAATTATATTATTATTTTTGTTAAATTATTAATAAATCTAAATAATGTAAAATATTATTCTGAATGAAAAAATTAATAAAATATCAAAATTAAAGAATGATTATTTTTTGTCTCTGAATAGGTGCATAGGTACAGTTGTGAAAAAATGTGGTCGTCAATTTCATTTTTCCACAAATTACAAATTTGTCACTATTTTTCTTCAAATTTCGATAGGTATCTGTATACGAGTATTTCAAGTAGTATCATATCGACGAATACTGTCAATTGAATGTGTCAAAGATTAACATTTACGACTATTTTTTTTAAAGCAACTATACAGGATGTTCATTTTAATTGGTACACTATTGCTATCTCGAGAACTATAAAAGCTGCGAGGTCGGATAAATTAGCAAACAATTTCTATTTTATAAGACTACTTGAATGAGTGAAACAATAAGTATTTTAGACTAGTGGTTCATAAAATACGGGGTGCTACTTTCTTATTTTAAATAGCAACCTATTTTTTTTATTTCCTTATTCGATTCAGTATTTTTTTCTGAATTCAACGATATTCATAGTACTCTACTATTACAAAATATTTGAGAAAAATGCAAAATTAATAATGTAAATTTTTTATTTAAATATGACTATACTACTATGAAAAAAACAAATAAATCAATAAAACAATTGTTAATATTATTTATGTATTTTATCTTGTTTAAATAATAATTATTCACAACTTAAAGAAAATTATAAAAGTTTTTGTAATTATTTCTTCATTTGATTCATTTGTTTTTTCCATAGCACTCTTTGTATAGTCATATTTAAATAAAAATGATACATTAATAATTTTGCATTTTTCTCAAATATTTTGTAATAATAGAGTATTACATATGAATATCGTTGAATTCAGAAAAAAATACTGAATCGAATAAGCAAATAGAAAATAGGTTGCTATTTAAAATAAGAAAGTAGCACCCAGTATTTTGAGAACCACTGGTCTAATCAAAAATCTTGTTTTGCTCATTAAAATAGTCTTATAAAATAGAAATTGTTTGCTAATTTAACCGACTTCGTAGCTCTTATAGTTCTCGAGATAGCAATAGTGTACCACTTAAAATGAACACCCTGTATAAAGTATAAAGTTACACAAATGTTTTCAGATGAACAAAAATTTTACATATTCTCAAAATAAAACCTAACATTCCTTACGCTTTTTGATGATAAAATCAATATGAGTATCAAAAATCAGCTTACTGTTTAAGATAACCACAAGATCCTTAATGCTGTAAACTCGATTTAAATTATTACTATCAATATAGTAGGGGAATTCAATATAATTTCTATTTCGAGTTAATGTAATGATGGAACATTTTTTTAAATTTTTACGTTTTGCATCCAAATCGGATTGTATGACTACAGCATCATTTACGGTTCAGCATTAAAAATCTTAAGATCATCTGCATACATAATAAATTTAGAATTGAGAAGACATTGTTTAATATCATTAATGAAGATTATAAAAACGAGAGGATCCAGATAAGATCCCTGTGGAACACCGGAAGTGACTGTAAAATATTCAGACTTGTATCCATTAATTGACAAATATTGCTGCCTGTACATATGATACAAACCATTGAAGCAAGTTACTATGCACACCATACATCTCAAGTTTGGAAAGTCCTCTCATCCATAGCTTGAAAGTATGAAGTTTGTGTACTCAACTAGACTTGAATCGACGGATCGGCCACTATAAAAACCGTGTTGTTCAAAGTTAATTATAATTTTGAAAGAAGAAAACAAATATTTATACAGGATGGAAAAAAATTATAACAAAATATAGAGTATAGTATTAGTTGTACAGAAAAAAAAACTAATTTTTACTATACGCCAACCCATCAACTACTCGCCCGACATCTGGCGATCATTTCGTAAAGAAACCGCTGACAGATTGACAACCGCTGCATGCTGAATTGTGTGAAAACGCGTTAAATTAAAAGTACAACTGCATTAAAATTAGTGTTACCGCGAAAGGACAAAGTGAAGGACGAGTCTGTTATGTTCCCGGCTGCCCTAGCACGTAATATCGCAACCAAGAACTGAAATTTTACAGTTTTTCGAATCAACTTTGGATTGCACGTGTTCAGAGAGAATCGTAAGTATTATTAAATGATTGTAGTTTGTAATCATGTTTAACGTGTTATTAGTGTATTTTATTTTGAGTTGAAAAATATAACAAAATAGTTATTAACCCCTGGTAGACACACTTTTTAGCGTCTTTGTCTCAAACATAAACTACACTCTAGTGTCTCTCTCGTTGGTGCAAATTTGCACTAGTAGCCGCCTCGATTGCCGAATGAGTTGATGCAGCGTGCTTCTGCAGCGCTCGAAGCGACCATCAGCGCTCGGTTCTTGGTCTCGTGGGTTCGATTCCCACCAGGGGCTTGGATGTTTGTGACTGTCCTATCATCTCATCTCCATCAACGCAACGCAAAAATATTACAAAGATGTAAGATAAAAACTGACTCACGCTTATCAATATCAATTGTAATACTTTATAAGTTAAATACAATAAAGAATTATTATTATTATTATTATTATTATTATTATTATTATTATTATTATTATTATTATTATTATTATTATTATTATTATTATTATTATTATTATTATTATTATTATTATTATTATTATTATTATTATTATTATTATTATTATTATTATTATTATTATTATTATTATTATTATTATTAAATTTGTACTAGTATGCCTACCAATGGTTAACTAAAAAAATTATATAACAATCTCGAAATAAAATAATCATATTATTATTATTTTTTTAGAAATGATTCCAGCAAAATATACTACAATTTGTATTGTATTGCACATTTTGTTGGAGAAGAAAAATACAATGACTATCGTAATAAAAACTACAATCCAACAATTTTTTCATGAAGACCAGAAACATCGACATCTGCAGATCGAAGAAAAAGATTAATGAAATAGCATGAAAAAGGGAGAGTACCTACCACTGATAAACTAATAATGTTAATAATGGTATAACGTTTATTTATTTTTCTGTTCTTTTAAATATTTTACAAACACGTATTTTTGTGTTCCATTAAAAAAAGACAAACAATTCTCGCCGAACCGTAATGCAACACTCTATATGTGAAAATAATTTTATGTTATACTTCTGGAGTATAAGGGCATCCAGCCAGTCAATGGGTTTACGTCATAAATATATCATTAGAAACAATGACGTCATGTGTTAATAAGTTTACATGAGCATGTAAAACGGATTAAAATATGATCTCCGGGTTGCCTCCATATATACAAATCATCGTTACGGGAAGAAATAAGTTATTATATATCCATTACGATTACTTGAGCTTTACGTCATTAATTTCTGAACCGCAAAATAACAAGTAATTGTATATTTATTTCTGTCTTACTTCTGGTTTTCTTCATTCTTTCTTTGATAGGTATCTTTGTCTTATTACCACATTTAGTGCCGTTATGGCTCATCCTGTTTACCTTAACTGTTGCGAAGTTTCATTTTGGACTAAAAATGTGAAATATAGGTTTGACATTTTAGATGTGTCAATGTCATTGTTATGTTTATTATTCATTGCTCATTGGTGATATTTACCTTTTCTTACAATGATTTTCGTTCTTCGATAAGTATAATCTTAGAAATAATCGTAAAATGCAGTAGAATTTTAGTTTAAGAATGGAATAATCCAGCCAAAAATCACAAAAACAATCTCAATACAGGTTGATAAGTATACAGTAGATATATAATTAATATGAATGTTCTGAATTGCCAATAAAAAAATAATCAAACGTCATTTTACAAAAATTTGCAAAATTTTACTTAATAACAATAAAAATTATTTCTATTAATGGTTTCAAATACATAATAATATAACAGAAAAACCAATAAAATACCGTTAATAAAATGTGTTTAAATATATATAGAAAATTTCAAAAATCCCTAAACGATGACGTAAACCCATTGATTGGCTGGATACCCTATAGGACGCAAGCAGACACGTGACTCGAGCGACCTTGAAGTGCTTGGAATCAGCTGATTTGTGTGCGCGTGTCATTTTGACTTGAACAATGTCACCTTGACAAGACCAATATTTAGACATATTTTGATTTTGAAGTGCTAAATTGTTAATATTTTACAAAATTTCAGGCAGTAAAACACATAAACTTAAAAATAGTAACATTTTAACAATTCAAAATTAAAATATGTCAAAACATTGGTCTTGTCAAAGTGACATTGTTCAAGTCAAAATGATGACACGCGCACACATATCAGCTGATTCTAAGCACTTCAAGGCTGCTCGAGTCACGTGTCTGTTCGCGCCCTACACTGAAAAAAATAGGTTGCTTCTAGTACCGAAAAAGGTACTCTAATATCGTGACAAAGAAAATATTTCCTAAGGAAATAATATTATTTCTATTGATTTTTAACTGTTTCAGAAACTAAAATTTCTAATTAATTAGTAAAATTATTTACCAACGTTTCTGAAATAATATCTGATATAACAATAGAAATCGCTATTTCAGTGAATTTTTTTACTGAAATAAATATCACAAATTCTAATTCAAGTAAAACTTATTCTTAAAATAGCATATACATTTACTATTTTAGTGAATTTATTCAAATTATTAGGTTTAAATTTATTCCTAGTACCGAAATTTTTTATATGGTTCCAATAATGGATGTATATATATATATATATATATATATATATATATATATATATATATATATATATATATATATATATATATATATATATATATATATATATATATATGGAATGAGAAATAAAAAAATTCATAGTGAATAAAGAATCTACTTATTTGTAACAAAAACCTACATCGTTTATTATGTTACAAATCTGAGTAAAAAAAAACAATAAATTATAAACAAACCGAGAAACAAACCTTCAAAGTGTTTTATTATTTCTTCAATATTCATGTCTTAAAATTTTCTTATTGTCAGAAAACAATAGCCGCTACACTTTTTTCATCAATTTCTCTGCCGTTTGCCAGTATTGCATAAAATCGGTTGATTTATGTTCCTTATATGGAAAGTACTTTATAACTATACAATTTTTTTCAAATTGGTGTGTCCGAGGTCTTGGTTTGCCCTTGTTGCCTTGTTAGTAAATTCCTCTGCTACAATAAATATATATGTTTGATATTAAATAACGTACTCGTATACTACATACATAGGTATTTAATATTACTTACATTACACAAGAGACAGCATCTTTCGTTTATAACAAATAACTCAACACAAACTTACTTCAACTGTTTACAAACGAGTCGCAAGTTGTTTATGACATACGACGCCATAGCTTTAGGGTGCAATCTTTACGATTATAGAATATTTATTCGCTGTCTTAAAAAAAATATATTAGTAAATGTAGTATTAATTTTTCTAATGTAAATAAATGTCTACTCTAATTATTTTGTTAAGTTTATATTCTAAAATAGAGAATTTAATTTTTAAAGTAGTAATCAATATTTGTAATTCAGTAAAGTGGAAAATAATTTTTTTTTTCTAAATTAGAAGATTATTCGTTAAAAATAAAAATTTGTTCTCATACAAATCTGCATCCACTGAGGTAAAGAAAATAATTCTACTTGAGTAATTTTATTATCTGATGTTAATAAAAAGTATTAGGGAATAATTTTTAACTATAAATGTGAACCTATTTTTTTCAGTGTATAGACGAATAATATATGTGAAAAAAATTATGCTCTATTTCTAATTTGCAAATTATATATACAGGGACGGACTGTCTCTCTAGACCGGCCCGAGAAAATAAGAAACTTGCTGGCTTCCCCTTAGTGACAAAAATTGTAATGTAAGTTATGTGTAGTTCAAATTCTTTCGACTTATGGAAACAATAAATTTATTTTTTAATAAATAACTTTGTTTATATTCAAAATTTTATTTATTTATTATATGTCTATAGCACGGTTTAGTAAAATAAATTAATCTATGTTTATATTTTACTTCCAAAGTACTTAAATTTAAGCACATGTTTGTACGTCTCTTTCATTGCGAGACTAATTCTATTAGTCGTGTTCTTGTTTTTACCTCCCGCTACCCTTGGTAAGGGAGGAGAGGGATCGTGCTAAAAATCGCATATCGAGATTTTGATAAATGACCACGTTTTCAGGCCCTTAGAACCCAATTTTCACGAAGATGTCTGTGTGTATGTGTGTGTGTGTGTGTGTGTGTGTCTGTGTGTGTGCGTGCGCGTGCGTGTGTGTGCGCGTGTGCGCGTTTGTGTGTGTATGTATGTATGGATCTTGTATTTCTACCTTACTCTAATATGGAAAGAAGCTATTAGATTTTTGTGAAAATCAGATAACCGGAAATGGCACTTTACTTGAAGCCCAAAATAGTTTTTCTTCGAAAAATACCTTTAGGTAAATGTTATTTTTTATGTAACTGTCAGATAACTGTCACTGCCAAATACTAATCATTTTAACGCCCTAATTCTGTAAGAAAGTTGTTAAGTTTTAGCAACGTTGTTAAAGATTGTAACCAATCAAAACAAATGTAAAGCCTGTCATTTTTATGTTTTAATAAGTGTTTGCAATTATTATTGGTTGTTTGATATAGCAATGTTGCTAAGAGATAGCAACTTTCTTACAGAATTAGGGGGTAAATTAATAGTGGTAACGTTTTTTAAAAAAAATAGTAAATTGTACAATAGTTATATGGAAAAGAACTAAATATAGTTTCTAGCATGAGTAAATATGTAAGTACCTATGTATTTAAATTATACGCTCCGTCAAATGAATATGAACTGATGCTCAACTTTTACTCCTTTCCGCACTCTGTCCCTTGCCCGTTGGTGTTAGCGCTACTTCATAACTTAGCTTTTCAACATTACCCATATGAATTGGCAACAGTGTAGAAATTTCCAGTTCATACGTATTTGACGGCAAGTAGAATAAAAATTAAATGGCGGGAGATATTGTGTTGGCCACATAAGATTTTTTGTTGACAAATGCCGTAAAGTGTAGAGCAACATCTTCATCCCAGTCACTATCATCTTCTGATCAACTTACACCACGACTTTTTAATCAGGTTGACTGATACTTGAGCCCTGCATTCAGCCTTTGTTAAAACAGTATCTTTTAACGGAATGTTTTTTTAGATATTGAGTAATGTCATTATTTTTTTTGAGTTAGGACCTTTTAAAGAATTTATTTACAGATTTTTACGTTTTGTTTTACGTTTTGATCCATATGTTGGCTAAATCTGTGATATTTGGTGGTAAGAATAAGCAGTAATATGGATCTCGTCACTCGAAAGTTGCTCAACTATTTTATAACCAAAAGGTTTATCTTCAGCAACAATTACTTTTTCTTCTAATTTATTCTGCCTTATTTCTCATCTTACACTCGGGACAATTGTCATTGTAGAACCAATCGTTGAAATTATCTTTAGTGATCCCGCTGACTGATGTACTAAAAATCTGAGAATTGTACTAAATCTATTTCACTTGGCCTTAGGCGGTTTTCTTCTAACCCCCACCCCACAGCATTATTGCATAATTATTTTTATATAATTATCTACGCCCTTGGTTAGAGCACCTATACATATTTTCAAAAACCGGCGCCTATGAGTGTCCATACGCTTTTTTGTTTGACCGTAATAGCGTACAGACAGATATGTGTTCTTTAATGCTCTAGGATTGCGGGATTTACCAATAACGAAAATTTTAAGCTTATGATTGTCGATTGCCGTTTGTATTGTTGCAAAGCATAAAAGAGGTATTTTTTTTTGCTAAAACAACAATAGCAATGGTGGCCCATTTAAAATGAACCTGTTATTTGTTCGTCTGCTTCAAACAAAAATGTCACTAATATACATTATCGCTTTTATCTCTCTATCTGTTGAATTATATTTGGATTATGTTTCATGCACTTATAAATGTGTTTTCAACTGATTAGATAATTTATCAATTTTTAAATCTTGTAACATCAATGAGGTCATACACGTATTTTTTTATTTTTCCTCAAGTCTATCTTTAATGATGAAAAAATTGCAATTAAAAATAACTGTTCAAAACACAGCTGATTTCCCCCACCTCGTCCCTCACCTAGTGACGTATGCAGTTTATCAACAACTAGTTAGGGAGGTGGTGGCAGAAATTTTTAAGTCATTTGCTCGTGTTACAGAAGTTGAAAATAGTGAAGTTTTGATTATAAGAACCACTAATAACAACTTCTGCAAAACCATTATTGCTGCATTATTAATTAATAAGTAATTAAACATGTAAAAATAAAAAGAGTCCCTAAATCATTTGGTCGCGTCTGGCACTTTTTATAATAATAATAATAATAATAATAATAATAATAATAATAATAATAATAATAATAATAATAATAATATTAATAATAATAATAATAATAATAATAATAATAATAATAATAATAATAATAATAATAATAAGTAATAATAAGTAATAATAAGTAATAATAAGTAATAATAAGTAATAATAAGTAATAATAAATAATAATAAGTAATAATAAGTAATAATAAGTAATAATAAGTAATAATAAGTAATAATAAGTAATAATAAGTAGTAATAAGTAGTAATAAGTAATAATAAGTAATAATAAGTAGTAATAAGTAATAATAAGTAATAATAAGTAGTAATAAGTAGTAATAAGTAATAATGAGTAATAATGAGTAATAATAAGTAATAATAAGTAATAATAAGTAATAATAAGTAATAATAAGTAATAATAAGTAATAATAAGTAATAAGTAATAATAAGTAATAATAAGTAGTAATAAGTAGTAATAAGTAGTAATAAGTAGTAATAAGTAATAATGAGTAATAATAAGTAATAATAAGTAATAATAAGTAATAATAAGTAATAATAAGTAATAATAAGTAATAATAAGTAATAATAAGTAATAATAAGTAGTAATAAGTAGTAGTAAGTAGTAATAAGTAGTAATAAGTAATAATGAGTAATAATAAGTAATAATAAGTAATAATAAGTAATAATAAGTAATAATAAGTAATAATAAGTAATAATAAGTAATAATAAGTAATAATAAGTAATAATAAGTAATTCAAAAAATTATGTTCGACTGTGTTGGGGATGGAATAAATAAAGTTTCGGACTGTAATAAGTAATAAGTAATAATAAGTAATAATAAGTAATAATAAGTAATAATAAGTAATAATAAGTAATAATAAGTAATAATAAGTAATAAGTAATAATAAGTAGTAATAAGTAGTAATAAGTAGTAATAAGTAGTAATAAGTAGTAATAAGTAATAATAAGTAATAATAAGTAATAATAAGTAATAATTAGTAATAATAAGTAATAATAAGTAATAATAAGTAATAAGTAATAATAAGTAATAATAAGTAATAATAAGTAATAATAAGTAATAATAAGTAATAATAAGTAATAATAAGTAATAATAAGTAATAATAAGTAATAATAAGTAGTAATAAGTAGTAATAAGTAGTAATAAGTAGTAATAAGTAATAATAAGTAATAATAAGTAATAATAAGTAATAATAAGTAATAATAATAATAATAATAATAATAATAATAATGTTGCGTCCCTCCGGTGCGAAGGACTAAGTAATAAGGACCTAGTGGCTCGAAGGACCAAATGTTTAATCCCTAAACCAGCGAATCCGGCCTAGAAGAACCAAAATGTTTTGATCCTGCTCGCAAGCCCAAAATGTGATGTCTCTAGATCAACGAATCCGGTCTAGAAGCACCAACAATGTGTTTGATGTTAAATTCAATGAATAAAACAAAACTATATGTAAACCAAAATAATTACAACCTTCGATAGCTGGTTCACATCACTGGACTTGGCCAATACACGGGATAATATTAATTTGTGAAACGTACTAATTAACAACGAACGAAGGACCAGCTAGTTTTACGAACTAACAAACGTGCTAAGTATAATTGCACCAAAATAACAAACAACTGAAAACCAATTCTGAGAGATATGTGATAGCGTATTGAATACAAGTGACATAAACTATAATAAACCAAAGATAGAACAAATACGATATTTGTAGAAATTAACTAAATCATTTAATAAGTGTATGACCACACAAATTTAGTTAAACAATATTAAGAACTCTAAATGAACTTAATAACAACCAACTAGAATGCAAAACTTGTTGCATTGAATGTACCTAGTCGACAATAACAGCAAATGCGCTGTGGATGACGTCAATCGAACGAGAACGTGTGCAAACAGGTTTACAAAGAAATAATAATTTCACCCAAGGAAATATGAATCAAATCCCTAACAACACGAATTCCCATGAGAAATCAAATTGTACAGTTCGATTTTACAATTGATTCCTGAGATGTGTCTATTAGCTGCATAAATTGGCGCCGGAAAGTATTCACGGACTATAAAGTACCAAATTAAATGAAAACCGAACGATAACTCCTTGAATTAGTCGTGCTAGGCTAATCAAGTTACGCGAACGATAATTAAACAACAAATTACTTTGACCATATGAAAATCAGAAAGTTTATGCAAAATGGTGGAAAGCCACTCTCGCGGACGACGATGCGATACGTGTTTACCGTTTGCAAGCCAGACACATTCTGATCAGCGCGGTCGATGCTGTGCGGCACTACGCTTGGCGTGGGGGTGCGCGCGCACTCGCGTGAAACCAGATGCAGTAATATTAATATTAATAATTAGTTTAAGATACTACAGCTATTTTAAACAATTCTAAAATTAAACTTAAACACGTAAAAATATATAACTAATTTTTCCAAGTAACAGAAACAGTTATTTCTATTTATTTATTGACTTATTTAAATAGAGTCAGGGCGGGTTAACCGTTCTATTCCCATGTGCAGCGGGTTGCTACCTCAAGGGGTTAATAATTTCCAATTCCTCTCATTTAAAACATATTAGTTTTAAACAAATAATAATAATAATAATAATTAATAATAATAATAATAATTAATAATAATAATTAATAATAATAATAATTAATAATAATTAATAATAATAATTAATAATAATAATAATAATAATAATAATAATAATAATAATAATAATAATAATAATATAATAATAATCTTTATTAAGAGCCAACTGGCTAAACTGCATACAAAAATATAACAGATAATAAAGTAATAATATATTATACTCCTAGATATTTTCTTTCAACATATTTCTTAATTCAGATTTAAATTTGCACAAGCTAGTTACATTCTTTACTTCTTCTGGTAGTTTATTAAATTCTATAAAGCCCGTATGAAATACAGTATTGGCTGTGGAGGTTTTGTTTATTTTTGTTACATAAAAATAACTTTTTTGTCTTGTGATGTAACTATGAACATTTGAACAGAGTTTCACAATTTTTTTTTAGATAAGCAGGTAACAAACTATTTTTAATTTTAAAAATGAAAATCAACGTGTTTAATGTAACATATGCTCTGACATCTAGCCATCCTAATGTATTTAACATCAATTTTACATTAGTATATTTATTATAGTTTAATATAATCGTCATAGTTTTATTCTGTAGTATCTGTAATTTGCTAAGATCTCCTGCATTACACATATATAATATTGTAGTACAATAATTAAAATGAGGAAATATTACACAATTGTACAAGCATAATTTTGCATATTTACTTAATTGTCTCGAGATTCTGTTAAGAAAACCTATTTTTTTTAGATATTTTCTTTATTAATAAATTAATGTACGTCTTAAAATTTAAGTTTTCGTCTATGATAACTCCAAGATACTTACATTCTGTGACTCTTTCTAAATTTGTGTTATCTATGGCAATGTTACTGTGACAACTTACTATTACAACATTACTATTAAGTACAATAATGAATTTTGATTTACAGCTATTTAACTTCAGTTTATTAGCTTGTAAGTATACGTTTACAGCTTTTAAGTCGCCATTAATTTTATTACAAATATCTTGCACATTTTCACCAATTGCATAAACCAGCATATCATCAGCGAATAATTGAATTTCACATTGTTTTATTTTAGTTACAATGTCATTAATATAGATAATAAATAACAATGGTCCTAAAATGCAGCCCTGTGGAATTCCAATGCTGCACTCTTCTACACCAGATACCGCGCTTTTCCATCTCACCACTTGACGCCGTTTGTCCAAATAGTTTTTAATCCACAAATAGACATTTCCCTTTATACCATACAATGAAAGTTTATAAAGTAAATTTTCCCTATTTATGGTCCCGAAAGCCCTTTTTAAGTCTAAGAAAACCGCACACACTTTTTTATTTATGTCCAAGTTATTGCGCCACTCATTAATTATGAATTTTAACACTGTTTCACATGAATGTTTATGTGTAAACCCCGACTGATTTACGGCAATTAAATAATTTTTTTATGCACAACTTTTTCCAATATTTTACTGCATAAGGTTAACATATTTATTGGTCGAAAATCTGATGCTATATTAGAACCAGAAACTTTAGGAATTGGTGATATGTGACATAATATTTTTTCTGGTACTATACCTGTTTGGAGCGATGAATTTATTATATTTAATAGAGGATAACCCGTAACATGAAGTGTTTCCTTTAATATTTTTGCATTAATTCTATCTGTGCTTCCTTTGTTATTCATCTCCCATATCACTTTTTTAAGTTCATTTAATGTTATTTTATTGAAACAATAAATTTCACAATTAGTATTAATCTCAGTTACTACTTGATTGACCGTTGGTATGGATATATTAATGTCTTGTATGCTTTGAATGAAGTAGTCATTAAATTTATTTGCTATTTCCTGACATTCGAACACATCACCATTTTCAAATTGAACTTCATTGAACGCCGTGTCTTCTTTTTTATTTATCCATGATTTTAATAACTTCCACATTTGCTTCGGATTCTTCTTGTTATGGTCAATATTTTTTCTTCTCATTTTTTATTATATTTGCTGTCAGTTTTCTTTTATTTTTATAAATTTCCCAATCTTCTACCATTTCTGTTAGACAAAATCGTTGATAAGCTACATTTCTTTCTTTTAGTACTTGCTTTATTTCGTTATTGAACCAACCTTGATTTGAGCGTGTTCTTTTAAATGTCTTCCGTGTTGTAGAAATATTTAAAGCATTAGAAATAGTAGTGGTATCATACAGACTATTTACATTTGATGTTTCATATAGCCAATCTTTGGAAATGAGAGTACTGCATAATTTGTCAAAATTTATTATTTCTCTTGTTTCACTTGTAGGTGGCTTTTTAGTCTTCTCTGGAATTTTATATGATATTTTCATTATGCTATGGTCTGATATTTTGGGTGTAGTTAGAACTTCACAACTAATATTATCTGTATTTACTACTATTAAGGCCCGGTATTACAGTTCCGGCTTAAATTTTGGTTTAGGTAAACTTGAGCTTCGGCTTAAGCCACTTGTCTGTATTACAGTACAAAGCTTAGCTAAACTTGACAGCAACGCGATTTTTTGTTTTGTTGATTATGTGTTGGTTATCCTGTTTGTAAAAAAGAATAAATATATATATATTTGGCATGACTGCTTTCATAGGTTACTATATTGAAATATTATTCATTTGTATTATTGTTTCGTGTTGAAAACGTTGTAGTGATCTATGAAACAATGTCTTGACGTATAAAAATTATGTCAAATTAAATAATACTGTGTGTCCACGGTGTCCACAATATTAATTTATTCAGAATGTATTTTACAATGGGTACAGTCTAATGCTCCAATAACATCTGGGAAGCGCGCTTTAGAATAAAATTCTTGTTTTATAGTATGAAGGGCATTAGCAGATATTTGAAACTTTATAAACATATCTCGATGACGTACAATAGCCTGAAGCACAATCCATATCCATCGTCCCGCAGTGGATTTATGTACTCCGCAGAAATCACCAGCAGTAATTAAAAAGTTACCAGTTGATAAATATCTTAAGGTTAATAACAAACCATTCATAGGTGTTAATGCATGATTCCTGATTTTCGACTAACTTATTTATTTACCAGTTTGTTTTGGTTTTTATGTCGTCGTATATCAGGTCGTAAATTATTCGCACAGATTCTTTCGATAATCTGAATCTTTGGGCAAATTCAAAATTGTTCCAGATACTTATAAGGTCTGGCCTCATACGTATCCGACGCGGTTGTCTGGCGTTTATTATCTCTGGCTCATCATTCTCCTCATCAGATATTTTATAAAAGTCATTATTTTCAATGAATTCAATTAACTCCATAGGCGATTTCGGGCGACAACCGTTCACTTGCGGTATGTTGCGTTCAGGTACGTTCACACATTCGGGCGCTAGGAACAACATACCCGGTATGCTTGGATCAGTGCTCACAGCTGAACGGGTTTGCTAGTCGGGTCAGCTCTCTGTTCACTATTTCTATCTCTTTTTATCATGTCTTTTTTTGAAATGTCAAAAGTCAAAACAGTCGGAGTCTTGGTCTATGTCAAACAGGGTGACATTATTTTCGTTGACTCTTTTTTGGACAAATATGGAAAAAACTATCTTTCTCCGTTAATGCAATTTAATTGTCAGACACTATTTTTGACAGTTTTAAATGTCGCAAAATATACATAACCACCAAGCACGGGGTCAACAAGTGAACCAACGATTTTTGGCGCCACCATTAACCATATCATACCGTAACTAACCGTAAGTAATCCGAACAAGTGAACGGGTATGTCGCCCGAAATCGCCTCATAATTCTGTGATTTGACGAAGAACAAGTGACATTGACACATAGGTTATAATTCAGAGTTTAAGCCGCCACGGCTGGCCGCTCAGGTTTAAACTACCGCTCAAGCTTCAACCTGTACTGTAATACAGCAATTTTCGCTTAAGCTAAGCTTAAACCTTAAGACGAGTTTAAACTACAACTGTAATGCCGGGCCTAAGTCTATCACTGTTTTTGATGTGCTCGTTACACGAGTGTACTATTGTATTATCTGACTTAGATTATTTTGGGTGACTATCTCTTTTAGCCTAAATGTATAGTATTGGTTATAACTCTCTTTCCAATCTAAATTAAAATCTCCCATAATTACAATATTTAAACCGGGTTGCAAGTTTCTCTTATCCATTCTTCTAAAAAATCTAGGAATTTGGCATGACTTCCACTGGGTGAATGGTATAAAATAGCTGCATATAATGGTTTATGTAGCATAATTTTAATATACAAAAACCACCTATTCATATTTTCTACAGATTCATTCAAAACCTGAATTTTTAAATCCTTTTTTACATATATTAAAATACCCCCCGTGTGTTTAGATTCTGAATCCAGTCGACATATTGTATATCCTTCAATTTGAAATTCATTATTTTCGAAATCGCTAGTAATGTGAGTTTCCGTTAGTGCAAGTAATAGTGGGTTACCTTCTAATAAAAAATGTTTAATTTCTTCGTAATTCGTTTGTAATCCTTGTATGTTTAGGCAGTATATATAGTTACAACTGTATTTATTCTTTAATTGCTATTTTGAGTCATAATTTATTTTATTTCTAATTCTATGTACGGTTCGTTTGTACACATCACAATTTTTATCATACACTGCATGTTTCGTGTTTACATCTATTTTCAAAACATCTTTTGCTTTGATACAATTTGCACATGCAAACTCATTTTCAGAAGCTGTACACTCCATACTCTCATGACTTTTTGCACATTTTGGACAGACGATTGAATCATTAGTACAATTTACTTTTTTATGGCCATATTTACAGCATTTGTATCATCGCAAAATATGTAGGTCCTCGTATACAGCACATTTACTCCAGCCAACATTTATTTTTTTATTTGCCATCACTGTTTCAAACGAAGAGGTATCCATTTCGACTGTTGCAGTGTAATTCTTGTATTTATTTTTAGTTATTTCTTTTATAGGTTTGACCTTAATTTTAGCATTAATTGTTAATTGATTTTGAGCAAAAATCATTTTTTCAATTTTGTCTTTTATTATGTCTTTATTGTTATCTTCAAAATCATCATGTATACCTACTATTTTCACCGTAGGATTTTTTTAGCAAAAATATTTACATCGTATTTTTTTCCTAATTCTGTATTTAACTTTTCTTCGATCTTTTTCACCTCTTGTTTTGTGTCACATGTTATTACTAGCGCATCATCCCTGATATTTTTTACAGCTCTAACACCTACTTTTAATTCATCTGGTTTTATTTTCTCTTGAATGTCAGTCTTAGTTTTCTTACATTCCTGATTTGTTTTAGGTTTTACAATCACAGCCGCTGCTTGAGCGTAATATTTTTTGGCTCCGTTTGTTTTCCCTAGATTTAAATTTAAATTACCAACTTTATTGTTTACTACTTCTTCTACATTCTTAATATTGGAAAAAATATCATTAATTATTAATTCTTGCGTTTGAGATTTCATGTCCAACTTATACAAAAATTCCATCATAATATTAACTTTTTTAATTAACATTTGCATTTTGTCTTCTTTACAAGTTCCGCAAACAAATTTAATTTGCTCATTATTAACCCAGCTCTCAAAAGTCGATTTAGTTAATTTCATACATTTATAGTGAAAACTTCGACCACACGGCCCATAACAAGAAATTGAGTCTTTACTATTGGTTTCTAAATTAGATTTATCGCAATTTACTTCCATATTTACAATTGTTAGTCATAACTATTATCACTGGTGAAATGCCGGTTACCTGTTTACAGGCTTTTAACACACCGCCAGTTTAAAGTTTGATACTTTATCAAGTTAAGTCTCGCACCATTACTTAAGTCATATAAATGTTCCACTAAAACGCTTCAAAGGTTTGAAAAACTGACTTTACTCACATATAGATGATCAGCAATGTTCACACTCAAAACTATATGTCTTTAAATTCACTGTTATTATATTATACTATAATTTTAATTACACTATTTCACCCAGAATTCTCAATATAACATGAGAAGCAAAAACTAACTACTACACATTCTTCAGTTCACACTATTCATCAACTTATGGTCCTTAAGAAGGCCTTCAGATATATCTCATCGCCAGACGTGTATGTCCCTGCATTAACGAGTAATTCATTTTTTATTTTAATTTTTTGATGTATTAAAATTTAAATGATTTGCTCGTCAATAAAATTTACACGAAATGTCAATTAGGTCATAAACAACAAGAAAACAATAGTCTGCCATTTTACTTTTACTGAGATAATGACAGGTGAATTTCCAAAAAAAAGAAAACGACTCGTTTAAATTATTTGATCGTGTCTGGCTCTGGGCTAAATTATTCTATTCTATTTTAAAACTATTAATATTGCTATGCCAGACATTAGTATCACTGATTTTCCAAAGCCAGAAGATTTTATTCTACCTACTATAATAATCCGGTCAATATGTACAATAGAACCTGGTTTTCTTGCAAAAGGTTGGGTAGCTATAATTATTGGATATATTGTAATGACCAAGGCCAATGATAAGAAACCAATTTTGCAGAAACGAAAGTTCTACGCTATCAAAGTTATAGGGAAAAAAGTTCGAAATTTTCGATCTTTTTTCGACTTTTCCTCAATTCTTCTGTTTCAATACATCGGAGAGTAAAAGTTGTTATTATCAATATTGTAGAAGACTAAATTTTCTACAACTTTTGTATTTACAATTTTTTCTGTGGGCTATACCTATTGAACTACAGAGCAGTGAAAATATCAGAATATTTGGAAAAACTCAAAACACGCACATATCGCAGAAATATTGATGTAGTCCGGATTGGGGCTGCGAAAAATATTCGATCAGATCTATATGATCGAAAGATCGATCGATCAATCGAAATGATCACAAAAAATAAACAATCGATCGGATCGTTTGTTCGACCCGATCGATTGTTTGATCTAATCGCTGGGTCGATCCGATCGGTTAATTGATCAGATCGATCGCAATAGGAATGGTGCAGCATATCATAAATGTATATTTAGGTTTTTAGGTACATTTGTTTAATATGGACCTAAAATAGTTTGATCAGTCAAGATCGATCTAAACAAACGCGATCGACCAAGATCGATCTGATGAAATGAGATCGATCTGATCAATCGTGATCCATCTGATCAATTATGATCGATCTGCTCAATCAAGATCGATCTTTTCTGATCGACCAATATCGATCGATCAATAAGATCGATCGAAAATAATGATCGATCACAAAATCCCCTGATCGCACAGCTCTAGTCCGGATGTGAAGGGTGAACCCTGCATTTTGTGATGCAAGCAAGCCGTTTGGTTTACATGTTACTAGGACCATACACTAGCGATTACGAGATGTAGCCACCAGGAAATGCCCCGCAGGCGCGAGTTATTGTGGGTTGTATACCTCACTGGCGCGGTTTCCAAAAGGAGAACACATTAAACTTTAAATGGTTTGAAGGGGACCAAGTACCTCTGTCGTACAAGGATTTTTTATTAGAATTACCACAGGATGAACAAACAGGTTATTTTTTTTTAATTGTTTCATTGATTAAATTAAATGAAAAGAAAATTGCAATTTGTTTTTCATTTCAGAGGACGAGAGTATTTTAATGAATGAAGACGCCGATTTTAGTGGAGATAATGATGTAGATGATGAAGAAAGTGTATCTGGGGAAAGTGATATTGAATAAATTTTATATTTAATTTTTGTATGAGATTTTTATGAATATCTTCTAAAAGCAGTGACATACATGTCTGGCATAATTTTTTTCTTGTTATGGAGACAAAAACGAACAAATTGAAAAATAGTGAAATGCGATCAAAGAATGTAAGGTAGCTTTTATTTCCTACAAATTATCATTTTTTAAAAAAAACGCAGCGTCCTATTTGTTTGTTTTTTAGTATCTATATAGTCAATTTAACATAATAACTAAATGGCAGACACGATCAAATAATTCAGGAGAGGTTATACAGGGTGTAAATAAAATAAGTGCATTAAATTTAACCAGTAATGTAACTCGATGAGAGCAACAATATTTCTTAATAACTTTTTTTTCTAAGTCTTTTAGATTTTGAGTTCAAATTCTTTAAAGATTTGCTGCATATTTCGTCACCCGCCCATGGAGAACAAATGGGTTCTGCCGTATTCAAGTGGGATACAAACAGCTCAAAAATTGTCGGTTATCGGTTACACTTACAGTCACAGTAATTAATAAACGAATCAAGGGAAAGAACATTATTATTAATTAATACGTAATAGTACAATTTTTAAAATAAATAAATTTAAATTTTGGATAACAAAATTATAAAATTGTGTATTAAACCAGACTTTTAATCACCTGTGAATAGAGGAAGACAGGGAGGGGCGAGGTAACGAGGGGAAGAGCGAAAGCATAGTTATTAGGTTATGAGATGATTATTTATAAAATGTTTAGTTGTGAGTAGCGGATCGTGTTAGTTATGTTTCTTTGGAGCTCCGCAAAATTCAAAATTTTAGTGGTATCTAAACATATATCTTATACCAAAGTTATATCAGTGTAAAGAGTTTAATGCAAAGTGTGAAATTCTTAAGTGATGAAAGTGTTCTCCTGCTCTACATTTAATAAAATAGACATTTTGAATCCAAATCTACTCTGAACAGTGCTGATTGTGCGACAAGCAGTAGAGTATTTTAATTAATCTGATCCCCGCACGTTGTCAGTGGCCAAGCAACGAGTTTTGTTTCTTTCTCTTTTTTTAAACAAAACATAAACTAACTGCCTATTCAACTTATAAGCTACAATGGTTGTATATGTTTGCAATTGTTGTAATGAAGAAATCGATCAGAGTAAAGTGCTAAATTGTAGTATTTGTAAAAAGACATTCCTGCATACCTGTGTCGGAATTTCTAAAACTGCAGCAAAATTAATTCAAAGCGAGGAATCCATCTCATGGAACTGCAGCAGTTGTAAAACATTTAATAACGTTCTAAATACTCTGTGCGAATCTGTATTAAAACTTCAAAATGAAATAGATCACTTAAAAGCTCTCAAAAACAATATTTCTGTCCCTGAATCAGAGGTCGCGTTCAATCTTGAGGATGTAATATCGGAGATTACAGAGCGTGAAAAAAGAAAAAACAATATTGTTATTTTCGGACTAAACGAAATTAATTCGGAAATAGATAAATCCACTCGTATAACTCAAGAAAATAATACTGTTAAAGAAATAATTAAAGCCGTGCATAAAGATATAGATCTATCTAACATAAAACACCACCGTATCGGTAAATATAATGAAGAACGGTCACGACCTATAAAAGTTTACCTTGATAACGCAAACACTGTATTAAACATTATTCGCAATACTAAAGAACTTAAGAACATTCCTAAATTTACTAAAATTAACATATCCTTTGACCGTACTAGAAAACAAATCGATTACTATAAAAGCGTGAAAAATGAACTAAACACACGAATTAATAACGGCGAAAAAAGTATTACAATTAAATATATCAATAATGTACCAAAAATTGTGTCTTTAAACGATTAGTGCCCAACAGTGAAAAAACTATAAGTCTGTATTATCAGAACGTTAGAGGTGTCAATACAAAAACAAACTCAATTTCGTGCGGTACATCTGACTGTGAATACGATATTTACTGTTTCACCGAATCCTGGTTGCATGAAAGTGTCAACAGCAGCGAACTGTTCTCAAATAAATACCTAGTCCTTCGATGTGATCGTCGTCTCGAACAACTACATCTTACTCGAGGTGGAGGAGTACTCATTGCTATAAGAAACGAACTAAGGCCAGTAACTCTAAATCTAGATTTATTAACTAATACCATAGATTGTATCGACATTGTAGGTTGTAAATTTATTTTGAATCATTGTTGTGTATATATTTTAGTCCTGTATATACCACCTAATATTAATAGTACCGAATTTGAATTGTTTTTTGAAATACTCAGTGAGCTAGACTTTTTTAATAATTGTATTATAATAGGTGATTTTAATATAACTTCCTTCAATGATCCATATTCAAACGATTTTAAAAGTATTTCATGCAAACAATTTCTCAATTTTACAAACTTACATCAAGCCAACTTCGTTACAAATGTAAATAACAGACTACTGGATTTAGTCATGCATAGTTTCGAGCCAAACAACGTAAAATTACTAAAATGTGACTTTGAAATAGTAAAAGCAGATAAACACCACCCTCCACTTGAATTATATATTTCAATGAGAGCAAATAAAACAAATAATTTTCCCACAGCCGCGAACAATCGTTACAACTTTAAGAAATGTAATTTTCCTGTTTTATATTCAGATTTATTAAACTTGGAGTGGTCTAGTGTATTAAAACATAATAATGTAAATGAGGCACTAAATGATTTTTATAATATTATTAATGATTGCTTGATGAAAAGTGTACCACAATATAAAATAAAAACAAATAAAAAATCATTTCCTCACTGGTTTTCATCGGAGATAATAAACTTAATCAAAAATAAGGAACATTATCGCAAAAAAATTTTGAAATCGAATAATGATGACGAGCTAAAAGAATTTCAAAGATTAAGAAAACTAATCAAACTTAAAATTAAAACTGCATATTTAAATTACATTAAAAAATCTGAAGAGAGTATTAACAAAGACCCAAAACAGTTTTGGTCATTTGTTCAAAATAAAAAACAAGCATCAAGAATTCCAAACTCTGTAATACACAATAATACTACTCTAAATAAACCTCAAGATATTGTAGAAGCATTTAGCTCATATTTCAAAAGTGTTTACTCAGACTCATTACCTAACAATCTTACTACACCTATTTTAAGCAACCAAACAAATAATAATATGTCACTAAACAAAATCACTGAAGATGATTTAATTAAAGCTGCCAAAAAATTAAAAAATAAATCCACAGCTGGAACTGATCAGATTCCAGCTTATCTCGTTAAAGATTGTTTATACGCTTTTATTGAGCCACTACTTCATATATATAATCTAATTTTACTTAATTCTGAATTCCCGCAACAATGGAAAACAGCAAGGATATGTCCTATTCTCAAGAAAGGAGACTGTTCCATGATAACAAATTATAGACCTATTTCTATTTTATGTAATTTCTCAAAACTTTTTGAAATAATTCTACATAACTTTTTATATAACTCATTACGAGCATATATTTCAACAAGTCAACATGGGTTCGTGGAAAAACGCTCAACAATATCGAATCTAGCGACTTTCTCTCAATTCGCCCATGAAACCCTCGACAAGGGTGGTCAAGTGGATTGTATATACACAGATATACAGAAAGCTTTTGATCAAATAGACTTTTATACCTTACTCAATAAACTAGATAAATATGGTATTTGTAAAAATATGACTGAATTACTTAAATCCTATCTAACAAATAGATTTCAATACGTCTCTCATAACGGTTTTAACTCCATTCCTTTCAAGGTCATGTCCGGGGTGCCGCAAGGATCAAATCTTGCTCCATTACTCTTTGCGATATTCATAAATGATCTTTGTTTCGAATTAAAATCACAAGTTTTACTTTTTGCCGATGACCTAAAAATCTATTACGAAATTAAATCTTATTCTGATTGTTCTGTTCTTCAAAATGACTTGAATTCAATTTATACTTGGTGCTCAAGAAATAATCTATTCCTCAATATTAATAAATGTCTAGTAGTAACCTATACCAGGAAGCATAATTCAATCACATTCAACTATAATATTGGTAATGATTGTTTGCATAGAGAAAATACAATTAAAGATCTTGGTATTCTTTTTGACAAACAACTCACATTCTCTCCGCACATTTCGAACACAATAAACATGGCCATAAAAACATTAGGATTCATTATTAGAAATACCAGAGACTTTATAAATATCGATTCCGTAATAATACTGTATGAAAGTTACGTAAGATCAAAACTTGAATATGGATCAGTTATATGGTATCCTATCTATGATAAACAAAAATCTGAATTAGAAAAAGTTCAAAGGAAATTCCTGAAATATATACATTTAAAGGCATATAAGGCATACCCAAACCGTGGTACAAACCACAACCAACTGCTTAAAAAATTCAATTTTCAGTCATTAGACTCTAGAAGGATAAAAAATACTATAATGTACTTGTTCAAATTATTGAACAATATTATAGATTGTCCGCTGTTACTGAATAAAATAAATTTTCTTGTTCCGAGGATAAACTCTCGGTCTTCTATTACCTTCTACAATTCACCTTGCGAGACAAATTTATTAAAAAAATCTCCAATCTATACTATGTGCAATAATTTCAATAATTTGGAATTAAAGATTGATATTTTCAATATCACACTGTATACACTTTGTACTTCTTTAAACGAATATTTTACTACATGAATTAGAAATATTCAGATGTTATGTTTATAAACATTGCTTTATAATAATTATGATACCAACCTTAAAATCTACTACTCCATAATCAAATTTCTATATGTTCTTTTTTTTTGATTTTTGTCCTGTAATTGGTACTATTTACTGTTGGGCAATAAACGATTATTATTATTATTATTATTATTATTTATCGTCGACAAATCATAATAGTTTAAATACGTTATTCAAAAAATGTAAGTGCAAACTTTTGTCCATTTAAAAGAGGAACATGAGTACCAATAATTAGTCGTCCATTTATTGTACCCGTCCAAACATTTTTTAATGAAAATTTTTCCAGAATTTTCGTCTGTCGAGATGTGTATTGTGCATAATAAATACACCTTCCCAAGTAAATTCAGTCTCATTAATGAACATTATGAGCCATTCCCAAAATTGAAGTCTGTTATGTGCTGAAAACATAGAACCTTTTGCACATGTTATGGATATAACTGTTGCTTTTTATAAAATTGTCATATGTGACACTCCGTATTGTGATGTGATAAAGATGTACAAGCTTAATAAATGTGCGAATATTAAGAACAGAATGATTTGGCGATGATTTGGAAACGCTCCGTGTAAATGCGTTGGCAACTCTATGACACTGTCTTTATGTCAACCGTGATGTCAAGTAAAATGTAGTACAGATACGAGTAAAAAATAAACCATAGGTAAGTAATAACAATGTCTGTGTACTCGCATTTTGACAGAATTTTACCTTACAAACAAGTTTATTACTAATGTCAAAATTTAATTGCAACAACTGACAGGACTGTCAATCGCTAAAACAATTTTTTTTATAGCTATTGCTACTGCATTCAATTATCACAAAAATATTTGGAACGACTCGTTAATTTACGGGGTGGTAAAAATCCTAAAAAATATGCGATTTCGAGAAAAAGTTATTAAGAAATATTGTTGCTCTCGACGAGTTACATTACTGGTTAAATTTAATGCACTTATTTCATTTACACCCTGTATATTTTGTCATTTTGAAAATTACTTTTTCGAAAAAGCAGCGGCACCCGACCTTGCCATCTTGCTTATCTTGTTCACAAGTTTCAAAACTCTATTATCTGTCATTCCTAACGACGATCAAATCATATACCGAAATTGTCACCAGCTCCCTAGCTTTGCACACTAGATTCTAAACTTCAAAGTGACATTTAAAGATAACATGAAATTTATTAAAGTATTAAACATATCGGTGAAACGTTTTGTGCCATCGTGCTAGAATAAAAGAATATTCTGCAATACGTATTGTAACGGGAAAACAGCCGCCTCGCTGAGTGGTCACCAGATCCTTTGTATTCGATGTTATTATCACATCGAATATGTTGGAAAACCTTCTAGAAAACGACGCCGGACTATATAAACTCTGCAGGCAAGACAGCCGGGCTTTATGATATTGAAACGCAATAAATTTGAGTTGATCATTTTATAGTTTCATCTGAAAGCATAAGTAAAACTAAGACTTTTGGTGAAAATCCTGTGAAAAAATCCTATTAATAAGCAAGTTACCATCCCCCAAAGTTTTAAAAAATAGATGTGACGTCACGAATTTAAGTTTTTATATCAAACTGTTTTCTTTGTGGATCTAAGTGTTCTTGAAGTTGTATATGCTATTTCTAAATTATATTTGTAAAAATTTAATTAATATTATATTATAATGTATTTAAATTATTATTTATTGTAAGAAATTTATATTTGAATAAAAATTGATTGAGAATCGCAGTACTTGAGTGACATCTACCCATGCGCTATTTGAAACTCTTTACTTTTTGGTTGTACGAACCTCCTCCTAACACGCTATTCGTTATACATTTTATAGGTGGCCTTTCAGTCGCCAATCAAATTGTATTTTACATCTTTATTAACATTAATAATTCGATTAAACTGAAATAGCCCTATTACAGGTCTGTTCTGTAATTCAGTGGTTATTTTTTAACATCTGCTTAACATTTTTAACCAATCAAGTATGTTGATATATAACAAAAAATGGGTTTTTAGATGTCAAATCAATATCTATTGGATACAATTTTTAACCAGTCGTTAAAAATTAACCGCTGAGTTACAGAATAGGCCCGTACCCTACTATAAATTTTGACGTACATTTAGTTAATAATATTTATTTAAAATATTGTTTAAAAAACTGATTCAACCCACATCAAGTAGGCACATCATCTGTTGATGGTACCCCTAGCTACTCTGGCACCCTAGGCGGACTGCCCGTACACACACACACACACGCACGCACGCAAACACACACACACACACAATCGCACACCCGCACACAAACACGCACGCACGCACACGCACACGCACACACACACACACACACACACGTGCACGCACACATATACACACACAGCATCATCGTAAAAATAGTATAAACGTGATTTGGGGACCCTAATTCGTGCTTATTCACTGAAAACTCACCATCGAATTTTTGGACCGATAACATTACCTCCCTTACCTACGATATGACGGGAGGTAAAAATGGTATAAAAGCATGTTTTATACGCCCTATTATGGCACTTGTCCTTTGTGAAACTTGGGCTTGTATTTTTGACAGATTGCCTTATGAAACTTGTTAAGCCCGATCCAGACGACATGGCAAATGTGAACATGTTTACATTTGTATAGTTGGCCATGTCGTGTGTACGGGTAACCAATGACCAACAATGACCAACCATCACAAATTTTGGCATTGGTCGACGTTCGCTTCAGAGGCGGTAAACTGTACGCACATCAAAGGAATAACCAACGTTGGCTAATACATTGGCAACTCTATCCAGACGACTGGAACGAACTTGTCTTCTAAAGTATTATTTTCATTGCATTTTGCATTCATTCAGTGGTGCAACAAGCAACAAGTCATCATGTCTGAGGGTCAAAGTGAATGGTTTAATGATTTAATCTTTGATTTCATTGCACTGTATGAAAAATATCAACTTATATGGAATCCAAAAGATCTAAATCACAAAAACAGAAATAAAATTAATGATGCCTGGAATAAAATAAGGGAACAATTAACGGGAACTTTCACTGTAGTATAATAATAATAAATTTTCTGCAGAGCAAATTACAACAACTGCAGCACATGCAACAGCGACTTCCTCGTCACTTTGCATTTTGGCAAATGCTGGAAGTGATGTTCGCCTAAATTTCAAAAACTACAATACACATATCGTGTGGATGCTACTCATTGGCAAATGTTCATATTTGCCAATCTATAACAAACATTGCTTCATATTACATGCGCCAAAATATGCCAATTATTTGTCATGCCGTCTGGATCGGGCTTTATCCAACGTGTAAAAAGTATCATGCAGTAGTAAAGTATAGATAACACATATCTAGCACACCAAAAAATATTTAATCTTGTATGATAAAATTTATCATTAAATTAAAGATTAGCAAAATAGTATATATTTACCATCTAACATTCACAGCATAGTTTGTTATAAACCTCCTAGAATATTAAACTAAATTAGTTAATGGTTCTACCATTATCATTATTTCATTGAAAGTAAATGTATATAAACCTTTATTCCATAATAATAATAATAATATACGAGTATACCTATATTTGAAATATTGGTCATAAATTACACGACGTTGGAAAGCCATAAAAAAATCTATGGAGTAATTTTCCAATATTGCGTCCATTGCTATATTGGGAACTATAAGAGCTACAATGAAAAAACATTTCGACCAGTGCTTCTCAAAATACAGGACCTAACTTTTTTTATTAAATTAAAACATATGTATAGTTTTTATTTGTTTAATCGTTAGAATATTTAATTTTGAATTCAATGATTTGATATTTTCACACCCTCACATAACGATTTTTTTAAATTGTATACAGGTTTTATATTAATTTTATTTAAATATATCTATTATAAGAGTACCGTGTATGGAATCAATTAATACCTGTATCCACTCTATATCTTCCAGCTGATCCTTACGTCATTAATTTCTGCTGCAAGAATTACAAAACTTTTATCTAGCATCTTTGTCGTACAAACATTACATTTATGAGACTTTTATTTTCTACCTCATTGTCGTCCGTGTTTAGGAGGGGAATAAGCTATTTTCGTCTAACCAACGGCAAAAATTAAATTGTAACCGCGGTAACGAGTGTCATTTTCAAATATTTGAATTTATTTTAATATTCATGTCATTCATGTGATTAAGGTAATTTGGCGTCGATAATAATTTCGTTTTCGTTGTGTTGGTAATTTTGTTAATTCTTGTGATTATACATATTTTGCTATTGCACGGACGGTGTTTTTAAGATGCCCGACAATTATTGCAAATTATTGGTTTTGGACAAACAAAAGAGGTATATTTTATCCATTATACTTATATCGTATTTATTCAATTTGTTTATGTTTTCTAAATAACTATTTATTACACTATCAGTTTTTACCAGTTTTGACATTACATCATAATTATTCAATTGTGAAATATGTAACTTCGGTTTTTGATGAATAATAATATTCACACAGTAGGTACATACTTATTAGCGAACAACAAAATTATTGCAAGTAAAATATTGGAAATGTCAAACATGACAAAGTCCTTTCATACTCCACCTTATATCAATGTAGAAAATTAAATCCCTATAATGAAATCATGATAAGAATATGACGTCATCAATTCCCTCCCACTTCTGGCGATTTGAACCATATGTTTACTATTGATGACGTGGGGATCAAGTCGTGGAAACGGACTTTATCTTAATTTTTAACATAGAGTAAGAGTCAGGGACGGGGCTCTCCTTTTAACCTCTCGCTAAGAGAGGTATTGAATTCATGCTAAAAATCGCATATCCAGATTTTAGTGAATAAGCACGTTGTAAGGTCTCTAGAATCCGATTATAACATTTTTACGATGATGTTCGTATGTGTGTGTGTATGTGTGTGTGTATGTGTGTGTGTGTGTGTGTGTGTGTGTGTGTGCGTGTGTGTGCGTGTGTGTGGGGATGTGTGTATACGTGGATGTGTGTGTGGATGTGCGTGTGGATGTTGGATTCACGATTTCTCAAATACTATAAGATTTTTTAACTACAGATTCCTCAATCTAACAATAATGGGAAGAGTTGATTAAGTTTTGGTAACAATTGGACAACCGGAAGTAGTAGTTACAACAAAAAAATCATCTAAATATTATTTATCGAAAATTTATGTAAATACTTATATTACAGAACGTTAAATTCTTTATTCGATAAATATAAATTCATTATTATATCTTCTATAGATTTAGAGATAAAGAAATGCATATAAAATAATTCAAAAAAAGATCAAACTACTTTAAGCAAGAAATTCAAATGTTTGTAATTGACATATAAATGTCACTGTCAAAAATATTTGTATGCCATTGTCAAAAATATTTGTACATTATTAAGAAGATTCTGAAAATAAAAAAAGTCAACAACTCAAAAGAATATACGTAAAAAAGAATATAAAAGGAATTTGCAAAAAAATGACGAATATAAAGAAAAAGAAAAGGAAAGTAGAAAAAGAAAATTTCAGGATATTGAATATAAAGAAAATATATGTATTGTAAATAATTTATATTAAAATATCCCATAGATTTTGCAAATATATGTGAGAATTATTTTGTAGTGAGACATGAATATATGTATTTGTATTTAAAAATATTTTTCATTTTATGCGTAAAACCAGGGAAAATATCTGGCGGGAGGTTATGTGCTGGCCACATCAGATTTTTATATAAAGGGAAGCAACATATTAGATTTTGGCTAAAATTGATGAACCGGAAGTGATACTTTATTTGAAGCTCTGAACAGATTTTCGTGAAAAATAAATTGATACAATCCAAAACTTTTCAAATTTAGTATTTAAGATTTTTATATTAATGAGAATGACGTATTATATTTTTTTTTCTAAAATTGATAAACCGGAAGTAGTACTTTACAGAAAGCTATAGATTTTCTTGAAAAAATATATTAATACATGATCCAAAACTTATCAAATTTGGTATTTAAAACTCGATTTTGACTATACTTATATGATAAACCAGAAATGGTACTTAATTTGGAGCTCTTAACAGATTTTCGTGGATAAACATATTAGAATATAATCCAATATTTCGTATTACAAACATTTCTATTTATTGGAACGAGAAATTAGATTTTGTTTACAAACGATCAATCGGATGTTCATTGCTATTTTAAACATGGAATTGGCGGGAGGTTATGTGCTGGCTACATCAGATTTTTTGAAATAATTTCAGACGATAGGTTTGTTCGCTCCGCTACCCTGCGTCTACTGCAAACCACGGCGGTAAAATTTTCTGTTCTTGTCGATTCGCGATTCACTGTAAAGTCCCTAGATTCTGTTCGTTCCGCTTTTCTAGTAACTTGCGGTAAAACGCCGCGGTAGCTGATGGTGATAATTTTTATAGTGACTCATGGCTCGAGAGTAAAAAAATAAACGGCGATAATGTGCGCACCTACATTTGAAGTACCAGTTGACAAATAAATATTAGTTTTAGGAATTGAAATACATTTGGAAAATAAATAAATGTCAATGTCATATGAATTATGATTTGTAATAAGGTAAATTTATTTAATAACGATAGTAAATAATTAAAAAAATGGAGAATGGAATAATATTTTTTTATTCAGTATGCTTTATAATTATAATAGGGCAAGAAGTATCTTCGCAAATAAATAAATAAAATAAATAAATTATCATCACGACATATTACCCATTGCTGGGTGTGCCAATCTGCTTTGTACGCAGATATCGGTAATGAAAATAAAATAAAAAATTAAACGCAAACGGATCGAAAAGAAAAATTATTTTTAGTAACTTAAATTATTACCGCGGCGACAGGCAGTAAATTGCAAAACGCAGCGACAATACAATTAGTAAAAAAATAGTGAAAGTATAGATGCTTAATAATGAATATTAATAAAGAAATAAAATGATATAATTGAAATACTTTGAAAATAAGGGTTTTTTTAGCAGCTTGTCACTCATATGAAATCCATATATAATATTTTGATTGGCGACTCAAAGACCACCTATAAATAATTAACGAATACCGAGTTAAGGGGTGGAGTCTTCTACCAATGGAAGTAGACAAATGAAAATAGCGGACACGTGGCTACCAGTTCAGTACTGCAATTCTCAAGCAGTTTTTATTTGAATATAAATTTCTTGCATTAAACTTAATAATTTTGATACACTTGCAATTATAAAGCATGTAGACTTGTACAGTGTTATAATATTAATTTGTTTTTTTATAAATATAATTTAAAAATAGCATACATTTCAAGAACATTTTAGATCCATGAAGAAAACAGTTTTATATAAAAACTTATATTCGTGACGTCATATCTATATTTTCAAACTTCGGGGGACCATAACTCGCTTATTAATAGGAATATTTTCACCGGATTTTCACCAATAGTCTTAGTTTCACGTACTTTCTGATGAAATTATATATAAAAAAGGTGGAATCCCCTATTACCGTCGCGTTTTGCGATTAAACGCAACATAGCGGAACGAACAAATCTAATAAAACTAGAGACAAAATCAAATTGTCCGAAACGTGAAATAAGTTAACTTACGTTGTGACAGATAAAACGTCAAGCATTTACTTATTTTGTGGAACTAATTCCACGGCTGTCGATATTTTCAACGTAACTTTTGACATATTCATATATATATATCATATTCATATATCAAAGGATGCGTTGAGATATTTGTTGAACCACTTTTCATTTTATTTAACCTTTGCATTCCCAAGTGTACGTTTCCTGATAAGTTGAAGGTTACACGAATTGTCCCCATCCTAAAATCTGGTGACAGTTCCAATATATCCAACTACCGGCCTATTGCAATCTTATCAAATTTAGGTAAAATATTTGAAAAAATATATCCACAATTCATTATAATCATCCGTAATTAACAAAATATCTATCCACCAACACGGATTCATCACTGGCAGGTCTACCACTTCAAACTTAATGAATTTTACAGAGTTCACACTAAACTCCCTGCATGACAATAAACAAATTGCTCGACAAATTGATGTTATATACACAGATTTTGCTAAAGCCTTCGACAAAGTCAGTCATACAGTTTTACTAGGCAAGCTTAAATGTTACTTCAATTTTTCAAATAATCTAGTACAACTCATCGCTTCATACCTTGCTAATCGCAAACTCTCTGTACATTACAACAATTACACATCGAAACAATACATTGCCAGCTCCGGAATTCCTCAGGGATCGAACCTTGGCCCTTTATTATTTCTTCTATTTATCAATGACATTGTTAATCACATTCGTGACTCCAATATGTTGTTATATGCAGATGACATTAAACTTTACCGCGTCATAAACTCAATTGATGACAGTATGAAACTTCAATCTGACATAAATAAATTTCTAGCTTGGTCTTCTACCTCCAAACTTTTGTTTAATTACAATAAATGTAAGATTATGACGTACACTGTAAAAAATAATCCTGTTCACTACCAGTATCGTATGTGTAATAATATATTAGAACGTGTCACACAAGTTACTGATTTGGGCATACTTTTTGATAATAAATGCTGTTTTGTTCCACACATCACTAGTATGCTTAAAAGCTCGCATAGAAACCTAGGATTCATTATTAGAAATACACGCTCATTTCACAACCAGCATAGTTTAAAGACTTTATATTATTCTTTCGTTAGATCTAAGCTGGAATATTGTTCATAAATATGAAGCCTAACGTACAATAAACATATAGATTCTATTGAAGAAAATTTGTTAGGTATATTTACTTTAAACGATATCATGTTTACCCTACTAATGAATTTAATTACAATAACTGTCTAATCGAATTCGGAGTTCTGTCCTTGGACGACCGTAGAAAAATGCAATCATGTTTATATCTATACAAATTGGTCAATAATTCGGTAGACGATTCGGCTATCCTCTCTAAAATAAATTTTCTTGTTCCTCGATCTCGAACTAAATTGACATTTGCTTACCCGACTCCAAGGACAATGGACAAACTACGAACTACGTTCACCTGTCAGACAGATGTGTATTATTTACAACAAATTTGTAATTGAATTATTAGAACTAGATATATTTTCTAACAGCATTTCTAAGTTCAAGAAAGTACTGTCTTCTATACTTCTTGCAAGAACCGATAATTTATAATTTAAATTTAATAATAGTTTATTTATAAATATATATGTATTTTTTTACTTTTTCTATTTTTATTGTAAGGTGTCACTACTCGCGCGTCACGCGACTAAATTTCTGTACATTCTGTGAAACAATTCCTCTGTAATTGGGATATTATCCTGTAGAGTGAATTTACAATAAATAAATAAATAAATAAATAAATAAATAAATAAATAAATAAATAAATAAATAAATAAATAAATAAATAAATAAATAAATGAACAAACAAACAAACAAACAAACAAACAAACAAACAAATAAATAAATAAATAAAGAAAGAAATAAATAAATAAATAAATAAATAAATAAATAAATAAATAAATATATAAATAAATAAGTAAATAAATAAATAAATAAATAAATAAATAAATAAATAAATAAATAAATAAATAAATAAATAAATAAATAAATAAATAAATAAATAAATAAATAAATAAATAAATAAATAAATAAATAAATAAATAAATAAATAATCATTTCCGTCGTTACAAAGCATGTAAAGGTAATTCTGTTCATAGATTTAGATGCGGAATTTTATGCCCTAAAACTTTTATTTAACGCATTTTTGTTTAAAATAATTAGGCGAACAGAAAATTGTAAAAAAAAACTGATTTTCCATGTTAATCTCCTATGTACACCTTTCAGACAGGCACACGGTATAAATTATTAGCATTATAACGGTTACCAATATAATATTTGTCAGAAAAAAAAAACCGATAGGCCCACCGGCCTCCTACAAGTCGCGGCCACTCGGGAATTTACCGATTTCCCGGTGGCCCTGTCCGCTGTCCATCCCGGGTAAGAGTGCAATGAAACAAATAAATGACATTTAATAACAAAATATGATTTAGCGAATAAAATTTTTATTTCTTTCTTTCATGGCACTCTAATGCCATGTCAAAAATATCATCTATTTATTTATTAATCCACAACTGTTAAATAATATACCTATAATTCAACCGATTTTTATCAATTAATGACCTTCGTTACTGTTGCTATTTAAATAATATTGACAGTTCGATTAAATAATATTATTCAATCGTTATGTCACATTTAAATTTTACCTTTCCCACGAAATAAAAAACTTAATAATAAATGGACAATCAATTATAGAACCAAAAGAAATTTCTAATACTCTAGCCCAAAATTATAAAAAACAATTCAGCAACGGAAACTACGAAAATAACTTTCTTGAACTGAAAACGAAAACAGAAGAAAATCCCCTTAACATTGAACCAGGTACGAACAATCCAATAAATGAAAGCTTTACTCTAAGAGAACTAACGCATGTACTCGAAAAAATGAAAACAGATACTAGTCCAGGCCCAGATAATATACCACCCCCACTCATTAAACACCTTCCCATAGAAACTAAAGAATACCTACTAAAAATTTACAACTATATCTGGACCTCTCATAGATTTCTTGAATCATAGCACGAATCCATGATTGTCCCTATATTAAAACTGAACAAAAATAAAACAAATCCTGCAAATTACCGTCCCATATCATTAACAAATTGCCTGAGCAAAATCGTGGAAAAAATGATAGCAGGTAGAATGAACTGGTATTTAGAGAAACATGAGATACTGATAAACACACAAACTGGATTTCGAACAGGACGGACCACAATAGATAACCTAGTTATTCTCACTTCAGAAATTCAACAAGCCTTCAAACTAAAGCAACATATGATCGCAGTACTTTTCGACCTCGAAAAGGCATACGATATGACATGGAGATTTAATATCTTAAAAACTGCAAAACAATACGGAATAGAAGGAAATACCCTTCACTTTATAAAAAACTTTCTAACTGATAGAAAATTCAAAATCAGGGCAAGTGGAATATTTTCAGAGATGAAACCTCAAGAAAATGGCATACCTCAGGGATCTACCCTAAGTGTAACGTTATTCTTAATTGCAATCAACACAATAGCAAAAAGTATACATAGCCCTGTCAAATTCCTAATGTACGCAGACGATTTAGTAATATATCATAAAAATAAAAACTTAAATTGGATACAAAAACAGTTACAAGAGGTAATAAATAAAATTTATGAATGGTCTAAAAAAACTGGCTTCAAGTTTTCGCAAACGAAAACGAATGCAATACATTTTAGCAGACACAAAAACAGACAAATCAATCCAGATATCATACTAAATAATACAAATATTACATACGAACAAGAAATAAGATTTCTCGGAGTACCGCTAGACAAAAAACTAACGTGGAAGGAACATACGAAAACACTTGCAAGTGAATGCTGTAGAAGACTAAATATACTAAAAGCACTATCTCATTACAAGTGGGGAGCAGACAGATCTTCACTATTGACAATATACAGATTATCTATTAGAAGCAAAATGGTTTACGGGTCTATCGTATATGGAACAGCAAAACGTAACAACTTAAAATGCCTAAATACAATTCATAACACAGCACTACGAATAATAACTGGCGCTTACAGAACAAGCCCTATTGAAAGCATATACTGCGAAGCGAATGAACCATCACTCAGTGACCGTAGAACATCATTAACTCTATCGTATTATACCCGCTATGGGCACACACAAAAGGGGCGGGCAGACCACTCCGCTGCCACGCCAAGGTAAAAATACTAGGATCAGTTAAATTGTATAATAATAAACATAAACGCAGACTTATATAATTTCGAAAAGGTTATTAATGTTAAGGACAAATACAAAATGCGACTGTTTACAATGATGGATAAAAAACAACTAAACTCATATCATACATAACAACGTAAACCAAAATAAAAATTAACATAACAATAACAATGAAAATATAAATACAAGTAATAAAGTGGGCCTGTGCCGATGAAGGCGGCGCGATCGTAATTCATGGACGCGCCGCCTGCGTCGGTACAGTAGGTCCCCCCCGGCGAATGGAGTCGACCACCAACGAACTTCGGCGAAGCTTGTGATGTTTGACGACTTCTGTGGGATCCAAATACGCCGGTTTAAGCCTGTCAATGGAGACTGTTTGGGTTTTATTATTTGTTTGTATTGTGAAAAACTTATCGTGGCGTTCTATCACACGAAACGGACCTGTGTGTGTGTGAGAGTTTGTGTTTCGCGCCATCTGCGCGAAGAAAGACGAATTAACGAAGGTAAGTCTCTGTGAATGAAAGGGGTGATTTGACGTTGACGTGGGTTTTGGTAGGTTGTGTTTGCGAACGTATTTCTTAGATTGGTGAGTAATTCGTGTTCGTTTAGTTGTGAAGAAGGAGTTTGGACGAGAATTTCGCCTGGAATTCTTAGATTTTCTCCGTATACAAGTTCGGCTGGAGAACATTGGATGGGTTCTTTGATTGCAGTTCTGAATCCTAATAAAATTAAAGGTTAGTGTTCTAACCAATTGTTAGTAGTTATTTTAGCTATAATAGCTGTTTTAATTTGTTTGTTAAGTATTTCAACCGTACCATTGCTTTGAGGGTGGTATGCAGTGGTTCTAATTCTGGCTGAGCCTAAAAATTTGGTTAGTTCTCTGAAAATTTTGCTTTCGAAAGGTGTTCCTTGGTCTGTTGTGATGGTTAGAGGTACACCGAATCTAGGTATATATTGTTCATAAAAGGTTTTCGCTATTTTATTTGCTGACGCTTCTTTTAAAGGATATGTTTCTGGCCAACGAGAAAATCTGTCAACTATGGTGAGGATGTATCGGAAGTTATGTATTTGCGGAAGGGGGCCAATTACGTCCATGTGAATGTGTTGGAATCGGCTTGTTGGGTTTTTAAATGGTTGAAATTGAGAGCGGGTGTGTCTGGAAGTTTTTGTTTTTTGACAGCTGATGCATTGTTTGCACCAGGCGTAAATATTTTTTGACATGTGTGGCCAAAAATATTTTGTAGATATGAGTTTGTTTGAAGTTTTGTAAGATGAATGGGATAGATTGTGAAATTTATCAAAAATTATTCGGCGTAATTTTGGGGGTAAATAAGGTCTTGGGGAACCTTTACTTGTTTCACAAAAAAATTTGATATTGAGTAATTGTAAACGTATTTCTTTCAAACAAACTTTAGAATTCTCTGTTTTTGAGAGCAAATTTTTTAGTCCGTTATCAGAAAGTTGTGTTTGATGAATATATTGTGGTGTGATTTCTTGTAAGGAAATGGTTTCGATACGTGAAAGTGTATCAGCCACTATATTATCCTTACCTTTATTGTATCGAATGTCTGATGTGAATTGTGCTATATAATCTAGATGTCTAAATTGTCGGGGGGTCCTCTCTGATTTAACAAATAATGAGGTTGAAAGTGGTTTATGGTCAGTTAATATGAAAAATTTTTTTCCTTCTACGAAGTGTCTGAAATGTTTAACTGCCAGGAAGGCTGCCAGTAGTTCTCTGTCAAAAACTGAATAATTTATTTCTGCTTTTGACAGTTTTTTTGAAAAGAAGGCTAGAGGTTCCCACTTATTATTGTAAAATTGTTGTAGGACTGCGCCTACTGCAAAAGAGGATGCATCTACAGATATGGACAACTGAGCTGAATTATTTAGGAAAACTAAGAAGGAAGCAGATGATAATTGATTTTTGTCGTTTTTGAAGGCGTTAAGAGTTGATTCTGTCCAAGATAAGGTGTCATTTGGTTTTTGTTTATTATCATTTCGTAAAGTGGAGTTAGCGATGGTGCAAAATGGGGTATGAATCTGTGATAGTAGTTGATCATTCCTAAAAATCTGTGTAGACCTTTGCATGTTTCGAGGGGTGTGTAATCAGAAATAATTTTAATCCTGTCGCTTGCAGGTTTGATGCCGTTTTTTTGTTATATTGTGCCCTAAAACGTTTAGGTTGGGTACGTTCAATTCACATTTTTCTGGCTTGATTTTGATACCAAATGAGTTTAATCGTTCAAATAAAATTTTGAGGTGTTTGTAGTGTTCTGTTTGAAGATGTCATCAATGTAAACAAAAATGAAATCGAGATCTTGTAATATTGCATCCATGAACCTTTGAAACGATTGAGCCGCGTTTCTAAGTCCGAATGGCATTCGTGTGAATTCATACAACCCGAATGGTGTCGTTATAGCTGTTAAATAGACATCTGCTTCTGCGACTGGGATTTGATGATATGCTCTCACTAGGTCAGTTTTTGAAAATATTGTGCAGTTTTGTAGATTATTATGAAATGAGTGTATGTGGGGTAGAGGGTATCTGTCTGGAATTGTTGCTAAATTTAAAGCCCTATAATCCCCACATGGTCTCCAAGAATTTTGTTCTTTCTTGGCGACCATGTGTAGGGGTGAGGAAACTGACGATGAAGAGATTCTACAAATTCCTAGTTTGACCATATCATCAAATTCTTTTTTGTCGATTTTAAATTTTTCTGGGTTTAGCTGTCGTGGTCTGAATTGTGGTAGTTTGCCGTTTACGGCTATGTTGTGTTTCACTTGGTGAATTACAGGTTCGTTGAAATTAATGGGGGAGGTTAAGTTTGGAAATTGTTTGATTAAATTTATTATCGTTGTGTTGTTAGAATTAATTTTTGGGGTATTATTAATTTTGATGTTTGCTATTTGTGTATGTTGTTCGATTAATTTTTTATTTTTGAGATCTATTAGAAGTTGAAAGTTTGAAATGAAATCAGCTCCTAAAATAGGTTGATTGATATTAGCGATAATAAATTGAAACGTAAAGGTTTTGCTTAAGTTAAGATCTAATGTAAGTGTTTCCGAACCAAATGTTTTAATGTTGGTATAATTAATTGCAGATAAAAAAATCTTGGGGTTGGGGCGTTTAACTTGGTAAAATGAGTTGGGAATAACTGAGATGTCAGCTCCTGTGTCAATTAGAAAATGAATTTTATTAATTTTGTCGAAAACCTGCAAGCGACTTGATTGGTGGGTTACGCTACTTGTCGCTAAAGTAGGTAACCTTATTCGTTTAAATGATTTTGATGTGTCAAGATGTGTCAGTTTAGTGTCAATGTTTTCGATGATTTCATGGAAGTCAGCTCGTAGTTCCTGAAATTCTTGTTTGACTGAGGTAATGTCGTTTGCTTTTTCAGTGTCATTGTTATATTTGTTTTGGAATTGAGAATCTTGTCGTTTGTTAGTGTTGGTTCTGAGAGCAGACAAATTGGGTTTTCCTATTTCCCAGATTTTGTCTGCTATCGAGCGAAGTTCCGAGATTGGTTTATTTGTGATAGGAATGAGTGCGATATTGATTGATGATGGCAGTTTTCTTAACTATAATTTAAAGAGAAGATCATTGTTGAGGTATGTTTTATTTCCTGCTAAAGCAATGATTTTTCTATAGGATTCAGATGGTTTATCAAGATCAAAATCAGTGTTGGACAAAATTTCTTCCAAACTCTGTTATTCACTGATTGAGTGTCTTTCAATGAGTTTAGATTTCAAGAAATTATATTTGTTAATTGTAGGTGGTGAATGAAGGATGTCAGTAATGGAAATGATACCTTCTTGTGGAAGGACTGCTAAGACGTGGTTATACCTGGTCTCGTCTCGTGTGATGTGGGCTAAATGAAATTGGGCCTCAATGCACGCGAACCAGGCTGAGGGATTGTGAATCCAAAACTGTGGTAATTTCATGGTGAAAGCGGCATTTTGTAAAGAACGTTCCGACGGCGTATTTGGATCTGCGAGCGTTCCCGTTTCCAAATTGTCAGCGGGCGACGTATTTGGAACCAGGAGAGTGTTTGTCTCCAAATCGGCAGTGGGCGACTCCATCCGTCGGAGGTTAGTATCTGCACAGAAAAATAAGGGTAAAAATGTTGTTTAACATTAAATAAATTTTTGGAGGAAAAAGGTAGATGCAGCTGTTCAGTTGTTCTTTGACGTCCTTTCCATTGGGAGTTCCGAAGGGAAGGTCTGAGGAAATCGTTCAACTGATCTGAGCTGAGACTGGACCGGAGATACGATTCCAGGTGGTGGAACGCGGCGTTTTGCCGGTTCCGAGGGTCGATGTGGTTCTAGCGAAGGCTGCAGCTGACTGAAGTAGGGTCGATAATGATAATGATAATGATAATGATAATGATAATGATAATGATAATGATAATGATAATGATAATGATAATGATAATGATAATGATAATGATAATGATAATGATAATGATAATGATAATGATAATGATAATGATAATGATAATGATAATGATAATGATAATGATAATGATAATGATAATGATAATGATAATGATAATGATAATGATAATGATAATGATAATGATAATGATAATGATAATGATAATGATAATGATAATGATAATGATAATGATAATGATAATGATAATGATAATGATAATGATAATGATAATGATAATGATAATGATAATGATAATGATAATGATAATGATAATGATAATGATAATGATAATGATAATGATAATGATAATGATAATGATAATGATAATGATAATGATAATGATAATGATAATGATAATGATAATGATAATGATAATGATAATGATAATGATAATGATAATGATAATGATAATGATAATGATAATGATAATGATAATGATAATGATAATGATAATGATAATGATAATGATAATGATAATGATAATGATAATGATAATGATAATGATAATGATAATGATAAAAATAAAAATAATAATAATAATAATAATAATAAACATAAACGCAGACTTACATAATTTCGAAAAGGTTATTAATGTTAAGGACAAATACAAAATGCGACTGTTTACAATGATGGATATAAAACAACTAAACTCATATCATACATAACAACGTAAACCAAAATAAAAATTAACATAACAATAACAATGAAAATATAAATACAAGTAATAAAGTGGGCATGTGCCGATGAAGGCGGCGCGATCGTAATTCATGGCCTGCGTCGGTACAGTATATTTCAAATATGGCAAGCCAACACAATCATCCAACCTCTCCACACTTATTTGATACATCATCCCCAACAACAACCCTAAAAAATTTCTCCCCATTTCAAGCACATATTACAAATCTCGTAAACTCCTTAAACTACAATATTCCAAACATTGATATCAATAAAATAACCAATTTCCCACCCTGGCAAGTTGAAATACCAAAAATACACTTTGATATGTGCAAATACAACAAAAATGACACAAACCCGACCATCCTGATAAACGCATTTAAAGAAATCATCTCCCAGTACCAAGACTACAACATAATATTCACTGACGCATCAAAAATAAATAACAAGACAGGAGCAGCCGCAGTGACTGAACAAAAAACATTCAAATATCACTTACCGGACCACACAACAATATTCACGGCTGAAATTTTTGTCATATACGAAAGTATTAAAAATATAAATAAAGCACATACCCACAATTTTCCCAATTACATCATATGTTCAGATTCCCTTAGTGCACTACTATCCATTCAACAACTTTTCCCAAAACACCCCTTAGTCAAATATATCCATGATATCCTTTTCCAAATCACCCAAAAAAGTATCAGAATAACTCTTATTTGGATCCCTTTCCATACTGGGATTACTGGGAATGAAAAAGCTGATGCCGCCGCAAAAGAAGCCATTAATATAGAAGAAGTCACCAAGTTAACCCTGGCAAGCGATATTAAAATTGTAATGAAGAAAATGATTAAAGAAAAATGGCAAACGAAATGGAGAGACACAACAAACTCAGAGAAATTCAAGACAAAATAGAGAAGTGGGCTCCAATAACCAAACAAAGGCACGAACAAATAATTTTGACTAGACTGAAGATAGGACATAAAAAATAACTCATAGCCACCTGTTTAAAAGAATCGACCCAACGAAATGTGAAGTTTGTAATGTAAACTTAACTGTTAATCACATCATCATCGAATGTCCAAAATACCAAACCTACAGAGAACACCACGACATACCAGGCACCCTGAAAGAAGCACTGAACCATAAAAACACCAACAACACGATAAGGTTTATAAAAGATATTGACCTGACAAATGAAATATAAAACCCATGATAATTACGTATGTATTGTACATATATATATATATATATATATATATATATATATATATATATATATATATATATATATATATATATATATATATACTATATGTTGTAAACTAAATGTATAAGTGCTAATACCAATCGGTGAAGCACGTTAATATTAAATAATAATAAAAAAAATCTTACCTTTCAAAGAAACAAAATTACTTTTAATAAGTCATTTTTTCCCATATAAATTCAAAATTACAATAGTTTTGTAATTTTATATACTTTATTTTCTTCTTAAGCTAAAATTGTGTCTTAATTGGCGGTTTCAAGATATACTGCTAATGCTAAATGTCAAATCACTTCATAATTTTGTTACAGTAAAAGAAATGTTTAAAGTTGTCACTAAAAATTTCTACATATATTTTAAAATGTGTTATTGATATGTTATTAATTGATAGTTGTGGATAAAGTATAGTATTCTATTCGCATGTAATGGCTATTACTCATTCGGCTCGTAATGTAAACTTCATTCTCATGAATAAAAAAATACATTACATGCTCATTGAATAATATACTATTATCTCTATCTGTTGAATTATTTTTGGAATATATTGCATGCACTTATAATAGAGGAGTATCACTAAGTGAAATTTATGTTTTGATAATGTACCTGTACTAAAAGTATAGTATACGAGTATAAATAGCCTAATAGTAAATATAAAAGTTAAATTTATATTATATTATTATACACGGTGTCTTGGAAATAGGAGGACATGGCGTAACCACAGATTCCTGAGCCCAAAATAAGACGATTTAACTAAACTTGTCTTCTAAGGAAAGTACACCGTTTAGCCAGTATTCTGCTTCAAAGTCCTTCCGAAATGCTTTATTCGATTTGAATTAATTTTGTTATGATAATCCATATGGATATAGTTCATCTTTTAAGATGGTATTTGTTATTGTTAGTGAACCACTAGTGTATAAAACTTGGGTGTCACGACCATAATTAGACCAAACTTTTTAATCGCAGAAAGATACATTCAATAGTACACTTTTCTGTCTCTGCGTAAATTGTGATAGATTTTGGTGAAAATCGGATAACCGGAAATGGCACTTTTCTAGAAGCTCAAAATAGTTTTTCTTCGAAAAATACCTTAAAAGTTATTTTTCAAGCTTAATGTTATTATAAAAATTAAAGATTATTAAATTTTCTATAGATTTGCATTAATACTTTGTCTATATATTTTATGGATAAATTTACAAAATTATCTATAATTTAAATCCCAGAACCTACGCTTTAAACAAACAAATTGCAGTTATTCAAATGCATGTAACTGACAGATAAATGTTACTATCAAAAAACGAATCATTTTAAAATAATATTAAACTCTATCCGTTTTAACTATAGAGTGGTGTGAAAATAGGAGCAGATTGAACTTGTTTTCTGATTCGATAATACCCCGATATTATCCAATCAAACAACAAGTTTAAATTGCTCCTACCTGCACTCTTATGTATAATTTTATATTAATCAACAAAAATAGATGCGTTTTTGTCAGGTTTTACAGATTTACAGATCTGTAAGACTTACAGATGTGAACAGAATCGACCCATTAATTCTGTTGAGGGGTTTAAAAAAGGTAGTTACCTGGATTAGATTAGACTATATTTTAAATGTTAAGAAATAAACTGTCAAAATTAGAGTAAAATTCGCTAATCCAAAAACAAGGATTAACTCAATCTTTTCTGTGACTCGGGGTGTAAACCGCGGGAGGTATTGTGCTGGCCACACCAGATTTTTTAAATAAATTTTGTCTAGCAGTCTATCCAAATGTCAAACAACGAATTTTTAATGACAGTGACAATTATTTATGAGTTTTCAAAAATTTCCTTGCCATATTTTAAAACTATCCCTATATTCGGCCTATACTGCCATTATTACAATAAAACGATTGAAGAATGTTAGCTCACTCCTAAACAACTTGAGCAGATTGACAACTCATAAATAAATGTTACTGTCATTAAAATTCGTTGTTTGGCATCTGGGTAGACTGCTAGATAAAATTTATTTTTAAAATTACGGTGCAGTCACTAACATTTTATTTTCTTCTGTCTAAATCGTTACAGATATCAAAAATTATGCAGAGACAGAAAAGTTTACTATTGAAGGTATCTTTCTGAAAAACAATAATGTTATGTTATTGACGTTTCCATTTGTAGTATTTTAGTCTATGAAAAATTTGTTATTGTGAGAATGACAGCAATTGTTACAGAGTGAACGAATTTGGACAATAAAAGCGTTAAGTAGTATTTATTTAATACTTTGTAGAATAGAATCTCTACAATTGGCGACGAGGATAACACTTGATAATGAATGAATCATTGAAGTTGAATGGAATCCCCAATTTTGAATGTACAGGTGATCAAAGTAGCATATGCATGCGCACGGTGGGTGCCATGGGTGTCACAGCACCCCCAAATATATTAATACGAGGGCTGGCCTCTTTCCACTGAGCCTATCTAGCAGGCTATGATATTTTGAATAAAATTTTGTTTGACATTTTAATCTAGTTGTTTACAAGGTTAATTATAGCGATGGATGTTAAATATAATTGAATGTTGTTTAAATACATAATTTTTAAGTACATAATTCTTTTCCCAAGAAATCATTGAATTGAGCAAAGAGCATTATTGAGCTGTGATTTTTTTACAATTTCAAGCGTGAATTACGCAATCAAAAATATTTTGAGGAAATCCATCGAGTGTTTGGTAAAATCGTGTTCCTTAGGTACCGTAAAGCGGTGGTACGAGGAATTTCAGCGTGGCCGACTTTCCTTATGACAGTTTTCGAGCTTCTAAGCCGAAAACGGCAGTTTCCAAAAATAATATTGGTGTTGTTCAGAACATGATTAAAGAGGACCGGCATGTTACTGTGAGGAATATTCAAGCAACTTTAAAGATTGGTGTGAAAGCAATTGAAAACATTTTAGACCAACATTTGATTCTCGTTGCATTCCCCACAATTTGACTCCAGTCAAAAAGACAACCGTTTGAGATTGTGCAGATCTACACTAGATCGCTTTGACAACGGATCGTTTCATTTGATGTACAACTTCATTAGAGGTGACGAAACATATGTATACTGCTATGATCTCGAAAAAAAGCAACAGTCCGCAATTTGGGTCTTTGAGAATGAGTCGGCTTCAACAAAAGTTATTCGCGAAAAAAGCCGAAACAAAAAGATGGTCGGCACATTTTTTGGAATTATTGGATATGGGGAAGGATTATCTTGCATCAAGACAACGCTCGGCAGCACACTGCTACTCGAACGACTGATTATTTGAATGCCCAAAACATTGAAATAATGGGTCATTCGCCGAATAGTCCGGACCTGGCATCTAATGATTTCTTTTTATTTCCACGTGTAAAGGATAAGTTACAGGGTTTACGTTTTACATCGGTTGAAGAAGCTGTTAACGCATTTAAAAATAAAATAGAGAAACAAACGCTTTATTTATAATAATAATTATATTTTGAGAAAAAAAATTGCTTTCAGGATCGAAATAATATTACTAAGAAATTTCGTTATATTTAAAATGCTGGTGATGGCAGCTTCATTCTGCCGAAACGTCCAAATGTAATAAAGAAATGTAACAAAACATTGCACGTAATATTATTTCGATCCTGAAAGCCATAATTTTTCCCAAAATATATCATACAAGGATCTTCAACAAACCAAGAAAATAATAATTATACATATTATATATAAAGTTCTGCGCACGCCTGTGCAAAGTAATGTAGGTCAAAGATGGAAAAGATGGCGAAGAGCTTTTGAGTTGTATTTAGAAGGGAAAGCAATAAAAGATCCTAAAAGAAAACGAGCTTTACTTTTGGATACCGCCGGCATGTAAGTACAAGATATATATGATACCTTATCTGTTCCAGAAGCAGATAAGACGTCAGATGAGTATGAAAGAGCAGTTACTGCATTAGAGGGTCATTTTGTACCAAAATCAAATATACCATATGAACGACATATTTTTCAAAATATGCAACGGAACATGTATGAGACAATGGATCAATTTATAACGAGATTGAGACAACAAGCTGTCAATTGTGAATTTAAAGGAACAACTGATGAACAAATTCGTGATCAAATAATTGATAAATAATGTAGTTGTAATCAAATCAGACGTAAATTACATGAAGAAGGTCAGCTCACTCTGACTAGAGCTACTGAAATAGCCAGGGCTTATGAAGCTGCGGAAATGCAGGCAAACCTACTGGAAAAACGAGAAGTAAATCGAATTAGAACTGAATATTACGATGACAAGGACGGTAGAGAAAATAAAAAGAAATTATGTTACCGTTGTGGGAGCAGCGCACACTTCAAAATGAATGAAAGCTGCCCAGCAAGAAATAGAATTTGCAATAAATGTCAAAAAGTTGGACATTATGCTAAAGTATGTCGCACCACAAGAGAGAACAAAGATTATAAAAGAACATCAAACGAGAGATCAGAAGTAAAAGCTGGAAATCAAAGTGAGGATTACTTTGCGTTCACAATTTTCAAAATCGGGAATAATGACATTTGGGGAAATGAAATGATCGATATTGTAGTAGGAGGAGTAAAAATTCCATTTCTGATCGACTCTGGTGCGAATTGTAATGCCATTGATCGATCAGTTTGGGAACAATGTAAATTACAGCAAATTAAGTGTGACACAAAAAGATGTGATCAGCGATTGAATGTATATGGAGTAAAAGCTGCAGTGCCAGTAATTGGAAAATTGGTTGCCGATATTACCATTGCATCGACAGGGCGTACAAATAAAGCTGTAGAATTTTTGGTAATTGAAAAGCGGTGTCTGTTTTAGGACGAGATACAAGTAAAGCTTTAGGAGTTCTTAAACTGGGGCCAGGAGTTAATGAAATTGAAATGGAACATTGGAGAACAGAATTCACACAGGTATTTACTCAAAAAGATAAAAAAATTAATAAGATAAAAAAAATTCAGCTAGGTATACCAATTAACCATGCAGTAACACCAGTAGCACAACCAACATGTCGAGTATACTATTATTCACGAAAGATGACTATTCAAGGTCATTTGTTCGAAGAAAGAATACACATCACTTTATAGCAGTACCTTGGCAACATTTTGTATTAGAAAGAGAAATATTATTTGACCTATGTCTATTTAATTTATGTGGTGGGACAGATATACGTAAATAGTAGCATTACTTTCTAACACATAAATAATAAGGACGTATGTCGTAGAATTACAGATACCTAATTATCTACTACAATGCCCACTGTGCTAATATTTACCTAGTGGCGTTGCCATTTAAATCAAAATATTATTACTTGGTTTATAGTTAAGACTACGTTTTTGAATTTTGCAAAAACATAAGTGAAGAACATATATCTTTCAGAAAGCCATTATTTAGAACGAAACATAATTTTTAAATAACATACTCTTATTTTTTCAGTTAAAATGTGTCCATAAATATTTCATGTTACACGCCTATGCTTACGAAATGCAGTGAAGTTATCTGCGAGTAATATTATATCAGACGGCTCACAAATGACCTTGAATAGTCATCTTTCGTGAATAATAGTTTACCTTTCAATTTACGGATTTAAGTGGAAGAACAGATTGAGTAACTATTGAATTTAGATATTATAGAACCGGTTGAAGGTCCAACGCCATGGGTCCCTCCAGTCGTGGTGATCCCAAAAAAGATGGTGAGATAAGACTATGTATTGACATGCGAAAAGCCGATCAGGCTATCGGACGGGAAAGACATACATTACCAACTTTCGATGAAATATTAGAAAAGATAAGTAAAAGTAGATTTTTTTCTAAACTTGATAAATGGGCATATCATCAAATAGAATTAGCCGAAAAATCCAGATCAATTACAACATTCTGTACACATAAAGGTTTGTTTCGATACAAACGATTAATGTTTGGTATTGTTTGTGCACCAGAAATGTATCAAAGAGTTTTGCAACAGATTATTAGTTCCTGTGATGGAGTAGAAAATTATTTAGATGATATCATAATACATGCCGTTAATAAGGAAGAACATGATCGAAATTTGCGAAATGTGTTAAGGGTATTTCAAGAAAAAGGAATACTTTTAAATATTGACAAATGTGAGTGTAATAAAATAAACAAAACGTAACAATGTAAAACAATTAAATTAATGTCAAAAAAGTATACATTTGTTTGTTACTTAATTTAACTTATTTTGTAAACAAACAAAAAAAAAAACATTTTGAAATGTTTACGAAGAACGAATTAATTGAGACGATTCTCATTTTTCTAACAATAACAAATACCATTTTAAAAGATGAACTATATCCATATGGATTATCATAACAAAATTCTTTCAAATCGAACAAAGCATTTTGGAAGGACTTTGAAGCAGCATACTGGCTAAATGGTGCACTTTCCTTAGAAGGCAAGTTTAGCTAAATCGTTTTATTTTTGGCTCAGGAATCTGTGGTTAAGCCATGTCCTCCTATTTCCAAGACACCTTATATATTGCGCCATAGAAACATATTCTAAGGCCGCATACGTACTTTCGGTGGTGTTTAATATTTAATATTTATTTTTGCAGTAAATGATACCTTGTACATATACTGAGTTTACATGCAGTTTTCAAACCGTTTTCAAAACGTTTTTAGTTTTGAAAATGGCATGTATACAGTGTCAAAACGGTTTTGAGTTCTCACGAACCGAAACTAAATTTCATGGGTTTGACTTGAAAACTAGCTTCAAAACTACTCATGTAAACACTTAATATTCAGTTTCGATATTGCGCATGCGTACATAGCATAACGTTTCTGTCGCTTTGTGTTACTTGGTGTTAGTAACCTATAAATAAACTGACAGTTGTCTAGTTGTAGTGCGTAGTGGTATAAAGTAGGAAAAATAATTGGAATAATGGCAAAACAAAGAATTTGGAGTGAAGAGAATCTGTCACATTAGTCAAATGCGCATACGCCGAAAGTGTTTTCAAATCAATCTGTAAACAGGTTTTAAAAATTGCATGTAAATAGTTACTCGTAATTTTGACTGAAAACTGAAACCATTTTCAAAACTGCATGTAAACGTAGTAATAGTAAAAGAAGTATAGTAACCGCGAAAAATTTCGGTTTTCAGATTTCAGCGGAAAAATTCATTTTGACCATCCCTGAATCCATTTTGACTAATTTCGACGTAACGTCTGTACGTACATACGTATTTCGCATAACTTAAAAACGGAAAGTTGTGCTTGTGCACCTCTCTTTTTGGTCACTACATAATTTGCAAAAGTGGTGCTTTACTTAAAGCCCGTAATAGATTTTAATGAAACTATTTTAATGTTTAATCCAAAACTTTTCAAATATGATATATAAGACTTTTATATCAATGGGAAGAACAAAATAGATTTTTGTTAAAATAGGCTAACCGGAAGTAATATATTACCTGAAGTTGTGTACAATTTTTCTTGAATAAAATAATTTTATTTTTATTTTCGAAATAAATGCTTCAAATAAAAGTTTTAGAGAATTAAATTCTGCGTCTATTACATATTATTAAATTAGCCCTTTGTATACGCGAGATATGTAAATTTAAAAATTATATACTTTTTGATTTTTGTAATAAGGCTTACCATGGATTAGGTCAAAAAATAATAAAAATAATGTTAATGACAAATGACGTGCAATTTTATGATTTCATGTTAGTCTTGCGTACAACGAAGTCGTGTGGTGTCCACATCAAATATTTTCGTGCAGTTGTATTTTCAACTGATTAGATAATTCATTAATTACTTTTTAAATCTTGCAACAAAAATTTGCCCTAGTTGCTTTGTTTTTTTTGTGACACTAATATAAAGGTATATAGAAAAAAGAAATAAAATAAAATTTATCAAGAAATTCCATGAAATTATTATAATATACCTAAGAATAAATTTAAAAATGTAACTTATAAAATTGACTGCGGTGTATGCAACAACGTGTCAACCTATAGAAAAACGATTATATCAACATAATTACCATTCTAATAATCAAAATCCACATCATAGTGCTCTTACAAAACATACTACAGAAACCGCCCATAAATTCAAATTCAATGACGCAAAAATATAAAATTGACTGTGGTGTATGCAACAACGTGTCAACCTATAGAAAAACGATTATATCAACATAATTACCATTCTAATAATCAAAATCCACATCATAGTGCTCTTACAAAACATACTACAGAAACCGCCCATAAATTCAAATTCAATGACGCAAAAATATAAAATTGACTGTGGAGTATGCAACAACGTGTCAACCTATAGAAAAACGATTATATCAACATAATTACCATTCTAATAATCAAAATCCACATCATAGTGCTCTTACAAAACATATTACAGAAACCGCCCATAAATTCAAATTCAATGACGCAAAAATTTTAGATAAGGATAATTTTTACAATAATAGGTTAATTAAAGAGACCTTTTATATAAACATAAATTCACTCAAATATAAATTTTCAAACTGATTTTAAAAATAATTTAAAATACATAAGTCAATTTAGTCATCATTACAAATAATTAAAAAGTTTTATTTTTATTTTTTCTCCCTAAACAATGTTGGTACGTTGAATTTTTCACACATTGTTTCTTTCTCAAAACTCGTACGTTTCGTTTCCGTTTGTTTGACCTTCATAGGTTGTGGATGATGTCAGTGATAGTTGTAACCGGACTATCGTCAAACACTACTTAAAAAAAAAAATTATAAAATTGTTGTATTTATTTTATAGCTGAAGATGGAACAAATTTCAGTTCCGGAACGTCCTATATCAGAATAAATGAATTTTTATACAAAATAAAAATTACTACATGGATTCCCAAGGTCGAAATTCCTTTCTCATTCGATAAATTATTATAAAGTTATAGAGAGTACGGTAAAGTAAACTTTTTAATGTTTGTTTTTAGGGTTAAAAATGTCATTTCATGACACCAGTGTTAAAAGGACAGATTATTGTTACTTTACACACTAGTGACTAGTGAATTAGTCACCTAGGTAATAACGAATGAAACAACAAATCGACATTGTTAACATATGTCCAAAAATTATTAGAAATACAAAAAAATTAAATGGAAAATTCTGATGTGGCCAACACAACACAATACCTCCTGTTATTTAATTTTTATTAATTTAACTACATACCTACATATTTACTTATGATTGAAACTGTATAGAATTCCTTTCCATATAACTATTGTTCTATGTACTATTTTTTTTTTAACTTTACCACAACTAATTTGAAATGATTGCTATTTGGACAGTGTCAGTTATCTGTCAGTTACATACATTTGCGATCTGAACTGTGTAACCAATAAGTTTGTGCGATAATGTCTCAAGCAATATGCAAACTATTTATAATGAAAATGCTACTATGGAAACACTGACCATCGTCCAAGGCAGTAGTAATACTGTTAGTGTCAACATTCGTAATCCTTCAGCAAATGGAACCGAGTTAGAACACTATAATTTTCCAAAACCAATAGATTCCTTCAAGGGCCGAGAGAGTGAATTCGAACAACTAAATTATTATCTGTTTCTAAAAGACAATAAGATGGTGGTAATTTGGGGTTTACCTAGATTCGGAAAGTCCGAACTGATTAAACATTTTGCTCATAAGTCCAAACTAAAAAGTAAGATTAAATATATATGTTGGATAGATGCCAGCAACAAAGACACCCTGGAACACTCCCTAAAGAATCTGGCCGAGATACTAAATCTACCCAGAGTGGACGGAAGAGCCTTGATACAGAAAGTGAGCAGTCGACACCAGGACAGTGGAACTCTGTTCATGTTTGACGACGTGGATAGCCCTCGGAGTCTTCTGGATTGAGAGACGCCACGTGGTTGTTGGACGCTGGTAAGCAGCAAGTGTGGGGAATGGGGCACGAAGCCGAGAATAGAGTTGGGCCCCTTGGAACTCGAGGCGGCTGTATCCGTGCTGCAGCACCTGCAAGATCCAGCCATGGCTGCCGACCGAGACCTTTATACCCTAGCCGATCTGCTGGACAAAGCACCACTCGCACTTCAACTCGCCGCTGCCTACATCCGTCAGGAAATGGCGCTTTTCCCCGAAAAGTTCAACCTCCTTAAGTACATAAAGAAGCTTGAAAAATCCCGCGAAAAGTTTGTCAAAGAACCATTGCCTGCACATACTTTTTTACCTTACCAATATCCTATACAAGCGGCCATGAAGTTGTCTATAGAAAAGATCAGAAAACCTGAGAATTTTGAATCAAACTTGGCGTTAGATATTTTAAATATTTCAGCGTATCAACATCCAAATTTAATATCTGAAAAATTGCTACTAAAATTTTCTTTCATTCAGAATAAATTGAAAGAGGCAGAAGATAAGGATGAAGAGCGGGATCCGGACGAGGAAGTGCGGCGGGCATTGAAAGTGTTGCAAGGCCATTCATTTATTCACTTGGAGCATGATTACCTCAGGATTCACGGGCTTGTGCAACACTCTTTACTCTTTTATCACAATAAACTCAACGAAAACATTGATACATTCTACACTTCATGTTTAGTATACGTTTTAAATAATAAATTTAATTGGCATTCTGAAATTATTTTGAGACAAGCCAACAAGAACTTTGAAATATTTAAGAAATTTTATGAAGAATATAAGCCAAAAATAGTAGAAAATAAATCTAATTTAAATTATGAAACATTACGCGTATTAATTACGATGATTATTAGTAATAGGGAGGATGCACATAAATCTTTATTAGCATCAAAAGATGATTTTACATCTTGCGATATTAATTTTGAAAACGTTATAAAGGATATTTCTAGTTACTCGTTTTTACAAATACTTGTTCTTGCTGGAGCGGAGGAATGTTTGACTTTCATAATTAAGGAATTAGGTTCTCAAGCAAAAGAAGTCATCAGTGAACATCACTTACTTTTTAGTGCCATCTATTCTCAGCAACGAAATACTATAAACTTGTTGCTAAGATATGGAGAAGACATTAATAAAATTATTGTAGCAAGTTTACCTATTACACATTTCGCAGTTTGTGTTTTAAATATAGACAACTTAAATTTCCTACTAGAACATAATATCATCGATATGAACGTTAGAGATGAAAAAGGAGATACGTGCATTGGTTTTTATATTTTCAACTACTTCTCTGACTCCATGGAGAACGTGTTCGTGTTATGTGACAAGTTGCGTACCCTGGTTGACCACGGTGCCTCTGTTTACAACGTAACCAATTTGCGTTGCTCTCTCCTGCATGTGGTCGTCCGAAACATCAAAACCACCATGGATCTCAAGCTAGTAGACTTCATTATGGATGAGTTTCAGGTAGGGATACGAACGATACATCGATGTTTGGATTTCGATGTGTACATCAATTTTATTTTTATTTCCCGTCTTACCGTAGGTAAGGAAAGTAATGTTATCTGTCCAAAAATTCGATGGTGAGTTTTCAGTAAATAAGCACGAATTAGGGTCCCCACAACACGTTTTTACTATTTTTACGATGATGTGTGTGTGTGTGTGTGTGTGTGTGTGTGTGTGTGTGTGTGTGTGTGTGTGTGTGTGTGTGTGCGTGTGTGTATGGTACAGTAGCGTACCTAGGGTGGGGCAGACAGGACAGGTGCCCTGGGCGGCAGAACCAAGGGGAGCCCTTGGTATCCATATGTAACTTCGGTGCCAGCATTTGAAGTGTAAAAACTGTTGATTACTGTGCGTATTGACATTTTTCGAAACTATTGAAGCTCTCTATCTGATTTTCGTCTACTCAACGCTGAGAAATACTCAAAAACGCTGTGCCCATAGTTATTAAATCTGAATCTAAAACAAGATGGAGTGCAAAAGCCCATAAATAAATAACTACCTTGATGGCATACTCAAAGTTCTCGAGACTATAATGGATGATGCAAATGAAACGAGTGAAACAAGAAGTGATGCTAAGCAATTGTACAACCGTATGTTGACACTCGAGTGTTCAGATAAGACTGCAAGATATAAATATGAACTTTCATGATGCCGTCTTAGATTTGAAAGGTTTAAGAGATTATTTTCGCTATGAAAGAGAAACTTTGGTGACAAGCTCTGGAAATTGGACTTAGTCTCTGTCAAAACTGGGATATTACAACCGAAAAATCTTAGTATAGCCATGCAAATAATGTTACCCTATTGCAGTTTCCATCGCTAGTTGTGAAAGATCTTTCAGCAAATTAAAACTGATCTTAAATTATCTGAGAGCCTTCATGGGTCAAGATCGATTAAGTGATATTTCTTTGCTGTGCGTTGAAAGGGGAGAAACTGAAAAGACTGATTTATAGCACGTTATTAATGCCCTTGCATCAGTAAAGGCAAGGAAGATGCAGATGTAAAAATCATGCAGGCCAAATTCGTGGATATGTTTTGTTAGACCTCGCTGTGCCACTCGCAGTCGCCGAATATGTTTGTTTCCGCACATCGACTCTCTGAACAACGAGACCAGGGGAGATCTCCAACAATTTAACACGCATAAGACCACCTTAGGAGAGATAACTGGACTGACTACTTACACTCGACTGATACATAATTAATGTTAAATATTTGATAGCTAAATAAACATATACAGGGTGTTCCGCAACTCGACCAACAAACTTATACCATATATTCCGGGGATCATTACGATCAAAAATGGTATATGACCTATAGGTTTTTTCGATCGTGCCGCAGGACACCCGTATATTGATAGTTATTTTGTTATTGTGCTGATTCATTCAGGGTTGAAGTTACTTAAGAATATATATATATATATATATATATATATATATATATATATATATATATATATATATATATATATATATATATATATGGATATTCTTAAGTAATTTCAACAACAATACAAATGCCACATATCTCGCTGCACTAAACCAAGAAAGAAGTAATCTTGATTTTCCATTGTTGACAGGGGGCGCAATTACGACCCTTGCTCTGGGCACCATTTCACTTAGGTACGCCATTGGTATGGTACATTCAAAAACTTTTTAAATTTAGTTTTTAAGACTTTTATATGAAAGGGAACAACATATTAGATCTTGGCTAAAATTGTTAAACCGGTAGCGATACTTTACTTGAAGCTCTGAACAGGTTTTCGTGAAAAATATATTGTGATATATTCCAAAAAATTTCAAATTTGGTATTTAAAACTTTTATATTAATAAGAAGAACATATTAGATTTTTTATAAAATTAATAAACCAGAAGTGATACTTTACTTGAAGCTGTTAACAGATTTTCATGAAAAATGTATTATGATATATTCTAAAACTTGTCAAATTTGGTATTTAAGACTTTTATATTAATGAGAACGACATATTAGATTTTTTCTAAAATTGACAAACCGGAAGTAGTACTTTACAGAATGCTATAAACAGATTTTCTTGAAAAAATATATTAAAACATCCAAAACTTATCAAATTTGGTATTTAAAACTCGTGTATAATTTGATACAACATATTAGATTTTGACTATACTTATATGATAAACCGGAAGTGGTACTTAATTTGGAGCACTTAACATATTTTCGAGGAAAACAATAAAATAAAATCCAAAATTTCGGTTTACAGACTTTTCTATTTATTAGAACAACAAATTCGATTTTGTTTACAAACGATCAATCGGAAGTGATACTTTACTTGACGCTCATTGCTATTTTAAACATGGAATTGACGGGAGGTTATGTGCTGGCCATATCAGAATTTTTTTTTGTTAATATTGATCGACATCGATGTTTGCTACCGATGTTTTCAAAAATGTATTTACAATATTTCGGGAACTATAAGCATGGACACGCTACTCTTCTGTGTCCTTTCTTTTCTTACATACGTCTTGTCACAGTTTATTTGATGTGTATTCTACTTTAGCGAAAGTACTACCCTCGAAAAGGCTGTTTTCGAAGATACAGTTAATATAACTCATCAAAGAAATAAACTGAAATGGAAACGAGTATCAAAATTATTATTTCTGCATAGTTGCGATTCGGGCATGTTTTAAATTTTCTGGGTACACTTGATTTTATAATATATTAAGTATTAAAAACGGCAATGACAGTTTACCGATCAAAGACAATGTTTCGCTCAGACCACAATTTTGTCTGAGATCGGTAATTCCTTAATGTTCGTAATGCTTATACTATTTTTTGCACGATCGACGCACAAAATTTAAAAGAAAAATAATATTTGAAAATTATTTTGTCATATTAAAAAAAAATTGTTTTCATTTTTTAAGTAAGCTTTGATCTTTGTTTTTATTTATTTACCGTCTCGTCTCCTGCTGTGGGATCCCGCCGTTTGGAGCTATAGTAACGAAGCGATAGGATGAAAACGCGATAGAAATGAAATTTGGTATCGCGCCGTATCGTTTTGTAGAATAAAAATGTAATTCGGATACTTTCGGTTTTTGTATCTGTTTTATAAAACTTGACTAATAATTAGACATATAAAATAAGTAAATAGTTATTTTTCGAGATCCATTGACATTTTTTGGGAATTTTGTACTTTTGTTTTTGGTGCGATACCGATTTTTCTACAAATATCGTTTCCGTAGCAACGACTCACCACTTTTTTACATTTCTATATGGCACGATTCCACTACTGAACGGTAGGTGAAGCATATCATTTACCGACCTGCGTCACGTCCTTATCGTTCAGTAATTTGTAAATAAGACCTACTGTCTTGGAAACACTACCGGTAAACATAAAAAATAACCCGATTGTGCAAAAAATGAAATAAGTTTACAGATTTTTTGCCCGATAGTGTTTCCAAGGCAGTAAACTTACTTTAAAAATCTGATGTGGCCAACACAATACCTCCCGCCATCTAACTTTTATTCATTCAAATATACATAGTTACATATTTACTTATGCTGTGTTACGGTCTATTTTTGACCTATAGCATTGTTTTGCTCCAGAATCATAGATCTATCTTTTACGTACCTTTAGTTTAACTTAAATCTGGATTTCCCTCGTCGAATGTTTATTGTTACCGTGTCAATCCCTTACATTCTTCTTTGCAACTTCATTCTCCTTTTTATTGTTTGTGTTTAGAGTTTCATTGGTTCCTTCATTGTGTATCTCTCATGTAAAATATGTTTCATTTCTATTTAGTAACTTACCTGTATTCTATGTTGATTATTTTTGGTCTATTTATATTTTTTTTAACAATTCTTCCAAACATTCATTCCTTAGCGACCTTCTGAAATTTTGTTGACATTTTTGGCAGGTTTAATGCGGTCTAATACTACAGTGGCGTGCGCGTTCGTTTTATTGTATTTCTTCTTTTTTTTTTTTTGTTTTACGGTGGCGTTGTATGTTTCCGGCCACCATTTTGATGGTCCGTGTAAAAGTTTGCGATCTCAGGGACTTTAGTTCCTGATATGAGGCAGTAAAGACGTGTTTTTTTACCATCATATTTCGGCACATGGCCGTTGTTCGGGGTAGATTTTTTTGTGTAGTTTTTCTGTCGATGGAAAAGTGGAGTGTTTCGTTCGTTGTCGTTTTGAACCAATATTGTTTTGGTTTCGCTATTGTGCGGATTTTGATAGCGTCGAAGTGCCGTTTTGACTGTCCAGTATTGGTTTTTTCGGTGATGCGCCATTGTGGATTTATGGGCATTACATTTTCGTTCTGGCAGTTAATCTCCGAGGGAGGATTTGGCCGCTCTACAACCGCATCTTCGTTTATTGGGACATCAGCTAGCTTGAGTTCCATCCGTCGACATCGCCAGTCTCCATAGCCCTTTCCGCCCTGCACACGTCACATGAGCTAAGTACATTAACTTCATTCAAGATCGTTCTTCCGTTTCGTATTTTTTTGCGTGGAAGAACTGAAGTTTTATTTTAAAGTTGTGTGTTGCCGTAAAGGACTGTTCTACAGTATCCTCACTGTAAGTTTTTTTTTTTATAAAACTGATTGTATGTCATTGGAGCCCTCAGCTCATTGTTGTAATATTAGTACAGAACAATTTATTTTGTATAGTAGCATTTTTAATGATTTTTATGTTTGAATTGTTGCCCAATTGTTGCAACTTATAATTCAGCAAGAACATTTATCATCAAATTTCCGTCAACGGTGCAACAAAACCCGTTGTAACAGTTTCGCTAACTTTGGTGCAACAAAAAGTCGGTGTGAAGTCTATTAAAGTTAAGGAGTTGGGTGAAGAAGTGGCGAACATGAACAAAGAATTTAATAATGCTATTATAATTGTAAAAAGAATAGCTGTGACGGTAGAAAGCATAAATGAAAAGCTATAATAAATATGAAAATAAAGAATAACTGTATATGTAGGTATTGTTTTTTTTGTCATTATTTTTTTACATCCCTCTTTTACTTTTGCAAAGTAATTAATAAATATCACATATAGTAGTTGTACATAATTATTATGCAATAACAAAATTGCGTGAGTGATGATTTACTCTAAAAGTTTAAAGGATATTGAACATACATATTATAATAGGTATGAATTACTACACAACTTACAACTAGAAAATTCCTTTGTTAGTTTGTAAATATCGGATTTAAATATATTGCCAATCCATTCTCAAATTACCAACAATATGGGGACACTAAAATTACTAGTATAATCCCCAAATCTATCGTTGGAGAAGGAGAAAATCAATCGATGATGTATACCAAGATCAAGATCTTGGTAAAGTTACTAAAGTTATAGAATAGGTATTCATATTTTAAATTCTATGGATGGACAAAAAAAAACAATAAAAGAATTGAAATCTGTAAGTACATCATACATCAGAATCGCCCGCTGGGTGTGCCAATCTGCCTTGTATATAGATGATGATTCCGAAGTATCGCGAAAATGAGAGAGTAATATTCGGTTGAGATTTGTACTCGAAATATTGTAAATGTTTCTGATTCTATTTTTATAAAAAAAAACTAAAATAAACTATTATTCCTTAACGTAAAATACTAATATTGATAATTACAATAATAATAATTTTTGTACTAGGTGTTTGCCGATTTAAAGACAAATAGTAGAAGACGCGCAAATCAAGTGAAAGTTGATGTTACTGGCACGGACGGTGGTCCCTCGAACACGAAGCCATTAAATGATGTGGAAAAAAGAATTTTAAATTTGTTAAACCCAATAGTGATAGAAGGACTACAAGTAATTCCAGAACCGGATAAAGATGTTCTTGGTCTCGCAGATGATGTTAAAATGAGTATGAGTAACAACGACATGGAAGTCTATATTTTAAACGAATCCTCAACGTCAATATCTCAAAACATCGATGAATACGTAACTTTTAATGAAAACATATAATTAAATTCAACAAATTACGACTCTAAAGTGAGACCATCTAAAAAAGGAAAATAAACCCTCCGATCTTCAATTGGAATTTCTGATTTAATGAAAGAACTAATTGAAAATAACAATAATATTTCTAATGCTATTAGCCCAAAAAATATTTAAAAGTATTAGTATTATCAATTTCTTATTTTTACTTATTTTGTTAATTAACATTTAAATTCCAATAAAAAAATAGAAGTAATATTTTTGTATAGTTATTTATTATATTAAACAGTAAAAATTTTCTGAGTAATGCTATTTCGTTTTCTGGTTCCTTGAATTAAAAATAAATTATTTGAACTTGAAAATTATCGTTATGTAAAATTGCATCATCATCGTCCAAGTTATTTTCGGGAAGAGGTACTCTAAAATTGACATTTATAATTAATCTCTCTTTTCAAAATGGGCAATTTCCTCAAAGTTTGAAAATAAATAAATTTGTACCTACCCATAAAAGGGTGATAAGACCTCATTGGATAATTACAGACCAGTCGCGCTAACTTCAGGGCTTTCAAGAATCTTTATATACTGTTTTCTTGACAGGCTAACAAGTTTTCTAGAACGTATTTTTAATATTGAACAATTCGGTTTCAGAAGAAATAGCTATACGGTAGATGCTTTACACTGCTACTACAAAAATATAATTGCAAATCTTGAAAAAGGTGAATTTACAGTTGCCATTAACATTTTCCCATTACTAAACAAATTGGATCGTATGGGTACTAGAGGTGTTCATTTGGATTGGGTTTCTAGCTTTTTATCAGATAGAAGCCAATTTGTGACAATCAGTTTTAGCGATAGGTCAAAAATACAAACTTCTATATCTGATTCAGTACTTACAAATATCGGTGTACCACAGGGTGCAGTACTTGCTCCTGTTCTTTTTATTATATTTTTAAATGATGTAATTACTGCTTTACCTGATGATTGCTTTCCCATATTATACGCAGATGATACTTCCGTAGTCACTTCAAATCCAAATAAAAGCACATTAATTAACAAATGCAATCAAAACGTAGAAGCAATGGAACAATGGTGTAAAGACAATAAATTGCTTTTAAGTCTTAAATTATAAAATAGTTAAATTTCAAATGGCAAGCAATAAAAACGCAATTTAATATTTGTCTACAAAATAATTTACAGAATACTAATGATCCTGTACGCCTTCTGTGTATACTGTTTATCAGTAATTTGAACTGGGTTCCCCAGTGCAAAGAGCTTGTGACCAAATTAAATATCATATGCTACCAAATCCGTCACCTTAAAGAATATTTAAACAGAAAACAATTAGTCATGTTCTATTCGGCGAGCGTTGAGTCTAGATAACGGTACGGTATTTATTTCTGGGATGCCTCAAATCCAGCTAACAAAGTTTGTGTAGCACAAAAGAGAATTACACGTTGCATTACAAATATAACCTTGTGAACTTCTTGTAAAGATAGTTTTAAGGAATTAAATATCATGACTTTAACTTCAATTTACATCTACGATCTGTTCATTTATAAGAATAAAACATCATTTACCATGAGTTCGAGTCTACACAATTATGATACTCGTCATAAGAGTAATTTTTATATCCCAAAATGTAGATTAAATATCACTAAAAACTCTCCAAATAGATACGGCTTAGAAATTTATAATAACTTGCCTGAAAACTTAAAAACGAAAATAATTTCAAACTTTTTAAAAAATCATTGAAGATTATTCTGATTGGACGTAGCTTTTATGATTTGAGTGAATTTTTTAACATGTAATTTGTATTTCTTATATTTTTCTGACTTGTTCTATACACTGTATTTATTGTGTCTACAGAATCTAACTTATTATTATTATTATTATTAATATTATTATTATTATTATTATTATTATTATTATTATTTTTATTATTAAATGTCAAGCAATATTATGAAGAACACCACAGCAATAGACAATTTGTGCTGCTTTTGATGGATTATAATTTAATGTTCTGTATTTTAATAAACATTTAAATCGTCCTTTTAAAACACCATTTAATCGGACAATTATTAATTTTGCTTTCATCAAATGTTGGTTAAATCTTCCCTCAGGTGTATTATCATTTAAGTTACCTGTATATTTTATCATCATCCAAGGTAATAAGGGATAACCTTTATCTCCAATTAAATGGTAATCAATGTTACTATTCAGGTATTCATTTTGCAAGTGTCTATTTATGCTTGACATCATCCATACTGCAGCATCGTATACACTACCAGGAAATCTAGCATTCGTATTTAATATATTTAAATCAGCTGGGTAAATAGGATGCTCAGCTGGAGGTGATATTATAGCAACGTGTGTACCATCGATTGCACCCACAATATTCGGGAATCGAAATTTCTCAAAAAAAATTGTTCTTAATTCGAGTGATATCTTCTTGCCTTGTTTGAAATTTTATCCAAGTTTGTAATAAATTCCTGTTATTATTCTAATAATAATACTAAAAATTTTGTTGACTGCATGTTGACTCATTGCTAAGTTAGAAGCAGCACCAGTATCAATTTGGTAACTTCCATGGCCGAAAAAGTTAACGGCGCAGTAGCTGTGGATCTTCTACCAGAATTTAAATGAGAATTTATATTTAGAATTAAATAATTTGCGGCTTCCTTATTTAATCTAAATAATTTTATAAATCTGACATCAGGCATTTCAAAACGATTTCACATATGCCGTAACTGACGCTGGAACAATCTTAATTCATTAGTGTATATATATATATATATATATATATATATATATATATATATATATATATATATATATATATATATAGAATAGTATATTTAATAAAATGTACATTATTTACTTACTTTTTTTCGTTTTCTATAAGATTTTCATTAATTAAAATTGCAACAAATCCAATCGCTGCTGCCATTTTATTATATAAACGGCTGTTAAAATTTTGAAGGCATCGAATTGAATGGCGTTAAAATATGCAATTTTAACACCATATTTTAACACGCATGTTAAAATTTTAACAGAATTGATAGTTACAGAATAGAAAATATATTTTAACAGCAAGTTTATTTTTAACATGCTGTTTGAAATTAACAGTTTCCTTACATAATACGCCCCATTGTGTTTTAAATAATTTTTTAGATCAGGTATACATGGTATCCTTACTTATGTTATCTTAAAATTATAGAATAAGTTACTTGAGTAAAACAAAATACTATTTTCAAAAACTAATGGAAATCTTGACAAGAAAATAAGAAATTTCATGAAAAAATAAATAATCTAAGATTTTAAGAATAAAACAAATTTGTAATACAATAGCCTTTATACCAATGGAAAGAGAAAAAAAAAATAGGTATTTTTAAAAGTAAAAATTAAATATAAGCTCCATTTAAAAAAATATAACTTTGTGTTATATCACGGATATTTACCGATATAAAAATATTATCGTACGCCACTGGATAAACAATGAAAATATCTAACTTTTTATAAGAAACATATCTAGGTTACTGATTGGTTAGAAATAATTCCAATGTGAAAAAATCGACCAAATTCAGATTTTTGTCATTATCTAGTGCCCTATGAGAATCTTTGGAAAAACAAAAGCAGATCTGAGATGGCCCACCATAGGTGTACAACATTGTATCTCTTATACTACTCGAGATCCCAATGGTGGCAGCTCTAAATGGCATACACGGTATATTTGCAGTGTATCGTAAGGCCCAAATTTCCGCACTGTAAATTGCAGTGGCATTTATTATTGCCTTTTGAAGTTTTATTTTTCTAACCAATTACCAGATTTGCCCTTACTTAGAATCTGTTTTGTTTTATTAATTGCAGTTTGCCCTTTTTATAATAATTATCAATTGAGGCCTGCTCGTATTTTCCCGAGGCTGAAAAAGTCAAACCTAAATAGGAGGAGTTTACAACTTCTATTGATTCCTTATCGTAAAAAAATATGTTTTTGTGTACCGCTTCGGTGAAACTTGAGTATTTTCGTTTTTTTTTTATTAACTTTAAGTAGGTTATCTTTGTAGTTTTCACGGAGGATGTTTTATTTTCTGATCACATATGGTGGAGAACAACAAAATTACTATATCGTCAGCAAAAACTAATAGTAAAATATCATTGTAAGAAGATTGTAGTCGTCAGAGCGCCGACGACACTGAAGCAGCACAGTGTGTTTCAAGCGTTCGCAAAACCTGGGTCGTTATATTTGTTTTTAAAATTGGTTTAAAAAACAAGTATAAGGACTCAAGTTTTGTGCGTCAGGTATTGTTTTTGTCAGGATTTTTTTATAAAATTTCTTAAAAATGCGTAATTTTCCACTCGGAAGATAAGATGTCGTGTACTTTCGGGACCCCGGCGCTCTGACGTCTAGACTTTTGTATTATTTTAGCCGTCAAGTTTGAGCCACGAGCTCCTTTATCACGAAAGAATGTTTCTAAATTGGCTGTAAAAGAAGTAAAGAGTGTCGGACTAAGTATTCTTCCTTGCAAGATGACTTCGGGAATAAAACTTGAAGTATGTACTCTAATTAATTTGCTAGAGATCCCGATATTAAATATTTTAGTAAAATCAGCAAAAGTTACATATAACGGATATCTTTTTAGGCCTAAATAGATATGTGATATCTCCATTAACGCACATGGGTTATCGGTAGTACTTCTACCGTGTGTCTGTCTTAAAGGTGTACATAGGAACTTAAAATGGGAAATCAGTTTTTTTGCAATTTCCTTCTCGCCTAATTATTTTAAACAAAAACACGCCAAATAAAAATTTAGGGCATAAAATTAATAAACAGAATTACCTTTACATGCTTCATAACGACAGAAATTAAATATGAAAATTTCGAAAATTACGTTAAAAATATCGATAGCCATGGAATTGAACAAAAATAATTTAATGTTTGACGTTTTATCTGTCACAAGTCACAATGTAAGTTAACTTATTTGACGTTTCTGACAATTTGATGCGAACTAAAATCGTTAATTATGACGATTGTGACAATAATAGAAATACAGGATTTATAAATAAAATTTAAAAATACAGTTTTGTTTAAATAATATGAATTTATTAAATATTCAACATTGCGCAACAAAATTATGCTGTGATGTACTCCCAACTCATTTCCTATACATCTAGTACTACAGAAGGGGTCTACACTCATCATTCTTAACACTCTTCCAGTAACAGTTCTGTCTGTCCTACATTCTGATTACGCGGCTCACGTGTATTTTTAAAGACACATTTTCAAATTTTGTCACGAATTTAGCAGTTGTGAAAACACATTCTTCATTAGTATAAATATTCATTTGTTAATAATTTCAGACAATAAAACTAAAGATAAAATCAATTTACCGGTTTCAAGATATAAATCCATTGTTTACATGTACAAAATTATGCTAGTAACTAAGTAATAATTGTATCTGTATTGTAATATTATTACCATACTGACTTGTCAACAACGGTCTACGAAATGAAAATAAAATGAAAATTTAATGCTCTTCATTAATACATACAGATAACGTTAGTGTATCGTTCTAAATACGGTTTACTTTATCTAAAATAATGAACATGAGGAATAAAGCACATAATTTGATTATTTGTCATATTGACGTATGTCAAAAAATTTCTTTGTTAAGCATAGCATTCTGAAAATAGCATTAACGAAAGAATTTTAAAAAATAATATTTATTAATATAGTCTTCATTTTCTGAAACTGATAAACTATTGAACAAACCACGGATGTTATGAATCATAACAAGTTCTAGATGTCTTACAATCCTCGCTCTACGAGCTCGGATTTCAAAATGACATCTGCGGCAATTATGATATACATAACATTCCTAGGTATGTTAATAGCTATTACCAGAAACGTCAAATACGTCAACTTACGTTGTGACAGATAAAACGTCAAGTATTTATTTATTACTTGTTCAATTCCATGGTAGTCGATATTTTCAACGTAATTTCGACATTATTATAACTATTTTCTGTCGTTACAAAGCATGGAAAGGTAGTTTTGTTATTTGACTTAGATGCAGAATTGTATGCCCTAAAACTTTTATTTGACGCGTTTTTGCTTAAAATAATTAGACGAACAGGAAATTGCAAGAAATTGATTTCCCATGTTAATCTCCTATGTACACCTTTAACCCTCGGACAGTGTGCTGGAAAATAATTAGGTGAGCAGTATGGTGGGGTATGAGATACCCTAAAATGTATATATGGAATGTTATGGTGTGAAAATACACCAAGTAAAAAATTCTTACGAATCGGCTAGCTTGCTTACAATAAAATGAAAAGACAATGAACTCATTGTGATTGTTTTATATTGGAAATATATATATATATATATATATATATATATATATATATATATATATATATATATATATATATATATATATATATATATATATATATATATATAAACGTTATAAAAACGGCATTTACTCAGGATCTGATCTTACTTCTTCCCATATCGCTAATAGTATATTTCCTGTTCTTGCTCGCAGGTAATTTTATAAATAATTTGCTGAAAATACAGATAAATATGATAAAATATAAGTTCAATAGAACAAAAAACTAAAATACTATTACTTTTTATCTTTGTATACTATACCCAAAGCGACTTTTAAACGTTGTAACATACGTAATAGTAAGAGTATCATATTACTTTAAATATGTTCATTTTCATGTTATTTAAAGCTACTGGAATGTACATGGCAATGGCATGCGTATTTTGAAAGTTATATATCAATTAAGTAGTCGTGGGCTGTTACACCCAACAACACCGTCCGAGGGTTGAGAGTCACACGGTATATATCCTAAAACCGGCTTGAAATTCGGGGATTATGTTGTTATCCTCACAGCATGGAGTCTGTTAAATATTACTGTAGTAAACAATTTACAAATACAATTTACCAAGGCGATTCCCCTGTAATTTCGAGGGTCTTCTAGATTACCTTTCTTATGTAATAAGAATAGATGGATTTGTGACTAAGTTTTAGAAACTTGTTCTTGGGTTAAAAGGTATAGTACATAGTGAAACTATTTATCAGTTAATTTTTATTATTTTTCACTGCTCTTCACAACTCTTCATGAATCATAACTAGAGCGCAGAAAAGATGCGCTAAAAAATCTTAAAATATGCATTAAAAATATACTGAAATATACTTGTATATATATATATATATATATATATATATATATATATATATATATATATATCCGACGCCCACCCTATATACTTCATGCATATCCAGTACTTGTGACGTCCAATTTGTATATTTTTTATTCATACTACCATCACAGTGACGTCCAGAAACGTTGCCAATATTAAATACATTATTCTAATGTAGAAACCAAAGCGCAATTTTTATAATCATATGTACATGCACATCCACTTGTGAACATCAGAGATTTTTTATAATATTGTAATGATAATTAACACATGAATGATAATTATTTGATTTGGTTTAGTTCAACGTTTGAAGGTTTAAAGCAGGATGGCATACTTTATTTTATTCATAATTTTTTAATAACGTTGAACTAGCGAAAATTGATCAACGTAATATAGAAACCAAAGCGCAATTTATATATATATATATATATATATATATATATATATATATATATATATATATATATATATTTACATCCCTCTATCATTGCTGCGTCCTTTCGTGGCTAGGACATTGTGGCAACCATCGAAAGGAATGGAGATAGGTTTTGATATTATGAAGTATATCGACTAATTTTTTCCCCTGATTATGAATTTCGGTTTAAATTTAAATAAAGTGGATTTACAACGATATACATCTACGTATATTTGACGCCATTATGAGCTCCTCCATACTGAGTGGATCCGACGTCCACTGTATATACTTCATGCATATCCAGTACTTGTGACGTCCAATTTGTATATTTTTGTGACGTCCAGAAACGTTGCCAATATTAAATATATTATTTTAATGTAGAAACCAAAGCGCAATTTTTATAATCATATGTACATGTACATCCACTTGTGAACATCAGAGATTTTTTATAATATTTGGTAATGATAATTAACACATGAATGTTAATTATTTGATTTGGTTTAGTTCAACGTTTGAAGGTTTAAAGCAGGATGGCATACTTTATTTTATTCATAATTTTTTAATAACGTTGAGCTAGCGAAAATTGATCAACGTAATATAGAAACCAAAGCGCAATTTATATATATATATATATATATATATATATATATATATATATATATATATATATATATATATATATATATATATATATATATATATATATATATATATATATATATAGTATTATATGCAGGTTAGATATCTATAAATTTTGTAGGCTTCTCAGTTGTCTGATAGACAACTTGTTGATTATTATACATAGCAATGTTAGTAAATTGATTTCTGAGTAGTTGTTTTAAAAACACATATTTGTATGTTCCCTGAATAAACCTGTTATCGGTTCTGTCTACCTATTTATATTTCTATAATTATATACCGGGTATTATACATCATATTCTTGCATACATAACTTTGGCGACGAGGATAATTTTATCTACATTATTAGAAAATGCAAATAATCGTCTCGACATTTAAGAAAGAAATCAAACCGAAGAACGCGTGCCAAATTATCGTATTATGGACGCTCTTCATAAACGAATTACTGAATATGATTATGATGCAGATGCGAAAGAATATTATGATACATGGTTTTCAAGACACAAGCCTTATTTTGATGAAGAAGCCAAAAATTTACCAGATGATGCTAAAGCTCGTCTACTTGTGTCAAAACTTTCTAATATATGTCACAAATAGTTTATACAGAACATTTTACATAAGAAGTCGACCGATCTAGATTTAGATAGTACTGATGGACGACTTAAACTATTATTCGGTAAGAAAAAGAGCTTATTTCGATCACGTTATGAATGTTTACAGCTATTCAAGGATCCTCTACATGACTACAAACAGCATGTTACTGTTGTCAATACTTTATGCGAAGATTTCTATTTACCTTCGTTAAATTCAAATTGTTTGAAAACATTAATTAATTTAATTTCCTTAAAATCAAAAGATCATAAAGTAATTAGAGCACGTATAATAAGATTATTGAACAACAAAGCAGGTTCAACTCTAGATGACATCGTGACCGAAATTAAGACATAAGGATCTCCTAGAAAATACGGAAAATATTGGAAAACCTATCATTGTCAAGAATATTAATCATATTTATAAAATTAAGAAGCAAAACTCTAGCTTAGGTAAATTTAAAAATAATGATATTAGGTCGTCAACAAGGAAGTGCACGTACTGCGGAAATGCCTCCTATCATAATCGAAACGTGTAATTTCTGTTAGAAAAAGGGACATTTTGCTACAGTTTGCCTAAAGAGAGAAAGATCCGCCAAAAAGAGGAAAATCTCCGTGAATGTAGTAGAAGAAGATGAATTTAAGGCGCCACGATATATTACATTGTCAGTAAAAGGATGTATGGAGGAGTCTCGGTAGTCTCGGTAGTCCCGTTCTTCACAAAAATTATATTCCGCAGGCTGTTGACGCAAATAAAGATGACATTTATATTAATGGATGGGTTGACGCGGAAGCTTCCTACCAAGAAGGAAACGCAAATAGACGTTTCTTTGTCTGCGATAAATTAAAAGTCGTGGGACTAGTTTGGTTAAAAAGTTTCACTATATTTAAAAAGTTCCTAGATTCTGTCTGCTGCCACCTAATTAACATTGGCTTTTCCTCAACGAACCGAATAGAATCGCAAGACTTCGCAGATCTTTGAAATCGGTTATCTGATTTATTCAGCATTTCACTCGTTTGTTGCGCGAAAGCGAAGGCATCACTTCAAGTCCTAGAAGATGCTCGTCTTGTCTTCCGTCCCAAGAGATCGCTGCCTATGCTTATTTGGACATAGATGGAACGGAGTTGGATCGCTTAGAAGGTCTTGAAATTATAGAAACAAAAACTGCTCTCGTTGGACGGCCCTTATTGTCGTCATTCGCAGAATGGAAAACTCCGAGTTTGTGCTGACTTTAGCACAGGACTAAATTCAGTACTGAAGGATCATTGTTATCCTCTGCGAACGCCTAACGACATTTTTTCTACATTGAATGGAGATCATTTCCTTACAACTTTAGATTTGTCGGAAGCCTAGTTTTAAGTCGAGTTGGAAGAACACTCCAATGAATTGGTCGTTATAAACACACGCCGTGGTTTATACCGATACAACAGACTACCATTCAGCATTAACACAGCACCTAGTATTTTTCAACAAATTATGGACCAAACAATAGCAGGACTTCCAGGGGTGTTTGCTTACCTGGATGACATCATCATAACAGGTAAAACTATATGCACCTAAAAGTTTGCTTACAAAGAATAAAAAACTTTGATTTTCAACTTAATTTTGACAAATGTACTTTTACACAGAAAAATATTAAGTACTTAGATCACTTAATATCAAAAGAAGGAAGAAAACCAGATCGAAGAAAAACTGCAGCAATTTTGGAAATGCCTCCTCTTAGAGATATCGCTCGTTTGCGTTTGTTCCTTGGAGCTATAAACTATTATGGTTCTTTCGTCAAGGATCTTCTTAATTTCCGTGCTCCTGTAGACAATCTTTTCAAGAAAAATGAAAAATTCAACTGGACCAGTGAATGTCAATCAGCATTTGACACGGTCAAAAAAAATACTTGTTTCTACACTTCACAGTACTGAGTAGGCGCTGTCCTTCTACAGAAGTACCCTGGTGGATTTTAGAAGACTGTTGAACATTCATCTGCTTGTTTGAAGCCAGCAGAACGTAATTATTTGCAAATCAAAAAAGGATTAGTCATAATTTTCGCCTTGAAAAAGTTTTACAAATATGTTATGGGTCGCAAATTTATCTTGTTGACAGATCATAAACTTTTGCTACATATTTTTAGCAATAACAAGAATATTTCCATCACAACAGCTAACCACCTACAACGTTACAGCACTTTTCTTCTTGCATTTGATTTCAAAATCGAATATCGCTCTACAAACAACTTGGGTGCGCTGATGTTCTTTCGCAACGTCTTTCTACGAAAATGAAACCCGAGGATGAATATGTTATCGCTAAAATCTCCGCAGACTTCGAAATGATGAAATCTGAAGATTGCTGTAAGTCAGTTTTTCAACTTCCTTTGACATGTAATCAAATAGTAGATTACATGCAATCAGATAGTTCATTATCACATGTTGTTCTTTGTTTTACTTCTGGCAAAAGGCCAAAGAAGACAGATGATTAAAAATTCCGTGCTCTCTTATCTCGCCGACATGAGCTTTCCACGAATAAGTACTTTTATTATTTCAAAATAAAGTAGTTATACCACAAGGATTAACTAAACTTGTGCTTAAACAACTACACGACGGACATTTAGGAATTGTTCTCACTAAACAATTAGCACGCATACTCGTATATTGGCCTGGAATTATGATTAATTATTATTAGTACATATTATACCTGCATTACTAGTATAATACTTTAGTTTTTTCTTAAAACTAAATACTTAAATTATTCTATCTTAATATTACAATTATAAAATTAAATAACTAGATGTTTTTCTTAATTACCTAAACAAAGATTTTGCCTTCTATCAGCAAAAATGAATGAAGAACATGTATAGTCGGTGACACGAGAGAAAATCGGTCTGAAAGATGTTAAATTCTAGCAGGATATTTACTACAACTTGTTATATAGTAGACGCAAAGATATTATCGCTAGGGGCGTGGAAACTACTAATAGAGAGTAAGTACAGAGCTGCAGGGAGTCTTTGTATCTGGCGTACTGGCCCGTATTTATCACTAATCTCTATAGCAATTTCAGCTAATTATGATTATGTAAAATTGATTTTTAACTTAATCGTATTTGCTTTGCTTATTTATTGTTGTCATCAAATTGTAAATAAATAAAAAATTTGTGTAAATATTGAATTTTCAAAACTGAATACAGTTGGAGGAAGCGATCTATGAAGCTAACATGCAGGGTTTACAACGTTTTATGGAGAATTTGGCATCTTATGCCCGGTTTTATAAAAGCGATTTAAATATTTTATCCAGGATTATAATCATAATCCAATATTTTATATATAACGGCGTTGGATATAGATACATTTGATATAATTAATCTTATAGAAACCTGGGTTGAGGATAAAACATGGAAAACATGGGAGAAAAAATTATCAAAGAACTATATGTGGTATTGCAACGAAGCTCTGAGAACGCATAAAAAAGGTAGGGCGGCTGGTGGCATTATCGTAGGAATAAAAAAAGATATAACAGACACATATAAGGTGACTAAGATAAATAATAACCTAATGGAAACAAGAATCAATTTAGAGAATAAAAAATGGAGAATCATCACAATATATAACAGTACAACGATAAAAGACATACAATCAGTAATCGATGAAAAAGTTGAATTCACACAGGAAGATAACTTGATTATCGCTGGAGATTTCAACGCAAGGACTGGTACGGAAGGAGGCCTGATAAATAAAGAAGACGGGATCATAAAACCCAGGAATTCAAAGGATAAGGTGATAAACAACGAAGGTAAGGAATTATTAGACTGGATAGCGAGTAGAGGGTGGTCCATGCTGAATGGCAACACTCCATCCGACGAGGACGGCAACTTCACATACATAGGTAGCAAAGGAAATACTGTCATCGATTATTTCATCGTAAATCAAGAAGCGATAGAAAATATTGAAAGTTTCGAAATACAAGAGAGAACTGAATCAGACCACTTGCCAATTATAGGTACTTTAACAAGCACAAGACACAGAAATATAAAACCTGTTAAGAAAAAGGAGGTAGCATGCTGGAACATAGACAATATAAAAGACTACCAAAATAACTTGAAATTGTCCAGATTTAGTGAGAGTGATGACGTGGAAAGCGAGCTAGCGGAGTTAACAGAAGTTATAAACAAGGCGATAATAAAAAAAGAAGCAAGAAATACAGAGAGAATAAAGGACAGCACTTGGTGGGATATAGAATGCAAGAATAAAAAACAAGAAGTGAGAAAAAAGCTGAGACTCTGGTTGAGAGAGAGCATTGAAAAAGTAGAATATCTAAAGAGTAGGAACGAATATAAAAAGATATGTATACAAAAAAAGAAAGACTGGAAAAAAGCAGAAGAGGAAAAAATTAGGAGCATCAGGAATTTAAATGAAGTCTGGCAGTATATCAATTTACCAAGCACATTTAAAAAAACAGCAACTGTAGACAATAACATCAAAATGAACGAATGGGTCGACCATTTTAAACAAATATACATAGGTTCGGATACTGAATATAAACAAAATTTTGACCTACCCCTGCCAGAAGAAAGTGACACAGAAGATTTAATCACAGAAGAGATAGTGTTCAAGCAAATACAAAAACTGAAGAAGAAGAAAGCAGCGGGTACTGACCAAATCCAAAACGAGGCGTGGATATATTGTACCGAAAATGTGTTGCAGAAAATAACGAAAATCCTAAATGATGTATGGAGAGGTAAAGGATTACCTAAAAAATGGAGGGAAGGTATAATAAGACCAATATATAAAAAAGGGAATAAAGAAAATGCAGCTAACTACAGAGGTATAACACTGCTTAATACACTATATAAGATATATGCAATGATTTTAGAAGAAAAGTTAACTCAAGAAGCAGAGAATTTAAAATTACTCCCTGATACGCAATCGGGTTTCAGAAGGGGTAGAAGCACGATCGACAACATATATATTTTAAACCACATTATAGAAGAAGAATTGAAGAAAGATAGAGGAAAAATATACGTACTATTCGCAGACTTAAAATCAGCGTTCGACATAGTTAATAGGGAGAAGCTAATAGTAATCCTAAACAAAAATGGTGTGAACCAGCTCCTCACGAGAAGAATTGCAGAAATATACCAAACGACGATAAATCAAGTTTGCCATGATGGAGAATCATCCACACGCTTCTGGAGCATGAAAGGATTAAGACAAGGTTGCCCACTAAGTCCCATACTTTTCGCAATTTATATAGCAGACTTAGAAAAGTATATGGAAAGAGGCCAGTTAGGAGGTGTGGTTATTAAAAAACAGAAAATATGGACGCTCGCATATGCCGACGACTTGGTGTGTGTTACAAAAACAGAAAAAGAAATGGAATATGTACTAAAAAGACTTGAAAAATACCTAGATCAGAAAGAAATGATACTAAACGCAAATAAGTCAAAAATAGTTACATTTAGAAAAGGTGGGGGAAGGGAAAGCAGAGTTAAATGGCTATGGAAGAATCAAGAAATACAATCGGTAAAAACATTCACATATCTGGGCTATACCTTCAGCAGAAACAATAACCCTCAAGCGCACATCAAGGAACTAGTGAGAAAAGCAAACATTGCAATGGCTCAGATATGGGGAACTGGAGAAAGAAAATTCCCAGGGGATATTAAATTAAGACTAACATTATTCGACTATACAGTGAAAAGCATAGTGACATACGCATCCGAAGTGTGGGGCTGGTCAGAATACGATTTAACTGAAAATCTGCAGACAAAATATATAAGATGGCTGCTAGGCCTGAAACAACGTACTCCAAAATACATAGTATTGCAAGAATTACAAAGAAGTAAAATTCGAGTAGACACAGGAAAACGCGCGGTAAAATATGAAGAAAAAATAAACATGAACACAGAAAAGAAAATTTTAAACGATTGCTACCAAGTAATAAACAAAGAAAAAAGAGACACAGAAAGAAATAAGTGGGAAGAAACGAGAAGAAAATATTATGAAAGGAATGGGTTTTCGATACTAGAAATACAAAACAGAAGAAGAAATGGGTTAAGAATGCAAGAACTTATAACACAAAGAGATAAAGAAATTCAAGAGCAAGTTCAGCGATCAAAAATAGATCACTCAAGGTATAACCCAAGATACAAGGAAATTTGCCCAGAAAATATCCCAGCGTATATAACGGAGAAGATGAATGTAAAAGATATCAGATTAATAGCAAAATACAGATGTGGCAACGCGGAGAAAAACAACGACTTTTGGGAAAAGGACGAAAAGAAGTTATGCAAATTGTGTGAAAGAGGAGAAGATTCCTTAGAACACCTAATGTACATGTGCGATAAAACCCAGCGAGTGCAGTTACCAATATTTAAAATCTTAGGAGAACATGGTGAAGGGCTCCCTTGGATGAAAGAAATGGAAGAAATGAAAAATAATGCATCATAAAAATAAATCTTGTAAATAAGTAATAAATGTTAAGCAAATTTATAAAATATCTAAATTATAAGAAAAAGTATTGTATATATGTCATGCAGGTGAAATATTATAATAGAATGTAAAGTTATTTGTATATTTAATACCTTATGGTAAAAATAAACTTAATACTACTATATAACGGCGTTGGATAAAAAATGAATATCTAGTATTTAATCTTGGATTTCGTAATCTCGGATAATTTATCATTTAATATAGGATTATATAATTTTTGCGTTTCATAAAACAAAACACCGGATTATATTGCAATATAATTCAGGTTTTTATAATTTGATTTTGTTGACGATTTAAATTGACAGTTCCATAATTCCGAAGAGAAAAATTAATATTTTATGTTAATTTTAAATAATCTAACAATAATAATAATAATAATAATAATAATAATAATTATAATAATAATAATAATAATAAATCCAATTACAGGATAAACATAACTAATAAAAACAAAATACAAAATGATACATAACATAGACAAACAAGAAATATAATCAAACATTTACATAAAAATTTACATAAATATGTCTGGATACAAAATTTCTGCATGGCCACACATTACAAATAATACTGGTGATCGTTGCAGAACATCCGTGCGACGGGTTGGCAGATTGAAAGTTTTGGGATGTTGGACCCTAGACGTGGAACATTGAGTGGAATATAGGTTACAAATTGGGGTGCATCCACCTTGTTGTGCAGTAGCATCCACGTAAACCTAGCACAGGAAGCGTCCTTACGATCTGACAAAGAAGGCATGCAATCACGTAATAGCAGTGTACTTTGATCGATACCCCTGACTGGATACTCTTTATCTTCCCTGAAGGATTAAGAACTTTAGAAACCTACGATGAATTTTGTCCAAGGATAGGTATTGATAGCTGTAATATGGGTACCAGACTAGACTTACATATTCTAATTTACTCATAACTAAAGCAAAGTACAACAATTTCGATATTCATATTAGAAAGCCAGGAGTTTTACTGGCAGATGCACAGACATTATTTATATGATCAACTGGACTGTGAAATTGTAAGTAAATGTAACACCCAGATCATTTATGGACGTTGTACGTGAAATTGGGTTATTATTTATATGGTACTGAAAAACTAATTGATTACGACGTCGACTAAAAGTGATTATATTACATTTATTTAAGTTTACTATTAATTTATGAACATCACACCAATTCATCATAATATTATTTTCTTGTAAACGATAAAAAACTCTGATGGAATTTACCTTATTGTAAATTTTGATGTCATCAGCATAAGCTAAGGCTGGATAAAATAATAATTCAAGGAGGTCATTAATATAAAGTATAAATAATAAAGGACCTAAATTTGATCCTTGTGGTACTCCTGACGATGCGATAAATTTATTTGAGGCAAATCCATTATACGTAACATAACAGTTGCGGTTGTGAAGATAGTATTGCAATAATTTCTGTAATTTAGGAGCTGTGCCAAGTGAGCTCACTTTGGTAAAAAATAGACCATGATCTATCGAGTCAAACGTGCTAGAGAGATCCGTGTCGACTATGTCTACCTGTCCACGAGCATCTAAGACTTCAACTACATATTATGAAAAAATGGCAAGATTAGAAGTTGTTGAGCGTCGTTGCATTAAACCATGTTGGTTTAACAATATTAATGACCTTGTGTGAAAATATAACGAATCAAAGATAACCATATCAAAGATTTTCGAAAAATTATTATGTATTGAAATTGGACGGTAGTTGTTAATAGGAGATTTGTCGCCATTTATAAACACTGGTATGATTTTTGTTCTCTTCCAGCGCTCAGGATATGTGCTAGTTTTAATAGCCAGATTGATGATGTAGTACAATGAAATAGCCATAATATCTCTGCAGTCTTTAATAACATAACTAGAAATATTGTCATCACCTGCTGTGGTTTTGTTAGGTAGAGACGCCATTTTAGTTATTAATTCATTTACAGTAACTGGTAGTAACGAAAAAGACAGATTATTATCAGAAGTATCAGTGGTAACATTGGATGAAGAAATTAGAGAAATGTTTAGCAAAAGCATTGACGATGCCTTGTGGATTGTCATAAGTGTTATTGTCTTCCGAAAGTTTACCAGGAATTCTGGTCGTGTTCTGTCTAAGGTTAACAAATTTCCACAAATCAGCATGATTCGATTCAATATTTTCTTCAATTAATTGAGTGAAATTATTATAAGCTACATGTACCTGCGCTTTGATTAAGGTTCTCATTCTTTTTAATTCATTAAGAATATTTATATTATAATATATTACCCATCTGCGTCTGTAGTAGGTTAAATTTTTTAGATTGCTCTTAATTTCTGGTGTGAACCAAGGAGGATATCTTGGTTGTGTACCTTTGTATTTTGGAGCAGAATTATCAAAAATACTATATAACATTTCATAGAATGCATGACCAATCAATGTCGCCGATGTCTCTATATAGTTTATGAAAATTAACTCTTCGAAAGTTATATCGTAGATTATTGGAGGATGGAAATTTTACAGGCCTCATTACATTAGAGAATTCAACATCACAAACAAGTGCTGGGTGCAGTACATCTTCATGAAATAAGGGATTTTCACATTTTTTAGTATGTACAGTTGCAGTTATGTTTGATAAGTCAAGGTCTAACTTGTTTTCATTGACATTGTTAATGGTGTTATACTGTATTAATTCTGGCGTTACAAAAGTTTGAAAAAGTTTGAGACTTTGGGCAGTTTAACACAGTACTGAGATAGTTTGGAATGTTAAAATCTCCTGATAAGAATTTTTTTTTCTTTAGAAATAATATTTCCAATCAGTCTCCATATATAATTAATTCATTGTTACTCACGTAGGGAGGAATGTAAATTACACAAAGGATAACAAATTCTTTATTACAAATTTTTTTGCAAGCAACAATGTCTATTAGTGGGTTAGTATTTCCGAGGATGGTAGTATTAATAATAGTGTAATTAATTTGACTTGCTAATGCTAATAGTACTCCGCCACCAGTAGATTTACCTACAATATTTAGATTTCTGTCACAACGGATGACGTTGTAGTTTGAGGAGAACAGCTCTTCATTATTAAGCGAGCTAGTAAGTCATGTTTCGGTAAACCTGATTACATCAAAAGACTCAGCACAACAGTTAACAGAATGAATGAGATTTCGAATTGAGACCCTTCGTGTTTTGGTAGCAACAATTCAGAGTAAGAGGACAACTGTAGGACATGTCTGGTTTTCGGATTTGACAATTTTTGGAACTCCATTAATGTATTTGATTTTTATTTCGTCTCTCCATTTGATAAACGATTATTTAATTTAGTTTTTGTTGATTTATAGTACTCGATTTGCATCGGTGTTTTATCGCTAGATATTGATAAAGCTGACCATTGACCATTTTGAAGCTCATTCTCTTTAGAAATTGAATGATCTTCAACGGAATTAAAGATCATAATATTGTGTGAGCGCTGTTGACGGTCAGAAATTTCGCTAATATTGGTTTCAGTAGCAAGTGGAGACAAATTGTTCGATATTGTGTTTATACTAGCATTTTTCAATTCTTTAATATCATTTTGAAGTGAGATATTGACCGTCTTAATGATATCTAAGTCGTTGCCAAGTTTTTTACAATTAGAACAATTCCATTTTATTCCGCAACTAGGATTTTGAATTTTCCTAGCTTCCGCTGCAGAAATTTCGACACAGTCTATGTTAAAAAATAGTTTGCAAATGGAACAAGTTACAAGTCTGTAGTCTTCCGTTTCGTTTTTACAACAATTGCAAATTTTCGTCATTGCTAATATTTAGAAAAAATAAAAAAACCAACACCCAGTATGTACGCCTAGCAAACACACCGTTTACAACCAATCAGCTGAAGTTGACAAGTGATAGGAGAATGAACTCGCTTAAAACTCGCAAGTATGAACAAAGATATTACTCCAACGTTATAAGAAAAAAAAAATATAACAAATATGAAGACAACTCACCCCCAGTGCAATATTTTTAATGAAAAATAGTACACTCAAGTTGAAAAAACGAATACGAAGACACCAGTACCAAAAACAATGTATAGAGCACAAAAGTGAACCACTAAATTGATAAGTTCTGCAGAGCAAAAAAATAACGTCTGTCATCTTCACTTCTAAACAAATACTAACTTATATTTTTACTTTAATTTCACTTTTAGAAAATGTCTTCAACTAGCTTGAGTAGCTTAAACTCTTTTTCGTTCCCGTAAAGATCCTTTTACAGAACTTGATGCCGAGTTCAAACAACGTTACAGGCTTTCGAAGGAATCTGTAACGGAATTGCTGCAAGTTCTACATCCTAATTTAAATTTCTTTTTCTTATGTACTGCCGGAGGTGTAGGGACAGTAAGAGAAGTTTCTGCAGATGTTGGAACACTTGAAACTGCTTCTGGTTGTGATGGGATATCGTTCACGGAATATGATTCTGGAAAGATTTCATGCTCAATAAATTCAATCTCTGCATTATCTATCAAAAAAGTTTATTCTGATTAATCTAAATATACTTGTTGTTGATGTGCAAATACCGAAAAATTATGTTTAAATATTTGCTAAAATTAACATTGTTTTTTTTAAAAGATAACGTTTAATTTTTTCTTAATCCGTATGCGCATTTTATTCTATTATGCCTATTTTCCTTATCATTATTACTAGTAATTTACATTGCAAGACCGTTACTCAGAACTTTACGGGCCTGCACGATACGTAACGAGCGAGTGAAGCGAGCTTGTTATCCGTGCGAACATATGGCGAAGCGAAATATTGAATAAATAAATCTGTATACATGTTGCTATGGTTTTAACAGCCTGTAATTTTTTACAGGCGGAGACAGAGCTCTGTAATAAGACGTTTACGATTAAGTTATAGTGCTACCAAATAGACAAAATGCTGATGTGCCAGTATGTGACTCTATCATATTACATTAGTATAAAAACACATGTAATGCTTAAGCTTAGTTAGTCTGTATTCCTTATTCATATTATCAAGTAGTTTATAGCATACTATAACTCTGTACTCACAAAAATAAACTTTAAAAACCTATTTGGTCGAATAAGAAATTTAAGTGGCGCAGTCTTGGTAGGATTGCCAAAACAATTTAGCGAATATAAATTGTTTCACTTTCGTGATTAATTTGGCAAATTCGAACATCTTCATAATTCGATCACCGTATCCTGCATCTGAAATAACATCTGAAGCAAGAAACATCTCGACGAGCCGAGCGAGCCAAGCTGAACGGACATCAGTGCAACTCCTCAACTTCGAGACCGTGTACGACTTCAGGGCACATGGAGCCGACACTGTTATTTTTGTGAGTACCATATGTTACTTAGCGCGCAAGAATCTTTGTCAGATTCAAATAATTCAGAACCAGATTCCGATCTCGAAACAGAAGATCGTATAATTAATTCAAATAGAAATCCTATTAATAATATTATTTTAAGAACGCCATTATTAAACATGGTTACCCCCGTATTAAAAAAGGAATATTTGGACATGTTGCCAGAGTTCCATGGGGAACGTGAATTACTCCCAAGATTTATTAGTGTTAGCGAAAAACTAGTAACAAAATTTTATAATACTGCAACCCCAACCGATTTTCAAAATGATTATCTAATGAGTAGTATATTAGCAAAAATTAAGGGTGAAGCAGCTATCAATATCGCAAGTTCCACAATCCAAAAATGGGAAGATTTAAAAGAAGCATTAAAAAATGCTTATTCAGGCAAATGTGACTGGTTCACATTAAACATGGAAATAACGGAACTTAAACAAAATCCTAATGAAAACGTTTTTGATTTTACGGTCGTTTACAACACCTCTTAAATTTACTGATTTCTAATATTTCAACAAACGCCGCTGCCGAAGCATCCGTTGTAATGATTGACTATTTCCAACATTATGCTTTGCGCGTCTTACTAAAAGGGTTAAAAGAACCTATAGGACAATTAATGAGGGCAAATGCTCCTACAGATCTTAATTCGGCTTTAAGTATGCTAGCGAATGATTTCCAATTCGAATATTATGCCAAATCCAAAAACGCTAATCAGCATACACACAAATTAAATCAAAAAATACAAACACACCAACCAAGATACAACATTCGTAAATCCTTACCCTATTTTAATTATACGCCCAATAAAACTTTGCATCGTTCACCAAAGTAACAAACGGCATTCAGACAACAATATACACTCCAACAACCAAGACAATATACACCGCAAACACCACGTCAAAGTCCATGCACCAGACAAACCCTTCCTGCACCTACTCCGATGAGTATTTCCACGCGAAATACAACCCAATATCGTCCTAACCTGGCCCATCCAGACAGGTACAAAACCACTACGAACAAAACCGCGCTAACACAGCAGGAGAATTATTTAATATCAACGAGTCAGCTGTACCTGCCGTTGATCCATATTTTTATTACGATAACGAAGAACAATCTGGCCAAGTTTTAATTGATAACGATTATGAAAATCTACAAAATCTCGACAATTTTGAAGGCGATAATTTTTTAGACATACCGGCCTCGGAAACAGTAGAAAACAATTACCCAGAGTCAAACTAATGAACTTGACAAATAAAAGTAAATTACCTTACATTATATTCCCCCAAAAAAATTTGAAGGTTTTAATAGACTCCGGAAGTACGAAATCTTTTATAAAATCTGCCATAGCGCATAATATTACAAATATTCTATTTTCAAAGACCCATTCCAAATTTCAACCGCGCATGGAACTTCGATCGAAAATTACAGCACGCTCGTACCTATTTCAAAATTATTCAATATAAAGAAAAATGCATGTCTAAAATATCACATTTTCGATTTTCACGACGAATACGATCTCTTATTTATTTATTTATTTATTTATTTAATATACACTACCCAACAGGCATAGCCCAATTCTGGGGTAGGAACAATTGTACAAAAAAAGTAAAGTTACAGTATTCATTACAGAAAATAACATTAAATAATAACATACATAGTTTACATGTTTTTAATAATTTTACAAAAACCTTTATAATTATCAGAAAATAGGTCAATTCGTGAATTAGCTGTGACATACATTTTATTACATAAAGTACACATGTTAACAATAGGTGACTGGGAGAGCACATTTGTACGAGCACACGGGATGTAAACAGTATTAATTGATCTAGTTTGAACTGCTGGTACTGAAAAGTTAAGCAATTGCAAACAATATGGATCATCTACAATATTATTTACCAAATTATAAAGATATATTAACGAGTAAGTATTGCGTCTGTTAGTTAAGGACTGAAAATTAAATATTTGCAATAATATTTCATAGGTTATATTGCGATTAGCATATGTACTCATGATTTTAAAGTATATATATATATATATATATATATATATATATATATATATATATATATATATATATATATATATATATATATATATATATTTGAAAAATTTGTACTGTACAGATTCGATTAATTTAGTATATACTTTATAAACAGGGCTCCAGATTAGTGAACAGTAGTCAAGTTTTGATCTTACTAAAGAAAAATACAAAGAAAATATAGCCTGAATGTTATGAAATTGGCGTGTATTTCGAATCACAAGCCGATATCATTTCTTGAATGTGATTAGAAAATGAAAACTTTTGATCAAAAACTATTCCAAGATCCCGCACAGTTTCGCATCTAGTCAGTAAATTATTAGAAATATTGTAATCAAAATAAATAGGATTTAATTTCCTGTTAAACGGCAAAACTTTGCATTTATCGATGTTTAAGTCAAGCTTGTTTTTAGAACACCATTCAATTAAATTATTAATATCAGCTTGCAGCAGGGCACAATCTTTAGCATTTGATAAACTACGAAAAATCTTCAAATCGTCTGCAAACAGTAGGATATTGCTTGTGAATATGGAAGAAATATCATTTATGAATAAAAGGAAGAGAAGAGGACCAAGGTTAGACCCCTGTGGGACACCGGAGGTGATGCTGAAGGAAGAAGAATTGTGACCGGGAAAATGATTATTAGGATTAGATAATCTGAGTTCATTAAAAGTAATTATAGACCTGAATAAAAATTTTGTTACAACCCCTACCTGTCAAATAAAAATTCAACATAAAAATTCTGAAAATAAAATTAATACAAACAACATTTGCTATCCAAATAATAATGTAATATTAGATCCCAAAACGGAAAAGGTAATCGAAGTTCAAGTAACCCAACAAAACGGAAATATTCTAATTCCAAAACAACAACAGAATAATTTATTTATCCACGAATGTGTCACCACAGCCAATAATTACCAAGCACTTTGTGCAGCAATTAATAATTCGGAATCACATATCAAATTCACACAATTACTGTAGAAAACATGTCCAATTATGAAACGTACGATACCTAACTTTAATTTCATTCAATCAGAAAAAAATAAATTTGATGTTTCCAAAATTCGGACAGATCATACGAATTCGGAAGAAAAATCAGTTATTACTGAATTAATTCAAAATTATTCCGATATATTTCACGTAGATGACAAGAATTTAACATTTAATAATCAAATTAAACATTCGATAAAAACAAGTGACGAAATTCCTATATATATATATATATATATATATATATATATATATATATATATATATATATATATATATATATATATATACGAAATCTTATAAATACCCAGAAATTCACCGACAAGAGGTACGTTCTCAAACACAAAAAATGTTAGATCAAAATATTATTAGACCATCATGTTCGCCATGGTCATCACCTATTTGGGTTGTTCCAAAAAAACTAGACGCAACCGATAAACGCAAGTGGCGTAAAGTGGTAGACTACAGAAAACCGAATTAAAAGACTATTAGCGACAAATGCCCATTACCAAACATAACTGATTTACTAGACAAACTCGGACGCTGTCAGTATTTCACTACCTTAGACTTAGCATCTGTCTTCCACAAGATTGAAATGGACAAACAGGACATTCAAAAAACTGCATTTAACACGGAAAACGGGCATTATGAGTTCACTCGTATGCCTTTTGGCTTAAAAAACGCGCCCGCGACATTCCCACGCGTTATGGACAATGTTCTGAGAGGATTAGTAAACAAAAAATGCCTTGTTTACCTCAACGACATTATTATGTTTAGCACAAGCCTACAAGAACATATTCAAAATTTAAAATTAATTTTCGAACGATTAAAAAATTCAAACTTCAAAGTACAACTAGACAAATGCGAATTTTTAAAAAGGAAGTAGCGTATCTCGGGCTTATCGTAACCCCTGATGGCGTGAAACCAAATCCTGACAAAATTTCGGCTGTTCTAAATTTTCCAATTCCAAAAACTACAATTCAAATTAAAGGCTTCCTAGGACTTTTAGGCTATTATCGAAAACTTATCAAAGACTTCGCTAAGATAACCAAACCGCTGACTAGACGCTTAAAGAAAAACGCAGTTATTGACATCAACGACCCTGAGTATAGACAATGCTTTGAAAATTGCAAGAATTTGTTGACTAATGAACCACTACTCCAATATCCAGATTACGACAAAGAATTTAACTTGATATGCGATGCAAGCCAAGTAGCAATGGGAGCCGTGTTATCTCAAGGTACCCTAGGCAACGACCTACCGGTAGATAAACTATTCCACCATCGAGAATGAAATGTTAGCTATCATTTGGGCGACTCAGTACTTTAGAAATCACTTATTGGGACGTAAATTTAAAATCTATACAGACCACCGACTCTTGCAATGTAGCCAAAAATTATTAAGATGGCGCCACAAATTAGAGGAATATGACTATGAGATAATCTATAAAAAGGCAAACTTAATACCAATGCCGACGCCTGTCGAAAATAATAAAATTTAAAATTCACAACCACAAACACAATTAAATGACACTCCACTAGCTCTATACAAAGACTACTTAGATTAGAAACATTGCCTTAATCACAATAACAACAACATTATAGAAGTAATAGGTAATTTATTCGACGCACCATCCGACTCTAGTCTAGCTCATTGCGTGAGCAAAGATTTAGAAATGGCATCGGGTATTGCCAAAATTTTCAAAAATAAATTTAATAATGTGCACTAGTTAAAATCTCAAAATCCTCAGCTTCATAATCTGGTATATTTAAAAACCCCACAAAGATATCTACTATACTTAATAGTAAAAGAAAACTATTATAATAAACCCACTAAACAAGATATATTCTATACCTCACTAAATTTGAGAAAATTCTGTTTACATCATAAAATCAGAAATTTAAATATACCAAAAATTGCATGTGGTTATGACAATCGAAATTGAAACGAAATTAAATTAATGTTAAAATATATATTTGATAACACTGACATACTAATAACTGTTTACAAACTCCCTGAAAACAAAACTCCCCAGATCGAATTAAATATAAACGAAACAGAAAATATGAAATACTTTCATAAATTCATAGAAAATTTTAACACAGAGTTGAATAATAAAACAGATAACAAAGACGATGATACTCAATCCCTTGCAGTCGAGGTAGGTGACTCACAACATAATGAGATAAACGATGACGACACAAGCGATAGTGATATCACAATACATTCAAGTAAAAAAATCCTATCGTCGGAATACCGATAGTAGAATGCCTCGTAAACTATGGCAAAAATCAAATTATTATAACAGAAGTCGAACTTAACCCCAAACACGTAGAAATTACAAAATTATACGATAACAAAAAATTACGATTGGAAATAGAATTTTCAAAATTTAATTACAAAGCTGAAATGATTGCATTTATTAAAGAATATCTTGTTCCAAAAGTAAAATATCACATTTATTTCCAAAATGAACTATACGAGAAATTCAGTTTAATCCTTCAAAATTATTTTTAAAATTGTCAACCATGTTAAGTAAAATGTACAAAATATTTAAGTGACGTCACCAACGAGGAAGAAATTGTACACATTATATCGAATTACCATTTCGGCAAAACTAATCACCGCGGTATCGACGAACCGGAAGCGCGTATAAAACAACAATATTACAGGTCAAAATTAAGGAAATCCGTTTAAACATTTATTAGTGGCTGTGAAATATGTCAAGTAACAAAGTACGACAGGAGACCCTTAAATGTAAATTTAAATATCACACCCACAGAAACCTTTCCAAATTCTACATGTAGACAGCATTACTTTAGAACAAGCAAAATTTTTAACTATTGTAGATTCATTTTCAAAATATGCACAAGCATACAAATTAAATTCGGGACAAGGCATAGAAGTTTGTAATAACCTGGTTAAATATTTCACACATCATGGAATCCCAGAACAAATTATTTCAGATAACGGGTTAGAATTTAAAAACTCAGTCGTAAAAGAATTGCTGACTCTATACAAAATCGACATACATTTCATAAGCTCACAACATCCAGAATCTAACGGCATAATAGAACGTTTCCACTCGACCCTTATCGAACACATCAGACTATTTAACAATCAAAAAGAATACAAAACGTAGCCTATAGAATCCAAAGTAAATTATGCGTTAGTAGCTTATAATAACACAATCCATTCGGCCAGAAAATTGAAACCGTGTGAAATTATTACCGGCCATTTAGACACTAACTCTCCATTTAATATCGACCTCGAAAAACAGCTTATTAACAATTATATAGAAAGTCACAAGAATAAAACTAAATTACTTTACGAATCAATTAGAGACAAAATCCAGACGAATAAAGAAAAAGTAATAAGTAAATGTAATGAAAATAAAGAACTGCCAGAAATCCCAAAAAGGGTATAGGGGAGAGTGGGGCAAGAGTGAACGGTTTTTTGATAATATGTAATAAATTTCATATCTGAAATATTTCAGCAGTTTTATTGAACTCTAAATATATTAGCATTAAAAGTTCAAACGAAGTAGACGTATAAAACCTCACTCTGACTGATTTTAACTATTTAGTGGTATAGAATATACTTAAAAACATACTCAGTGTGTAATCTTCCATACAAACAGTGGTGTATCAAATAACACACAATCAAAATCTCATTGATCTCTTTATATCAAAGATTAGAACGTTTTTCTGGATTTTTACTACCTGATCACATGTGTCCAGGCAGTGTATTTACATTAGTGTCTCTGTTCATCCAAGTGCAAAATTCTAATTATAATTTCTCGTTTGTTTACTAAACATTTAATATCTATCAAGTGTTCTAAATAAAAGTGATTAATCTTAAAAAAACTTTTCATACTCAGTGCATTATATAGAACTCACAAGCCCACACCCAAGTGTTGAAAGTGTGCGTACGGGACATTGTGTGGTTTGCACGTTCAAGCAAATAAGTGATTAATTAAAGTAATCATGAGCGCCGAGTGTTTTTGTTGCTCGGAGGTCACTGAAACTCATTTGCTCATAACATGTCGTATATGCAAAAACCTATTTAAAAATTCTTGTATGGGGTTAGCACCAAGTGAAGCCAGATTGATTAATAATAGTAAAAAAAAACATTCCTTGGAACTGCAAAAGCTGTTCGGAACTAGGAGACGATCTAAATTCTCTGAAATCCGTTATAATCGAAATCCGCGATAAATTAAATCTATTACAACAAGAAGTGAAAAAAAAAAATACTCAGGTGGAAAATATTAAATTCGAAGAAATAATTTCTGAAATTAATGACCGCGAAAGACGCAAAAATAATATTATTATTTTCGGTGTCGCTGAATCTAACTCTATAAATGACACAACTTCCGCAAAAAACATAATACAACACATTAATAAAGATATTAATATACAGGATATGAAAGTATTTCGCTTAGGCAAACAGCTAACTAATAAAAATCGGCCCATTAAAGTCGTATTAAATACTTACAAAGATGCTATTGCAGTTATCCGCGAAGCTCGTAAATTAAAATCAGACACTGCTTTTGCTAACATATCTGTCTCATCAGATAAAACACCACGTCAAGTAAACTATTATTAAAACATTAAACAAGAATTACAACTCAGAATTGATAATGGTGAAAAAAACTTAAAAATCAAGTACGTTCATGGAATTCCTAAAATTGTGTCTTTAAACAATTAGTGCCCAACAGTAATAACTCAGATTTAAATCAACGTCAAAAACAGGACATAATACCTGCAATATATTATCAGAATACACGCGGCTTAAATTCAAAAACTAATTTATTCTACACATCAATTTGTGACCTCGAATACGATATAGTGTGCGTTACAGAGACATGGTTACAAAGTGATGTTAATAGTGCCGAATTATTCCCTGTGAACTATTCAGTCTTCCGCTGTGATCGACGATTAGAAGAAATGACTGTGAGCAGAAGTGGCGGTGTCCTTATAGCTTGCAGCAGCGCAATAAATGCAACACAAGTAAACTTAAGTAGTGTTCTAAATGTTTGTTGTTCAATTGATATTGTAGGATGTAAACTTAATAATTCTGGAATTAGTTCATTTATATTTGTTGTCTATATCCCTCCTAATGTGCCAATCATGGATTTTGAATTGTTCTTCGAAGCTATAAGTACATTAGATAATATTAATGAAAGCAATTCTATTTTTATAGGCGATTTTAATATTCCATCTTATATTGATAAGAACATATCTTGCAACAAATACAACATCTTACAAAATTGTTTTGAGCTTTGCAACTATGTTCAATATAATAATATTAAAAATATCAATCACAGATTACTAGATCTTGTTTTCGGTAATGGAAATTGCAATGTATTTAAATGTGATTGCAGCTTAGTTAAAGTAGATGAGCATCATCCTGCTTTAGTAATAAAATGTAACATTACAGCAAGTCAATTACCCAACTTCCCAAAAAACAATCAGCAAAAAATGTATAACTTTAAGAAGGCAAATTTTCCTGAATTGTATAGCAGTATTTTGTCCACTGATTGGGCGATACTAAATTCAAGTGACGATGTAGATGATATGTGTAATCAATTTTATAAAATTTTAGAAATATTGTTCGATAAGTACACATATAAATTTATAAAACATAAAAGGTCGTTTCCTTCTTGGTTTACGAAAGAAATTATTATAAATATTAAAAGTAAATACTCAGCCCACACTAAATTTAAAAAAACCCACAAACTCTCTGATTTGGAAGAATTTAAAAGTCTACGATTATTAATTAAATCGCAAATCAGGGATGCTTACAGATCTTATATTATACAAATAGAAAACTCTATTCAGGGCAACTCGAAGCAATTCTGGTCATTTGTACAATCAAAGAAAAATAATTCACGTATTCCAGGTTGCATGCATATTAATAATAACTCATATGATGATCCTCAAGCTATTGTAAATGGTTTCGCAGAGTATTTTGCCAGTGTTTATAATAATTCAGTACCGCATGATGTCAAACAATATCAAACAGACTTTAAAAACTATTTACCAAGCATATCAGTAACCGAAATCACTGAATTAGATATAACCCAGGCTATTAAAAAATTATCAAATAAAATGACCGCAGGAGTTGATCAGGTTCCCAGTTTTTTATTAAAAGATTGTTCTATTGCATTTATCGAACCTCTACGTATTTTGTATAACAAAATTCTAAAATCATCCAGCTTCCCTGAAATATGGAAAATATCACGCTTAAGTCCAATTCATAAATCAGACAGTCGATCTGATATAAAAAATTATAGACCTATTTCTATACTCTGTAACTAAGTATTTGAAATCATATTACACACAAAGTTGTCCGAGCAAACTAAATGTTTTATCGCAGAGCAGAAACACGGATTTGTTGAAAAGAGATCAACTATAACAAACCTGGCACTCATTACACAACACTTATCATTGGCACTTGATAAAGGAAGTCAAGTTGATGTCATCTATACTGACTTCCAAAAAGCATTTGATAAAATAGACCACCATATATTATTACACAAATTAAGTAATCTAGGGTTCAATATAAATTTAATTCAATTACTTGCTTCATACTTGTTTGATAGAAAACAATTTGTAACATACAATGGTTTCTTTTCCCAGTACTTTACACCAACATCTGGCATTCCACAGGGTTCTAACCTAGGACCTCTACTATTCGTCTATTTTATTAATGATCTGAGTAACTTAATATCCTGCAGTCATCTCTTTTTTGCCGATGATTTAAAAATCTATACTACAATCGAAGCAAATACTGATTGTGAAATGCTCCAATCTGTATTGAATGATATAGTAGAATGGTGTACATCAAATAAACTTGATCTTAATGTTAGAAAATGTAAAATAGTTTCATATTACAGAAAAAAATCTCCTCTACTATTTAATTACTACATAGACAATCAGATACTCGAAAGGTCAAACACAATTAAAGATTTGGGAATTAAGTTTGATCACATGCTAACTTTCAATCCACATATAATGGAAACTGTTAAAGCTTCATACAGAACACTGGGTTTCATTTTTCGAAATTGTAAAGGTTTTAACAACCAATCTACTGTAATTACACTGTACTTCTGCTTTGTGAGATCTAAATTAGAATATGGCTCACTAATTTGGTATCCTTTTTATAACAAACATATCAATGCCATAGAATCAGTACAACGACGCTTTTTAAAATATCTTTCATTTAAAAATGATGGACTATATCCAAAAAGAGGAGTAGATGAAACTCACTTATTACAAAGATTTAACTTCCAATCACTGGAAACCAGAAGGGAAAGTCAATCTGTTACGTACCTGGCGAAGCTATTGCAATACAAAATTGACTGCTCAGAATTATTAGCATATGTAAATATAATTGTACCACGTGTTGCTTCGAGAAACAATAATGTATTTTACTGTCCCTTCACAAAAACTAATGTAATGTTAAAATCACCAGTTTATGTAATGTGCAAGAATTCGAACAATATTTCAACGGATATGGATATATATTCTGTATCACTATAATAGTTCGTTATGTCTTAAATTTGGTAATTTTGTTAAATTGTTTTCGAATATGTGAAATTATTTTCGATGTATCATTATTTCTTGTATGTATTCATATTCTATTTGTAATACTTTTTAATACTTGTAATTATAAAATGCGTCTAATATGTACAATGTTTTGTCCTATTAATGGTTATACTGTTGAGCAAATAAAGATTATTATTATTATTATTATTTATTATTATTATTATTATTATTATTATTATTATTATTATTATTATTATTATTATTATTATTATTATTATTATTATTATTATTATTATTATTATTATTATTATTATTATTATTATTATTATTATTATTATTATTATTATTATTATTATTATTATTATTATTATTATTATTATTATTATTATTATTATTATTATTATTATTATTATTATTATTATTATTATTATTATTATTATTATTATTATTATTATTATTATTATTATTATTATTATTATTATTATTATTATTATTATTATTATTATTATTATTATTATTATTATTATTATTATTATTATTATTATTATTATTATTATTATTATTATTATTATTATTATTATTATTATTATTATTATTATTATTATTATTATTATTATTATTATTATTATTATTATTATTATTATTATTATTATTATTATTATTATTATTATTATTATTATTATTATTATTATTATTATTATTATTATTATTATTATTATTATTATTATTATTATTATTATTATTATTATTATTATTATTATTATTATTATTATTATTATTATTATTATTATTATTATTATTATTATTATTATTATTATTATTATTATTATTATTATTATTATTATTATTATTATTATTATTATTATTATTATTATTATTATTATTATTATTATTATTATTATTATTATTATTATTATTATTATTATTATTATTATTATTATTATTATTATTATTATTATTATTATTATTATTATTATTATTATTATTATTATTATTATTATTATTATTATTATTATTATTATTATTATTATTATTATTATTATTATTATTATTATTATTATTATTATTATTATTATTATTATTATTATTATTATTATTATTATTATTATTATTATTATTATTATTATTATTATTATTATTATTATTATTATTATTATTATTATTATTATTATTATTATTATTATTATTATTATTATTATTATTATTATTATTATTATTATTATTATTATTATTATTATTATTATTATTATTATTATTATTATTATTATTATTATTATTATTATTATTATTATTATTATTATTATTATTATTATTATTATTATTATTATTATTATTATTATTATTATTATTATTATTATTATTATTATTATTATTATTATTATTATTATTATTATTATTATTATTATTATTATTATTATTATTATTATTATTATTATTATTATTATTATTATTATTATTATTATTATTATTATTATTATTATTATTATTATTATTATTATTATTATTATTATTATTATTATTATTATTATTATTATTATTATTATTATTATTATTATTATTATTATTATTATTATTATTATTATTATTATTATTATTATTATTATTATTATTATTATTATTATTATTATTATTATTATTATTATTATTATTATTATTATTATTATTATTATTATTATTATTATTATTATTATTATTATTATTATTATTATTATTATTATTATTATTATTATTATTATTATTATTATTATTATTATTATTATTATTATTATTATTATTATTATTATTATTATTATTATTATTATTATTATTATTATTATTATTATTATTATTATTATTATTATTATTATTATTATTATTATTATTATTATTATTATTATTATTATTATTATTATTATTATTATTATTATTATTATTATTATTATTATTATTATTATTATTATTATTATTATTATTATTATTATTATTATTATTATAGTTCATACATTTGCTTACATATAAAAAAAATTAAAATAATTCTTTTCTATTACAGTAAATAAACTGTATGTTTTTTATTTAAAAAATAAGTGTTCACTCTTGCCACGCATGGCGAGGCAAAAGTGAACGACTGAAAAAATGTTGCCTAAGCACGACAAAAATCACATATATATTTGTCGGCATTTAGTTTAACGTTAATGTATCCTTCGTGTACCGACTGATGACATTTTCCGCAAATAATTCGGTCTTCAACAGATGTACTGTATTTTTCTTTACAACAAATACAAATACAGTCGTCTTCATTAACAGTTGTCGTGTTATTACTATTGTTTTGCTTGACTATTTCTGTAATCCAGAAGTAGATGCCTGCGATAGATTCCTTTTAATCTTTTTTGCTTCCTTTAATCGTTTTCCTTTTAAAATTTGCTCCAATTCTTGTTTATATGGGGAAATTGTTATAATTTCAGGGCAAGAGTAAACACTATGTTTACTCTTGCCCCGTTTAACCTTCCTGCACTGCTTGGGTCTATGTGACCCAAGCGCGACTTTAAATTGCTGTATTATGGTTTTAATTAATTCTACATTTACGCGCTTTTAAGACAATTCATATTTCATAGTACACTGTTGTATACAATACAATTTAAATATATATTTATAACAGTTTTTATGAAAATTGAAAAGTGACATTCGTTACGTTCGGGTCAATATGACCCGTGGAATTATTTTACCGAATAACCTGTGTTTTGACGTGTTTGTGCATAGTGAATCGCTGTGATACATTAGTCTGGTTTGTTTTACGGTAGTATTATTTGGTTCTTGCAGTAGAAAGGTTCATAAGTAACATGGGTAAGTTATAAAAAAATTTTAGTTGACAAATTTATGAATTTACAAATATTTTATAATTTATTAGAATGAATAACGAAACAAGAGCACTTAGTGATGATGAGTTGAGAAAAATATTAGAAGATGAATATTTTTACGAAGAGATTTCAGAAATAGATGAAGATTCAGTTTATGAAGAAGACGATTCCGTCCATTCCGATGAAACTTCGGATGATAACGAAACGCTTGTCCCAAAAAATACTGCTGCTGTGGCAAAAACAACGGAAGGCGAGGAAGATGAAAACACTAATGTAATTTATTCCAAAAATAATTTGATTTGTTGGAGTTTGAGTTCAGCGGAAAATAGGGGGCGTCATGGTGCTGCAAATGTCATGAAAACAGTGCCAGGACCAACTGTCTATGCTACTAGTCGCATATCCGATATAAAATCAAGTTTCAATTTGCTAATGCCAACAATCATTTTGAGTACTGTAAAGAAAATGACGAATATAGAAGGAAAACGAGTGTTCGGCGAAGAATGGAAAGAAATTGATGACATCACTTTAGAGGCATATTTTGGGTTACTCTTGTTAGCGGGGGTGTATAAATCGCATGGTGAATCTTTGCAGAGTTTATGGGACAAAGAGAGTGGGCGTCCTATTTTTTGTGCAACTATGTCGTTAGAAACTTTTAATAATCTCACACGTGTTATAAGATTTGATAACCGTGATGACAGGCCAGAGCGCAGAATAAAGGATAAATTAGCTGCGATACGAGTAGTTTGGGATCATTGGGTAGACAACTTGCCGAAATGTTATAACCCTGGAGAAAACGTTACTGTGGATGAGAAATTGGTAGGTTTTCGTGGCAGATGCCCATTCAAACAATATATTCCCAGTAAGCCGGCGAAATATGGAATCAAATTATGGGCACTATGCGATGCTACCTCAAGCTATGCATGGAATATGCAAGTCTATACGGGTAAATTACCAGGAGAACAACCCGAAAAAATCAGGGTTGTCGAGTAGTTAGCGATTTGGCGCAAAACTTACAAGGAAGAAATTTAACTTGCGATAATTTCTTTACATCTTATCAATTGGGACAGCTTTTATTGAAACGAAATATGACTATGTTAGATACCGTTCGAAAGAACAAACCCGAGTTACCCATTGGAATAGCTGATTGTAAAAAGGTTGAGGTTCATTCGTCCAAATTTGCATTTACGAAAGACACGTGTGTTTTGTCGTACATCCCAAAAAAAAAAAAAAGTTGTTTTACTTATGAGTACACTTCACACAACTAAAGAGATTACAGACAGAAACGATAAGAAACCACAAGCAATTCTAGATTATAATGCTACAAAAGGTGCTGTAGATACCTTAGACAAGCTGGTAGCGACTTACACTACAAAAAGAATGAGCCAGCGTTGGCCAATGATATTATTTTACAATATGCTAGATATATCAGCATACAACGCTTTTGTTCTATGGCGTGAAATCAATCCAGATTGGAACATAAATTGTATAAACGACGACTATACATTGAAGAACTTGGAAAAAGCCTTATAAAATCAGAAATTGGAAGAAGAGTGACGAAACCTAGAAACCAAATTTCCGCTGCAATAGTGCAACGTATACAAGATATTGACAACATTGCTACTACAAGCGCTGCACACACATCGTCAAATAAAAGAGGTAGATGTGTGAAATGCACTAAAAGTGACAATAAGTATAAGACAGTATGCCATATTTGCAAAAAATACGTTTGTCCGAAACACTCAATTATTATCTGTGATAATTGCAAACATTAATTATATTATTGTAAATTAATATAATAAATATTTTTTGTGCATAAACAACTTATTATTTTTAATACCATTCAATACAGTATGAATTATACATTATATTTAGCCTAAAATGCATTTATTTAGCACAAAGTCCCAAATGGGTCAATATGACCCGAGCAGTACAAGTGTAGGTAAGAAATGAACAGTACAGGAAGGTTAATATTATCACAAAAATTGTTTTTATCCCGTGTTCTACGCCACTGTTTAAATTTTCTGTCGGCAAATTTTGTAGAGGATGGTACACACTTTAATGCTATATTCACTATTTTATTGGTTCTTTTTTATTTCACGTGCAAAATAATAATACTTTGACTTTAATCTTGTATGAAAATGATGCAATATACAAACTTACCTGTAATTTTGTTTTCATAAACTTGACAATGTTCTATTTCACGTATAAATGACAGTATAGTACCATGTTTTACCGCTAAGGTTGGTAAGCCGAACTGTATAAATTAGCGGGATATTTTAATTGTTTACTCTTGCCTCGCGTACACTTTTGCCCCACTCTCCCCTACGTGAAAAATAAACAGAAACAACAAAAAACTAAAAACAAATACAAACCCGAAAAGCTAAGCAAAATTAATAAACATCGTAAAATAGGAAAATCCAAACCGCCCACGGTAATACCACAGAGAATATCCACCTCTCTAACATTAAACGCCCTAGACAAAAAACTTACAACTTTGAACCAATTTCATGTTGGTCGCATTGGGACAAGTAACAATGATTAGGAACATAACAGAAAACCTCGGAATCCTTCCCATCAACCTCGGTCCTGCCAAACTCGAAAAGACGACTCATATTTTCATATACTACTACAGTCTCAAAGCTCTTCTTAGCCAGTACAACAGTCTAAACACACAATATTCAACACTAAAATCTACCATATCCAATAACACAGCATTTCAACGAATTTGAAAATTATGACAAAATATTAGAATTTATTCGGACAAATATCGATACAAAAATTAATAATATCGGAATTCATTCTGTTCACCATAAAACTAAACGTTAGGCCTGCAGCGCACACCCATTTTAACTCCTTAACCGATGAGATTAAGGTAACCGGTTCAAACCAATTGCAATCGATAGTAGATGTAAAAATGCATCTACAGTTGATTTTGACCGAAGTTTGGACATTGCCGACACATATAAAAACCATAAAAATGCATTTTTTTTCAGTACGCTGTTCAAACGGAATTTACACTTTACCTCGCCATAACTTAGCTAATTTTATATATATATATATATATATATATATATATATATATATATATATATATATATATCGATTTGAAATTTTAACACAATTAAGACTAAGTGAGACTTGAAATACTAACCTTTATCCGAGCTCTTAATATCAATTAGAAACACAATGGCGAATTTTTCAAAAAATTCCAACGAATTTGTGAGATTCTTTTTTCGGATTAGAAAGTTGTGTTATGAATTTTTGAAATTCGCATTTTTCTTTATTCCACAGTGTAGTCGAATACTTGAAGAAGTTTTTTTTGGAAAGTTTCAGGTCAGAATATGGAGCGGTTTAAAAATTACAACAATATTCAGTCGATGCTTGAAATTGCGCGCTGCGCCGCGCTCTAGCGTGTATGTACTATTTGTCTATTGGAACCGTTTTCTCCTTTCATGCTTGGTTAAATATGTATATATATATATATATATATATATATATATATATATATATATATATATATATAGTCTTTGTATATCTGCTTTATCCATACATATTAACTTTGGTTTTCGTCTTGTATGGGTTGTGAAAAACATTTTGAGGAGCATTTTCATAATGGGCAACATTTTATTTTTGCGAAAAGCAAGTGCATTGTTCAGCTTGACTGCATGAAGTAGATTTCGCACTACAATTGCAAATATATTTCTTTAGTAATTCTAGACTACTTGGCCCTTCGAAAATTACTGGTATAATAACATTTCCTTCGCATCTTCAACCACATGTTGTTAAGTCAAGAGGTTCAATTATTGATTTGTGTGCATTATACCAAACGTAAGTTTGCCAATCACACCTTTTTAAATGTTGCAGAAGCGCAGGTTGTGATGGTGGAAGGTTGTCAACTGCGATTATTTTGGAGGTCGAAAGCATAACACGGAACTGATTAGTATATCTGTGAAATTTGGAATATATTCTGGGTAAATCATATAGAGTAGCAACAAACCGAGTACATACATCAATAAACTCATCTGATAAACCTTTTTCCAAATTACTCAGCAACATCAATTCTTCATCATTTAATTTCAGCGCTGCTTTAAACGCTTTCGGTTTTCCAATGTTATAAAACGACGAGATAGTATCGCATCCTGTAAGTGCATGTATCGATTGAAGTGCAAAACTCCATTCTTTTCCCAATTCTCCAATGACGCTGTTAATTGGTATATATCGTCTCAAATCTTTTTTTGTCGTTATTGTTCCAGTTTGAAACCATACCCGAATATTGGATCGAATTTTTGTACTATGAGAATAAAAACGTCCGTATCAGGCGATAAATGTGTTATAATTCGTGTATCTGCTTCAATATAGTTGGCGGATAAAATTGGGAATTCTTGCGAACCATTTTCGGTTATTAACTTTCTTGTAATATCTGTTTCATATCCACCGGCTAAGTATATTTTTTTTACATGAGAATGACAAGTTGGCAAGTGAATATTCATTTCAATGTATTTATATATATATAAATATATATATATATATATATATATATATATATATATATATATATATATATATATATATATATAATACCAGCGATTTTTTATTTGCATCACTTCCAAGTAGGTACCTTGACCCATACAAGAATTGGGCGGTTAGCAGTAATATCGTAATGATAAGAGTTTTTACCATACCTGCAAACTCTTTCTTGATTTTTCGGATTCAGAACACTGTCATTTTGATCAAATATATAATGGACTTCTTTATAGCTTTCTATGAAATTTTGTAATTTATCAATGAAATATCGACCAATATCTTCAAAAAACTTAATATTCTTCGTCAAGCTCTAAATTTCTGCCATTACATCTACTATGCATATCGACAGTTCAGATAAATTTAGTTTCGCATTTCTAGACACAATGTTTTTTTTTTAATAACATGCAATAAGTCTGATTTAGAAGTAGTACATACACGAGAGAGCGCGGCATGCGATTTCGACCGTCCACTGAATATTGTTGTAATTTTTGAACCGGTGCATATTTTGATCTGAACCTTTCCTGAAAACTTCTTCATGTATTTGACTACTCTGTGGAATAGAGAAAAATGCAAATTTCAAAAATTCATAACACAACTTTTTAATCCGAAAAAAGAATCTCACAAATTCGTTGGAAATTTTTTAAAACTTCGCCATTTTGTTTCTAATTTATATTAAGAACTCGGATATAGCTTAATATTTCAAGACTTACTTAGTCTTAATTATGTAAAAATTTCAAAACGATATATACAAAATTAGCTAAGATATGGCGAGGTAAAGTGTAAATTCCGTTTGAACAGCGCACCGAAAAAAAATACATTTTTATGGTTTTTATATGTGTCGGCATTGTCCAAACTTCGGTCAAAATCATCTGTACATGCAATATTGCATCTATTATCGATTGCAATTGGTTTAAACCGGTTATCTCAACTTCATCGCTTTTTTCATTTCTAGAGCAGTTTTCGGGTATGAGCTGCAGGCCTACGTGGCTTAATAGATGGATTGGGGTCAATATTCAAATCAGTCACCGGACATTTAGATGCCGAAGACAGCAAAAGATACAACGAAATGTTTGCACATATGCAAGAAAACGAGCATAATTTGGAAAGTCAAATCAAACTCTGATATTCGGCGAATCATCAAATTATTCAAAATTTTAATGAAACCATCTCGGATAGTCAGCACAACGAGGAAATATTAAAATCCAAAATATTACAACTTTTTGAGATAATAAAGGGTACGCACATTCAAAGTATACTATATTATGGCAAAAACATTTACGATCAACTTTATTATTATACAACTCTATATTAAATGTCCTACAAGACGTTGAAAATTCAATCACCTTTTGTAAATTAAGAACGCTGCACCTTAGTATAATACACCCCATGGAGCTACTAGCAGAATTAAAACAAATTTCAAAATTCTATCATTTACAGTTACCATTCGACCCTAGACAAAAGAATCTATTAGACTTCGAGTCGTTCTTAAAAATAAATTTTAAAATAGAAGCAACTCAAATAATCTATTTCATTTCTAACCCCATAAACTTTGAAAAAACTTTCGACCTCTACTACATGTACCCAATTCCAACCAAACACGAATCAAAATTCATTACAATCATTCCCAATACGAAATAGGTACGTTCTTAAATCTGATAAAGAGATTGTGCCGCTGAATGACATGTGTGTTCAAGCAAAAATATTTCAGTGCCCTAATAATTACCACGTCCATTTCTCAGCGACGTGTGAAGAAGAAATATTCCAAAATCAAACTTCGAGTCACTGCCATTATACAAAAATTAACTTAATTACAAATCATGTCGAAGTGATTCCAGAAATCAACAAATACCTAGGCGTTTTCCCAAACGAGGATAAAATCACGATTAAATGCTACGAAGAAACTAACATCTAAACCTTAGAGGGAATCTTTCTAATTAATAATCAAAACAACTGCGAAATTCACTTCAGACAACAAATACTAATATTCCAAAATAAAAACCATGGTCAACCCCTATTACTTCCTAAATTGAATTTAAAATCCCAACCTTACAAAATTACAAATTTCTCCATTAACCTAAATCCCTTGAAATTATATGATATATCCTTCAATCCAATCGTCTCGATACCAGAAGAAAAATCCAACATGCACATCCCAAGTATATGGTCCATCATTCTGTATGCGATCGCTGCAATCATCGTTGGGTACTTCGTATACAAACACATAAAGAAGAGGAAACCAGCCACACAGAGGTCATCTCGCACCTCTGAAGACGTCGAAATTCAACTCCTCCAGGAGGCTCGAATCTGAGGAAGGAGTAGTTATGGTGCTACCAAATAGACAAAGTGCTGATGTGCCAGTATGTGACTCTATCGTATCATAAAGACATGTAATGCTTAAGATTAGTTAGTTTGTACTCCTTATTCATATTATCAAGTAGTTTATAGCATATTATAACTTTGTACTCACAAATATAATCTTTTTAAAAACCTATTTGATCGATTAAGAAATTTAAGTAATATATATATCCAATTTATTTGCATATTAAAAAAAGAAATCTCATATTAGCATTTGTCTCAACATAGCCATCATTTTTATTTTAAAGTTAATAACAAAGTCATTATATTTAAACAAAATTGTAAAAATATACTAGTAGGTGAAGATATGTAAATCAGAATTACACCATTAAATATTTAGCAATAATGGGGCGAGTATTAAAACCGTCCCCAAGTATGGGATACAAATTTACTTTACTGTTATCTGAAAACACTTATTGAAATTATATTTTATGAAATAAATCTTTTGAAATTTACTGCACTACAAACAATGAGAAATTATAAAGTATTAGATAATGAATTTAACATTACTTCAGAATTATTGGGTGAAGACAGTATTAGTTTTTAGATTTTGTGAAATTAATAAAATATTCGACAAATTCAATACTATGAGCAGGAAGAAGCAGATAAAAGGATATTTAGGATGGCATGTATAATAATAATATAATAAACTGTAACATTATTATAAATTCCTACTTGGATTTATAGAAATAGTAAATAATTTCAATTAAAAGAATTTTAGATATTTATTTCATATCTCATGTATCTAGGACTAAGTATAACATTGGTAACTTTAATTTATTAGTTTCTATATACGAACTTACTGCTTGCGTACAGCTATCCATTCATTTAGGGAAATATAATATATTATGAAATATTAATAATTATTTAACTATCAAATGTGTTAATGAGGGCGATTGTTTGTTGAAATTATTAATCGCCAATTAACATACGTGTATAGTTACAATATTTTTCCGTTGATCGTATCTTACTGTATGGGAAAACTAATTTTATTCCATGACTAAATTTTTTAGGTTAGTAACGTTTGACACATAAATTTTGACAATTTTTCAGCAGTGGTAGGTATATGGTATCTATGGTTATTCACTATACTTATTTATTAATAAAAAAAATATCATGCATTAGAGGAGATATCACTCAAAATTTGGAATATTTTGTCAAAAGCTTTCTGGATTATGAAATAGCTAGTGGAATAAAAGGCCAAAAGATAAGGATCAAATAAGATAAGTAAAGATGATATGAAAGACCAAGAAATCGCTGTGCCTAGAACAATATTAAGGCAACTTAAAAATGTTAGTTTCGAGATAATTGCGTTTTAAGTTTTAAACTTCTATTAATAATAAAGATAATTGAAATATTTTCCAAATTTCGTTAAATCTCTATACCGGTTTAAAAATATTGCATTTAAGTTTTGTAAGTTTGTCAGTTTTTCAAAATATATTAAAAATTCTAACTTACCCTTCTTTGGTACTTCAATTTGTTCTATTTTAAGCGTTAAGTTATCTTTGTGTTGCACTTAAATTATGGTTATTTATTGTAAATTTTTCTACTTATCTTAAATATGTCTTTCTTTTGCACTGACTTCCATATAAGTTTGCTCAAAATAAACCAATTTTAGCAAAATATAATATTTATTTCGAAAAAATAATTAGAAGTTTACATGATTGCCCATAAAAAAACAAAACTACATCATATAAAGTGAAACCTATATCACTTTTTTAACAAAAAATATAAAAATAATACTAATTTCTGAATTCTAAAAATTAAATCATAACACTAACTTCTGTTAATGAATCAGAATTCATATTATTAACGTAGATAATATTGAGGAATAGAATTCTGAAGTTTTTATAGTTTTATTTCATACTGTGGTGACAAGAAAAGTTCAGCTGCTCCATCGACACAAAACTCAAATTTCTTCACAGACATCTTCAATATCTAACGTTGATTGAACAACTTGAAGAAGAAATATTCTATACACATTACGAAGCAGACCGAAAACGTCACCGCAAATTACATCGCCTAATAAACAAAAAAGAAGAACAACAAAGACGTCAACAAACATCCAATCGAATCCAGGCTAACAACAAACGCAACTTCTCACCTCGCGTAAATAATCTGTCCACAACAACATTTACCTTATCAGAAAAATGCATCCTAAAACTCGGATTCAAATTCGCACTACATCCACACAAAGAACCATATTTGCCAACAATTGCATTTAATTTAGAAGCACAAATTTTAAAACACCCGGCAAAGCAAGACATTTATTAACATACTCCAATGTCGCTTTTCAGCTCTATAGTTACTAAACTCTTCATTTTATATTAAATTTTTTATACGTTTATATATTTTTATATTCTTTAGACAATTTCTATATTTTTTAAGAACCTTAATTTGTTTTCGATTTTATATTTCATAATTCTTAATATATTATGTCATGTTTACCTAAGGATATTTACATATATTTATATAATATTTACACAATTTTTACAATTTTCTTTATATAAAAAACATTAATTTAATATTATTATTGTAAACATTGTTTCAGCTGGAGACCTGAAGATATCATAGACATAATCGATAGCCACAAAGCAAAATTTTATGAAATAAAACATTTTATAAAAACTTTAGAATTCTACTCGTCAATACTATCTACGTTTATAACAATCACATTTCTATTATAAGAAATATAGCGTTTTTTGGCTGTTGGATGGTGAATTATTTTTAATATAAATTTTCAAGTACTAGCCCTTCTTTCAGATTATTTTTTGTTTTTAATTGTTTTACTATTCCGGTATGCGTGGCAAAAGGCTTATCAAATATAACTTATTTTTGGCTCTTCTTTATAAGCCAATGGAAAGTTTGCTTGCAAGGGAGTTTTATAGCTGATTTTGTTTTCTTTATCCCTTAATGTTTGATTCATAAGTCTCTTGAAAAGTATATTTCCAACTGACATGATGGAAGACATGTTAAAATTTAGTGCTTGACATCGTTGAAAAATTATAGAATTTACAAGCACAATAGTAGGACAATTTGACTAGCTTGAAAAATTTTATCAAAATTTTGACGTAATATAAAGATGTTTTAAGTTGTTTTAGAATTTAACTAGCAATTTAGTTTTATTTACAGTATGATGCAATACTATGATTATTAATGTTGTCCCTTTTTTCACAATAACTAATTGAATTCTTACAAAATGTGAGACTAGGATATATGTTTTTTCTTGTTTTGTAAGTCTTATTTCAGAAGTTACAGTATTGCACTATAAAGTATATGAAATTGGCTTTCAGAATATATGAATAACTCAAAACCTACATTGTTTAAGTTCCCTTAGTATTGTTCTAGCACAGCGAAATATAGAAGAAATATCAGATGATTTGAAAAAAATCTGATGTGGCCAGCACATTACCTTCCGTCAGTTCTATGTATTTAGTACAAATTTCATACGGAAAGTTCCTTGTTAAATTAAATACATATTCTATTTCTTGTACATTACCTTTGGGCAGTTGCATGTATTTTATGCAAATTTAATACAGAAAATTATTATTTTGTGACGTTTTCTATATACAGTGTAATGTATCTGCAGCAATAAAAGATTTATTATTATTATTTCTTGTACATTACCTTAAAGCAGTTGTATGTATTTTATACAAATTCGATACAGAAAGCAAAAGATCCTATATTTCCAGTAAAATTATAAGACAGACGCACTATGTCAATTTCACTTGACACTGACATCTTTCAATCAGAATTTTCTTAATACAGTAGCTGTTTCCACAGCTATGGCTACTTTATGAAATTTAATTGCTTTATAATTCTTTAACTCTATATCCATTTAATATTAAGTATAAAATGCAGTCAAATCGAATAGAGAATAAAATATTCTTTAATATTTATAATAACGTCAAATGTGAAAAAATTATATTTAACTTAGTTTTTTCAAGAAAAACTGTTAAAATCTTCAAATGATGGTACTTCCGGTTGACCAATTGTAACCAAAATCTAATCAGCTCTTCCTATGAATGTAACGAAGAAGTATAAGAAAAAATTATATTTTTTGTAACTGTAGTATTAGAGTTATCGCAGACGAAAGTTTTGTTACACACACACACACACACACACACACACACACACACACACACACACACACACACACAGACACACACACATCCACACACACACACACACACACACACACACACACACACACACACACACACACACACACACACACACACACACACACATACAGACATCATCGTAAAAATAGTAAATTCGTATTCTAGGGACCCTAAAACGTGCTTATTGAGTAAAAACTCATCATCGAATTTTTTGACCAAAGACAATACCTTCCTTACCTAAAGGTGACGGAAGGTAAAAAATTGTAGTGTAGAAAATGAATTATCTATTGAAGGCCAATTAATAATTAGAAATGACAGAATAGTGATTCCCCATAAATTGCGAAAATGGATTATTGAAAGAATACATTCTAATCACAACGGCATAGAGTACTGTATCATGGCAGTAGAGATTAAAATAAGGTAATGGAATGCGAAATTTGTAGAAAATATCAACATTCACGAAGAAAAACAGAAATGAAAACACATTGTATACCAGATTTCCAATTTCAATATATTTCAATGGATATTTTCTTCACAGAGTATAACGGAAAACAAACTAAATTCTTAATAACTGTAGATCATTATTAGAATTTTTTTAATTAGACATAATAAACAAGTTTGACAACAAAAACATTAATAGAAATCTGCAAGAGAAATTTTAGTAGACATAAAATACCTCAACAAGTATGCATAGATACTAGAACAAATTTTGTTAGTAAGTAATATCAAGAATTTTCAAAAAATTGGGAATTTAAACACACCACATCGTCTTCTAATTATCAAAAAGGAAATGGTGAAGCAGAAGCCACAGTCAAGATACCAAAGAAAATTATTAAGAAAACAGAAGAAAGTAGATAGTATTTAGAGTATGTATTGTAAGAAACACTCCTAATAAAATTGGTTAAAGTCCAACGCAGAGAATGTTTCAAAGAATTTTAAGAACTAGTGTTCTATGTTTATCAAAACAATAAAAACATAAAGTACTTAATGATATTCTAAACAAAATTAAAGAGAATACAAACTAAACAAAATTATATTATGACAAAAAGTGTAAAAATTATATTGATTTTAAAATAGGACAACCAGTTAATGCACAACTAAAAGGCACATGGTTAAAGGAAATATTTGAAAACATACATCACGATAATTCTTATTTAGTAAATGTAGAAGGATCGTCCTATAGAAAAAATGAGGTAAATTGATATAAAAAACCAAGAATGATAACACCAAATTTGAATTAAAATGTAACAACGCACTACACAATAAATATAATACCCAAAGATTTTAAGCAATGTATCCAACGTAAGCAGTAAGCGGTGACATGCCGCTTTGTCATGATTACGGTATTTACACTTTTATTAAGCGAAGTGACAGGGTCAATTTTTCCTACTATATCAGAAATATGTTCGTCTAATGTTAATTTCCTTAAAAATGTTAATTGTTCTAGTTCAGGAACAAATTTTTGCTTCATATACTCGTATATTAGGTAGGGCTAGCCATTCCTCTAGACATATTTAAGATAAGTAGAAATATTTACAATAAATAAACATAATTTAAGTGCAACACAAAGATAACTTAACGCTTAAAATAGAAAAATTGAAGTACCAACGAAGGGTAAGTTAGAATTTTTAATATATTTTGGAAAACTGCCAAACTTACCAAATTTAAATGCAATATCGTAAAATGGGGTTACTTTGGACAGTGTAGCTACTTGGGACAATTTGGTAACATTTTCTTTTTAAAATTGTCAGCACTGTGTTTGTGAAGTTAACCTAAAATTGAATTGCATATTAGCAACTTTGATATCTGTGTTTTAATAAGATATGTTGGCTGTAAATGTTTAACCTTTGTATGCGGGTGGTAGGTTTATAAATATTGATAAGACTGAACATTAAAAAACAAGTGCGTGAAAACTCTTTATCAACTAATTACAAAAACTTTTTAAAATTATATGCCACTATTTTATTTTAATTGGTAAGTATGTTACACGTTAAATTAGATAATTTATTTTATTATTATTAAACAGTTATATACTTTTAAATAATAAAAATAAAAATATTTTTTTTGGGTTACATAGGACACGTTGTCTTAAGTTACCCCTTTTAGTTTTGGGTGTTTAAAATCATATTTTAATAAGTTTTTGGGTTAATTTTTCAGCAAGTATTAATAAATAAGATGCCACAGCAGTATCGCAGAAGGATTGGCTCTAGAAGGTACCAGGATTTTTAAGAAATTAATATGACTAAAGCTGTTGAAGATGTCCGAAGTGGCATGTCTATTCGGCAAGCTGCAGATAAGTGGGATGTGACAAAATCAACATTACAACGAAGACTGAAAGGAAAACAATGTAACAAATATGGTAGACCTACAATTTTAAACCAATATGAAAAAACTGAATTATTAGAGGGCTTAAAAGTTGCAGCTGATTGGGGCTTCCTATTAAGTGTTTTGGATATTCGAAAAATAGTAAAACAATACCTGGACCATAGAGGAAAGAGAGAGCCAAGATTTAAAGACAATTTTCTTGGTGCTGCTTGGGCGAATGGTTTTTTTTATCACGACACAAAAATGTGTTATCTACACGGCTTTGTGAAAATAAAAGGTCGAGAGCTGAAGTTAACGTAGATATTTTAAAGGAATACTTTACAAATTTACAAATAACTGTAGAGAGCGTTTCTCCAAATTTAATTATAAATTATGATGATACGGACGACCCTGGTCGTATAAAAGGTATTACGAGAAGGGGCTGCAAGCAACCAGAACGAGTATTAGACAGTAGTAAATCCAGTACATCAGTGATGTTTGCTCTGGTCTTTCATTTTTTATATTATATTTTAATCTTTTTGTAGTTATATCATCTTTACTTATTTTCTTTGATCCTTATCTTTTGGGCTTTTATTCGTTCCACTAGCTATTTCATAATCCAGAAAACTTTTGACAAAATATTTAAAATTTTGAGCGATATCTCCTTTTTTAATTTCTATAGGCGCTGGCATATGTATACGACTATTATTTTGATTTCCTAAATATTTTGTGATTTCTGTCAGCGTTTCCATTTGTTTTTTTAAGTATTCTAATAAAGTTTCGTTTTACGTACGCATTTTTAATATAATCTTTTTCTAATGCAATATCTTTAATAATGTTGCATTTCTTTTATACACGTGACACCACATTTGAGTAGTTATTACGAATAAAAGTGCACAATATAAGTACCTAGACAGTTTATTCATTTATAAAACAATTTATCATAATGCATAATAATGTTTGTTTACAAAGATCAATATATAAAACATTCTTTTGCATGATATAATATTAATAATATTATTACATAAATTCAAAATTTGAGAATAAATAGAAACTGTAATACGAGTATGTACACCATCGATTGACAGATGACGCCACTACAGATAGCTATCCTGCACCATATATTAAGTATTGGCTACATTAGCCGACCTAAATCGCGCTGCCGTGGCGGTAAGAATTGGCCGTTTAAACGAGCTACAAAAAATACTGTTTCCCTGAATTTTTTACAGAAAACCTGTTATAATAAAAATGTTTCATTTATTCTAATACCTATAACAATAATAATAATAATAATAATTATATGTTTATTACCCAACAAGTCACCATTTACAGGGTAAAATTTAAAATATAAATATGAATAATATAATACATATTAAATGAACAAAAATTAATGAATACGATATACAATCTAATGGAAAATATCTTCATATGTCTTGTCAGCACAACGGCATATCACGTGAATTGGAGAACGCAACAGGACATCTGTACGTGCGGTGGGAAGTTGAAAAGTTGATGTCCTGGGAAGATGGATGGAATCCGAGCTAGGAGGAACGGGCAATCTATGGAATGGTGAAGCATAAACCGTAGGAACATAGCATAGGATAACTCACGCCTAGAGCTTAGCGATGGAATATCATGTCGCTGTAAAAGTGTATTAATATCTGTATGTTTTCTTGATAAACATTGTCCTGTTTAAAAAAAAATATAATTCATAAATCTTCGATGTATTATATCTACGAGTAAATTCTGATTTTCATAATAGGGAAACCAAATTAAAGCAGCGTATTCCAATTTACTGACAACGAATGAAAAGTATAACGTTCTAATAGCAGTAATATCAGCAATTTTTTTACAAATTCTAAATATAAATCTTATTATCAGACAAACAAGTATTAATGATATGATCATAGAAATTGAATTTTGCAGAAAATGTTATTCATAAATCTGCAATAGAGTATGGATGCATGATGGTAATATTTTTGCGGGTGTAAGTTACAGTAAAACATTTATCTGTATCACTGAGAAGTTTTTTGCTGTACACCAGGATACAAGAATATTTATATTATCATGAAGGAATTTGGTATCAGAAATAGTAGAGATTTTGTAGAATAACTTGATATCGTCAGCATAAGCTAGTATGGGAGAAGTAAAAGACAACAGGAGATCATTTACATATAATATAAATAATAGTAGCCTTAAATTGTACCTTTGGGGCACACCAGAAGAAGCAGAGAATTGGAACGAAGAAAATCCATTGAAGAAGATATAACAACAACGATTAGAAAGATAAGAAGCTAGAAGTGATGTTAAAAGTCACTGTACACAACATCTACTTGACAACGATCATCTATCACTTCGGCTATATATTGGGAGAAACAAGCCAAATTCATTATTGTGGACCTACCTGGTAAAAAGCCATGCTGATCATATGATAAGGATTTAGTATTTGCAAGAATGGTGTGGTAAACTGTATTTTCAAATAGTTTTGCAAAATTATTCAAAATACATTTTAGGTAAGGAAGGTATTGTCTTTGGTGAAAAAATTAGATGATGAATTTTTAATGAATAGCACGTTTTAGAGTCCGTAGGATACGAATTTAGTATTTTGTGGATGTATGTATGGTTGCATATATATATATATATATATATATATATATATATATATATATATGTACGTTTGTATGTATGTATGTATGTATGTATGTATGTATGTATGTGTGTGTGTGTGTGTGTGACGATTTTTTCAGATCGCATAACTCCAATACCACCTTTCCAAAAATTATAATTTTTGCGTATTCCTTTTCTTTAGATCCATATGAAGAGCTGATTAGATTTTGGTTATAGTTAGTCGACCGGAAGTACCCTTATTTGAAGATTTTAACAGTTTTTCTTGAAAAAATGCTGTTAAATATCACTTTTTCACATTTAATGTTATTATAAATATTTAAGAATATTTTATTCTCTATATGGGGTCTCGCGGCCGCGTGCCAGTGTCAGGTCGCGAATCTGGGGAACCGGGTTCGATCCCGACCGATGCCAAATATTTCGAATTTTAAATGTCACAAAATTGACCCCTGTGGTGGACTCTCCACGCCAGCAATGAGTGTCCGTGAGGTGACGCCTGGTAAACGCCCACACGGTGCAAATATATCATCATTACCGAAATCTGCGTACAAAGCAGATTGGCACACCTAGCAATAATGGGTAATATGCCGTGATGATATATTTATTATTTATTTATTTATTCTCTATACGATTTGATTACATTTTATACTTCATATTCAATGGATATAGAGTTAGAAAATTGTAAAGAAATTAAATTTCACAAAGCAGCCAGCTGTGCTATAAACATGGAACATCTACTACATTAAGAAAATTCTAATTGACAAATGTCAGTGGCAGAGTGCAATTTACATAATATGTTTGAGTTATAATTTTACTGAAAATATATAGAATATTACAAGAAACTTTCTGTGCGGAATTTATACAAAATACATAGAACTGACGGAAGGTAATGTGCTGACCACATCAGATTTTTTTATATATTGGAGTGATACGAGTTTCTTCCCATCGATCGGGGAATGTAGAAGTTTCAATAATTAAATTAATAATAATAGTCAGGGGAATGATAAAACATATCTTTATTCTCTAATAAAAAAAATCTGGAATCATATCTTCACCACTATTTAGTTTATTTGGTAACTTATCCATTAATGGGAGGAGATAATTTTCAGTATTGGGAATGAGAGCAAAAGTAAGATTATGATAAATACTTGTTTGGTCAGACAAAGATGAACTATGAGTGAAATAATTACAGAAATTTCTGGCAAACGCATCAACAATGTCTTGGGAATTCCTATGTGAACCATTACTATCAAAAATAATTCCAGGATTTCGTGACTCACCTTTCTTTAATCTAACGTATACCGGGTGTCTTAGGCCGACCGACACATGGGCGATTAACATGTAAAATTAGTTAATTGTGAATAGTATCTCCCCAGTGCAAGATATTAAGATGAAATTTTGCATGCTTATCCGGGGATACTATTTCTATGGATTTCAATTCAAATCAGTCAATTTACAAGTATAATATTAGAATAAATTAAGAAAAATTGTAGAAGTACCATGAATGTTATTCATATCTTGAAAATAATAGTATCTAAGCAACAGCTCTGATAGAGTAGGGTAGGGTACCTTTATAACCAGGGTATGGCCATGGGCCAGGATCGCCGCCATTGTCGGTAATTGATTTTCCTATTTATTTGTAATAAATGTGATATTATATTATAAAATGATATTAAATTATCACACTGTGAATTTATAAAGGTAAGAAAAATTACTTTATTTAAGAGATACACAATTATTATTAAGATATACATTTAGAGGTTATGTAGAATATATGACATGGGTTGTTATTATCACATCTAATTTAATATCTGTAGTTCTTATTTACATAATAATTGTATATTCTAAACTTACCTTTCAAAAATTTAAATGATTGTGCTTAATAATGGTAATTTTTAGTTGTTTTCAGTGACAGTAATCGTGATGGGTATCTTAACCCATTACTGCATGAAGTGATTTTGTGTTTAATTTTAATATTATTTTTGCAGATATCTATTCATTAGAGTAAAAAAACAAATTATTTATGAAAAAAAAATTTTTTGAATTGCCAGATTTGCCAATACGGGCCGTCCCTTTAAATGGACGCTATGCATAGCGGACATTTTCGAAAAAAAAAATTGTCAAATAAATGTAACGTATTTATTGATATAAGTAATAAACATAAACAACTATTACAATAAAAATAAAACAAGATTAATAACCACCATAAAAATACTATTACACGCTATTAGAAAAAAGTTAAGCTAATGAAAATTTATTTCGAATGATACTTTTTGAAGCAATCCTTTGGATGTAGCCCTATATTACATTTTTCACAAATGAAATTACATTTATTTGTGCAATGTTGGCATCTTCGTTGTGTCTGAGAATAGACAACAATGTGTCCCATGTTATCAAATCGAGTATCACTTGTTGTAGTTGTGGATACTCGTCCTCTTGCAGTAGGAGTTCCATACATTTGTAACAGACTTTGAGCCAAATATCTACGGTATACCAAAAGGCTGGCACAATTAGGGTGTTTAGGCTTTAGCCTTTTCATCAGCAGCCAACCATTTGTAACAGTAACGTCAAACAGATAAACAAAAATAGGCCAGTACCATTTCTTTTGCCGTATTCGCGTTCTGTATACTGCTACTAATCCGTCCATCTTATCGACTCCACCCATTCCCTTGTTATAAACTGCTATCATTTCTGGTTGATCAATAAGATTTCTTGATTTGGTATCTCGACACCAGCGAGTTGTTTTAACAATGTTGTTACCGGAAAAATTAGAAGCCATTGTAACAACTTTGTTGTCTTTCCATTGGACTAATGATAGTTCTTCACTTCCCAAAAATTTGTAAGTTCCTCTTTTTTCTTTATTCCAAACTTTTTTATCTGGAAATGGACATTGTTCTGTTCTGTTGTCTCGAATAGTACCGGTCGCACATATTTTTAAATCAGAAAGATGAATAAGTAGTGATATTCCCGTGAAATAATTATCAAAGAATATTTTATAACCCAAATTAGATCCAATTTCTGCCTTATTCAAAAGTGATAGAACTACATCTCCACCGAGGCCAAATTCATGTCCATTTCCAGACTTCCCTGTATATAGATCAAATGCTACACAATAACCTGAACTTGTGCATAAGGCCCAATTTTTAAACCCAAACCTAATCGGTTTGCCTTTGATATATTGTTTTGCGTAGTGCTTGCCATAATATGGGATCATACTTTCATCTATTGAAATATGTTCCTCTAAGCCACCGTGCTCTTTGAACTTATCGTTCAGATGACATAAAATTGGGCGCAATTTGTACAATTTATCAGAATTATTATTAGAAGAATTGTCATTAAAATGTAGATTTCGTAAAATTGTTTCAAACCTATTTAGTCTCATGCTATTATACAATATTTTTGGAACGTCATCCGAACTGGACCAATACATCCTTTTGTTCGGACATCTTGTATAGCCTGATAATAACATTGCCCCGAAAACTACATATAATTCATTTTTCGTTAGATTTAGGTTTATGTTTCTTTGTTGCGCGTATATGTTTGATTGTGTGACAATGTTATGTATGATGCCTTCATCCCAAAAAAGGTTGAAAAAATCTAATGGCGTCTCAGCTTGATATGCTTCTACTGAAGGTAGTCTAGGGGAACATATTTTATTCATGTTAGAAGCCGGCAATTTTTTTGACCATTTCGACGAGTTTTTAACACGTTTACGTGGTGGAAGATTTGCTATATGGGACCCATAATGCGTAGCCGAAGTTGATGGCCCCGCCGTGGCATTATTTTCCGCAATTAAATTACTTTTTATAATAGATAGAGAAATATTGTCATCATCCTCACTAAAATCCGACTCTTCATACCGAACTTCGCATTGCTGATTCAAAATTCCTCTCGATATGCGATTTGGATTTCCAGCTTCTTCATCGGAATTGTCGCTATCTTCTTCCGTTTCCGCTGACTTCTCATCAGGAGGCGTTATATAAACCATAGAGGGTTGGTCAGCATCGTCATCCGCCTCCAAAATCTCTAGTAACTGATGTAAAGATAATCTAAAAGAAAAAAGGTTTTATAGCCACAATGCATAGCGTCCATTATAAAGGACGCAAGTAATTATTGTAATTTTATATAAGAAAAAAAAATATTTTTTAAAATAAAATTTATAGAAATTAGCTACACACTCATATAAAACCAAATGCACAAACAAATATTACAAAATTTAATTTTATCATATTGAAAAAAATTACTTACCCTCCATGTCGCGTAGAGTACCAACTGGGATCCATTTACGAGCTAATAAAGCACTTCACAATTCAAAATCTATTTAACTACTGATAATATATTGTTCTTTACTCGTGTTGGAAGAAATTTCGCGTATAAAATTGTTTATACTTGCATAAGTGACGTCATAAAAAAATAAATGTTGGCGTCCTTTATAAGATACTATATGCAGTAATGGGTTAACAAACTACACAAGTAAATAAGATAAAATATATTACTTACACTTTAAATACATATTAAAATGATAATTAAATGTGTTTTTCAATAAAATAAAACAAATAGCCACGAAAATACATAATACTTTGCGCAAGAACAACACATATAACAGATGTCCCGGTAATGGCGGACGAAACGTGAGCCACGCCATGGCCATACCCTGGTTATAAAGGTACCCTAGAGTAGGGGTAACGAGCGCGCTTCACAATTTAGAGAGTCGGGTTCGAAACCAACCGACAGCTATATTTATTTTTTAATTTTTTCTTTTCAAAATAATTTTTATTATTAATATGTTTTTAATCTTTTATTAATATTTAATTTAATTAAGTGGATACATTGTACGTAACAAGATTTATTTATTTAAAAAATATTTTATTATTTGCTTTATTGGTTTATTATAAATTAAATTTCTTCAAATTATAGTTAGCCCTGACGAAAACAAAAAAACGAGAACATTTGATTTGAATAATCAAACGTCAAATGCAGATTTGAATTGTACTATCTTTATTTGTTGCTAGTGTTATTTAAATAATATGGATTTAACTACAAAAGATAAAATTCGTATTGTAAAATTATTTCACATTGGTAATAGCCTACAGCAAACTGCTGATGTATTTTCTGCCGAAAATCCAGAAAAAGTAGTTAATAAATCCCGTGTAAGGCGTATTATTAACAGATTTGAAGAAACTGGGTGTGTTGCTAATCACACAAAGCAGGAAATACAACCAATTGAAAATGAATTTGAAGAAATAATAATTGCGCGGGTTGAAGTGGAGCCTACTATTAGTTTAAGAAGTTTACAAATGGAATGTGGAATAAGTAGAACAAAAATTGCTAGAATACTTAAGAAAAATGGATTTAGAAGTTACAAAGTAGGTAACCATCAAGAATTGCGAGACGGCGACGAAGAAAGAAGAGCAACTTATTGTGAAACAATTATGGATAAAGCCAATGAAAACAGAAACTTTTTGTACTCCCTCTGTTATACCGATGAATGCACATTTACTCTTCATAACGAACCGAATGTGCAAAACTTTCGCCACTGGTCAAAAGATAAACCAACTCTTCAAAATTTATCAAGAACCCAATATCCCCAGAAGGTTAATGTTTGGGCGGGAATTTTGGGATCACACATTATTGGACCATATTTTATTGAAGGGACATTGAACGGTCCAAAATATTTAGATTTATTGGAAACAGTAGTTGGGCCTAGACTTACAGAATTAAATATGGAGAGGATATGGTTTCAACAGGATGGGTGTCCAGCGCATAACGTGCAAATTGTCAAAGAATATTTGGACAATTCATTTCCAGATTCTTGGATTGGTTTAAATGGACCAATTAATTGGCCGGCAAGGTCTCCTGATCTAAGCCCCTTAGATTTTTTTCTTTGGGGTCATTTAAAATCAAAAATTTACGGCCATTATGAATTGACCACTTTAGAAGACCTGAAAGCGGCAATAAGGAATGAATGTAGGCTTATTTCTAATCGACAGCTAAGCAACGTGAGACAGCAATGTTACGATCGTCTCGGATTTTGCTTAGCGCAAAACGGCGGCCATTTTGAATATTTATTATAATTTTTAAATTTTAATGTTGTAATTAGTAGGTACGATTTAATATTTTTTAAATAAATAAATCTTGTTACGTACAATGTATCCACTTTATTAAATTAAATATTAATAAAAGATTAAAAACATATTAATAATAAAAATTATTTTGAAAAGAAAAAATTAAAAAATAAATATTGCTGTCGGTTGGTTTCGAACCCGACTCTCTAAATTGTGAAGCGCGCACGTTACCCCTACTCTATCAGAGCTGTTGCTTAGATACTATTATTTTCAAGATATGAATAACATTCATGGTACTTCTACAATTTTTCTTAATTTGAAGGGGTGAAAATTAAAAGGGTATATGTAACAATGGCAAATATTTGAGTAAAACGTGAATTTTCATTTCAAACAGACAACAAATTATTAAAATAAAATAATAAATACAGTTTTCAAAAGTTTTATTTGCTAATTAAATACAAAACAAAATTAAATAGTTTAATTTTATAATCAACAAGTAATTAAAAAAAATAGGTCACTTGTTCCCTTTTGATTTCAAGAATTGCACTTATATCGTTCTAACTTTTTTATAGTTATCATTCAGAATCACTTATATCGGATTCGCAAATTACACTTTCGTCTTCTGACGTACTATCAGCTTTTTCTTCAATTGTTTTTCTTGGACGTCCACGGAGACGATTTCCTAAATTAATTGTATTTTTTGATCTGTCTATAATAGTTTTATAAAATAAATGATGTATTGGAGGTATAAAACTCAACAAAGATTCAAGATCTTTGGCTTTGGCGGCTTTTAATTTGATTGGATCGTCGCGTAATACAGGTAGAGAGTCTGGTATTTTTGATCTGGATGCCGCATTCATATTAATTTCTCGAAATTCAAAATCTTTATTTAAAGTTTCTTTGAAATACAATGTTTTGGGACTACTTTTCCTATATTGAATCCAACGCATTTTTAGCCAACTAACTTTTTGTTTCTCTGTGTCGACTTTTCGATTTATTATGCATTTGGCAATTGGTTCAGTAGAAAGGAAATCACTGGATTGCATTTTTACAACCTGAAATCTTTTTTGAGCACTTGCAACTAATTTCATCCAATCATCAGGTATGTAAATATATTGGGTCTTTTTCTTTAACTTTTCTATATGAGAAAAATCGGAATCATTCTCTAGGTAGCTATGTCCTGATACTAGATATTTATGATCCACTGTTTCTATTCTTGTATTAGCGACAATAAAAAACCACATGCGCGACAAAACTTGATTTCTGTTTTGTCCCCCACAACTATCACTGTAAGCAATAATATGGGTTGTTTCTTCTGGCAAAGTATATACGTATTTAAGGAGACATGAACCAATTTCTGACGCCCCACGGGAAGCAATATCCTCAGACCACATATTCATATAAGCTAGATTGGTTTGACAATCATGAATTCCAAAATTGTAGGTCCATAATTGTCTTTTATAAAAAATTAAATTAGTGTTTAGCATTGGTGTAGGTAAAGTCTTTTGTAAGTCAAACGTAATAACTTTTAGTTTACCTTTACTTTCTTTTCCACATTTAATATCGTGTTTCTTAGCCTCTCTAGCTGCGTCTACTTTTCGAAGGTGTAATTCTTTTTCTGCTTTTAATTTACTTATATTGGCAGTATTAGTTTCGGCTTTTATAGAATTTTCCAATCTATCACAAGTGTTACAAGTATCGCTACGTAGTTTATAAAAAGAGAGATTAAAATCCGTATTAAATACTCTGCGATATATAGGCTCTTTTACAGGTATTTTATTGGTTTCGTTGCATTTATCCCTATACAAACCATACATTTTGGAAACGGTTAATTCGGGTGGTAGATACTTCCTGTTAGGTGCATCTTTACGTGAATAATGACTCCTGAATTTAGGAAATGAGTCGATATGGTCACGAACATGTTGTAAAACATCTTCAGATATTTTTGTACTTGGTGCATGTCTACCACGATGATCAACTGGAGACAAACCTGGTACTGTCATTTCTTTCAAAGCTGCGTTAGAAAATCTTCTGTTGCTTATATTAAGAGTTTTGAGGAAAAATTGTTTGCACACTCTTTTATTATCCAAATAAATATTTGTCGATTTGGTTTTTTTGTTAACTGTGTTCTTAACATGCCGTTTTGGATTCATTATTCGGACACTATTTCTAATAAAGTTAGTTTGTGCTTGCCAACTTGCAGTTTTCCAATATTCGTCATGAATTAATTGACGTGATTCTTCTGTAATTTTGTTACATTCAAAACGACATACATGTTCATAAGCCTGTACAAATTTAGCAGGATTTATTTTTCCCGTTGTTGTTTTATATTTTTTTCCTGAATTTCTGAGCAATTTCCTTCTATACGATTTCCATTTTTCAGTATTTCTCTTACGTTTTCTTGACTTTACTAATCTGGTTTCTTCTGTACTTTCTATAATGCAATAATATTGTTATCTTTATAAAAATGTACCCAACTAATTTATAGAATTAACTTACCTTCACTTGAAGTAGAAGTATTATGTTCATCTGAATTTTTAGTCACTGCATCCTTTTTTATCGTATCTACACAAAATTCACTAGTATCTGATGTATCTACCAAACAGAAACAAATTATAAATAATTTTTAAAATCATACCGGTACAAGTGCTTTTGTTTCAAATTTCATTGTTAATATTTTTCTTTTCAAATATAAACATAATACTTTAAAAATATAACCGTTAACAAAATGTTGAAATTTTTTATGTAATTTATTGTCTCTAAGTAAATGAGAATTTTGAATATTAAAAATACCATGTTAATCAAATGGAGTAACAGATTTTAACTAACCTCCATTTGGATTATAAGTTTTGTCTCCAATTGAATCGTCACTGTACAAATGATCTTCTTCTGTTGATCCATGATCGTTGTTGTATATCATGGATTGCCCATTTTTGTTATTATTTTCTAGATTTTCATATATTTCATCAGAAACATCTGAAGCGTCAACCGCACTCATGGCCATTTTGTCACTTATACCTCTTTGATTTTAAAAACTTCATACAATTTACACTTTTCTACTTATATCTTTGCTGATAAGATGGCAGCACATGGCGATTGTCACTTAGCTCTCTTTGGTTTTCAAAGTTAATGCATATTTTAACCCAAAATCGTACTTACCTCATATTTTGTTAAAATGTCACTTGTACCGTTCTGATTTTCACCCCGTCATTTATTCTAATATTACACTTGTAAATTGACTGATTTGAATTGAAATCCATAGAAATAGTATCCCCGGATAAGCATGCAAAATTTCATCTTAATATCTTGCACTGGGGAGATACTATTCACAATTAACTAATTTTACATGTTAATCGCCCATGTGTCGGTCGGCCTAAGACACCCGGTATACAAAACTCACTCGGGTTAAGTTTTGTATTATTTTCAACTCTCCGTATATACTAGTTGTACGTGTCATTAATTTGGGTCTTAGTGATAGATCTTAATCGTTTAAATTCATTTAAATTGTATTCTTGTTTTGGTTAAATCCGTTTCTTTCTGTAATAGCGTTTAGTCTTTATATTACATTTTATCTCAGGAGTGAACCACGGAGGAAAAGATGATGAATTATATTTATATTTCAGAACGAACATATCTATAACTTTATATAGAACAGAGTAAAATTTAGTTAAAGCAAAATTAACATCCCTAAACTTATTTATGTGATTCCAGTTTATATTTAGCAGGAGATCATACAAAAAATTACAGTTGGCTTTCGAAAAGTTATAACGGTAATTATTTCCTAATGGACATGAAGAATGTTTAGAATCAGCGAGTAATGCACAATTAACAGTCAGTGTGATTACTCATCCTCGGGAACCAAAGGATAATCAGATGTATCTATATATAAATTAATAAAGCTAGAGAAGATGAGATCTAACATATCATTAGTTGAATTGACTTAGATTTAAAACTTCACATATATTCCTGAAGCAGAATGATTTTGTACAGGACCTTGAATTATAGCAAAATTGTGGTAAATTCAAATCACCAACTAATATAACTTTTTCTTTAAGAAGAAAAAGTTCTACTTTATCGGCCAAAATTTCAAAATCATTTTTATTAATTTCGGGAGGAATATATAAAGCGCATACTATAATGGTAAAGCTAGTAAGCTGATATTTAAAAGCAGTAATATCTGTTATTGGTACTGATTTTTTTTTTATACTGGATGTATCAATTACGGTATAAAATAAAGAATCTTTTAAAGCTATTAGTACACCTCCACCTTTACTACGTGTAGTAATAGAAAAATTATGTCATAAGACGAGGAGCAACAATTGACGTAAAATAAATGAGATTTAGAATTAAGACCTCGTGTGTTCTGGTAATATAAACTAAAGGTAAATGGCGAAATGCTGGGAGAACTTATTTTAAAGAAGGCAGCAATGAGATGATTGTTGAAATATTGTTGATATACTTAATTTTTAAATCATTTTCTCCAGCAGCAGCTCGTGAGTTGAGTTCAGAATTAACCGACTTGTAAAGTTCAATTTGCATTTTAGTTCTACCTCTAGATATGGATATTTGATTCCACTTTTTGTTAGATTTTAAATTTTTAGTTTCCTTAATAATTAGTGCCATGTCATCTGGATTCGAAAACTGAACTTTAATGAGTCCTGCAACAGTTTTAGTTTTATTGTATTTACGAATTCTAGAAAATTTTGTAAAAGATGCTAATATCCATATCACGTAACAAATTTCTAATCGTTTCAGAATCGGAATTATACTGTTGTTCAGTGGATAACGTTATGATTTCTAGTGAACCATAAATCATAATATTGTTGGCGCGTTTCTGCCTATCACTAATTTCCTGAATTATGTTTTCGATTATTAAAGGTAGGGATTATGGAGCTTGAAAATCATTTAATGATTTTTTAAATTCTCTCAATTCATACTGAAGACTTGTTATTACAAATTTTAAGCTGTCAATGTCATTCCCCAAACTGCGACCGTCGTCACAGTTCCACTTCATACCGTAATTGGATGACTGCAATTTTCGAGCCTTAGTAGAGTTAACATCAATAGGTTTGTTCCAACATACAGTTTGCGGATCATTCATGTTACAATTCATGAACTATTTACTACGCATGCGCTACTAAAGTACTGGTTTTGGACTGATCTAGAACTGCGTTGTGTTGGAACGCAGAATAGTAAGTTGTGTCCATGATTTAAAACTGCGAAACTTACTGAAATCTTGCATTGAAAAATAGAGAAAATTTTAACAACATGGAAAACGGTAAATTACTTAAAAGTTTGATAAAAATATACTAGAAAATCACATAACCTTTCAAAATATCAAATTGTACATGTTCTGGGGGCACACAGTTAAACATTATTGTATATTTGATTTGTAATACTTATTTTTTTCTTTTTAAAGCTAACTGAATATATAATTCTACCATCCTCAGATGTAGAAGCCACCAACATTCTTCTTTCAGATCGTCAGAAATCAAAAGAATTCAAGTGGAATGCAAATGGAACGAAATATTTAATCGATTTCTACGAAGAATATAGAAATAAAGTTGGAACTCATGAAATTAAAAATATGAAACAGATGTGACAAAAAACTGTTGAAGAATTGCGCAAAATATTTCATAGAAGTATTTGTACAAATAATTGCGAATATAGATGGAGAGTTCTCGATAGAAATTATAAGAAATACTTTGATAACAATAATTCTACGGGAAGAGGAAGGAAATATTTCGAATTTGCAGATGACGTGGACAGATTGTTTAATCGCAAAAAAATCAGTACATCCAGAACTGATTTTGAGGAGTGATACTGTAAATGTTCCAAATGATATTGAGGAAAAAGAAAAGGAAAATATAAATGAGGAGGAAAATTATAATATAAAGAAAAATACATTTGAAAACAATATTATTAAAAAAACGATTTCCTCTAGCGATAAATATAAAAGTAATATTCGAAAACGGAAGAGTAGTTTGATAGAAACTATTAGGCAAGACAAATTACAGTATCAAAAAAAATCGGTTAGAAATAGAAAGAGACAAATTGCAGGAGATGAAAAGGAGAAACGATTTAGTTAAAGAAAGGAACGATTTAATTTAAAAACACTAGTTGTTACAACATATGCGTAGTGCATTTTAAATGAAACATGTTGCAGAAGTCTAATGCAAGTTTGTATCTACGGATATCATTACACAAGATTCAGATTGTGAAGACAATTTTTGTTATATCCATTGTACTTACACAGACATGTTTTACAACTCAACATATAAGAAATTGACAGACTGGTCTGGCAAGAACTGACAACCGTAGTAAGTGCAATTGCACACGGAATAAAGTTCAGTAAGTAAGTATCGCAAAAAATATTAATGAAAATTAAAAAAAGTAAACTTGACAATAAAAAATTTATACCGACTGATCATTTCATTAACTGAAATTAAATAATATAGAACTCAAAATTTTAGATTTATCGTATAAATATGTGAAAGATTCAGGAAATAAAATATTTATTTTAGAATACCCCATTTGTTGCTTTATATAAGTTAAAGTTTGTACGGATTTTTTATTAGTCAGGCTTTTTATTACTCTGATAAAAAAGTTATCAAAGGAAATAAAAATGATGAGGAAAATAAATAAAAAAGCATGTTATCAACAACTAGTATATATAGATGAAGAGAAGATTAAATATTTTTATTCCTCAGTTTATAGTCTGTTTGAAACCATGCTGATCTTTATTTTCTTGTTTGTCTTGGGTTCAGCAGCCGAATGGAGTCCAAAATGTACGCCTTGCAAATGTTCCTTGGTTTCAAGTGTTAAGCGTAATCTTACAAATTTAAAAACCGTAAAATGAGCTGCAAAATATAATTTGACATCTGTGCCATCAGATTTTCCTACAGATATACAATTTATTGATATTAAAGGTGAGTAATTTTAAATAATATCGACAAACTTTTTACCTCCCGCCACCTATAGGTAAAGAGAGGTATTGACCGTTTTTCAGTCACGCACAAATTATTTTGGAAACATTCTAAAAAAATCTGATGTAGCCAGCACATAGCCTTCTGTCCATTCCATGTTTACAATGGCAATGAGCTTTAAGTAAAGTATCACTTCCGATTGATCGTTTGTAAACAAAATCTAATTTCTCGTTCCAATAAATGGCAAAGTCTGTGATACGAAATTTTATTGTTTTTCCTCGAAACTCTGTTAAGAACTCCAAATTAAGTACCACTTCCGGTTTATCATAAAAGTATAGTCTAAATCGAGTTTTAAATACCAAATTTGAGAAGTTTTGGATCATGTTTTAATATATTTTTTCAAGAAAATCTGTTTATAGCTTTCAGTAAAGTACTACTTCCGGTTCACCAATTTTGGAAAAATATTTATTATGTCGTTCTCAATAATATAAAAGTCTTAAATACTAAATTTGAAAAGTTTTGGATTGGATATCAATATATTTTTCACGAAAATATGTTCAGAACTTCAAATAAAGTATCACTTCCGGTTTATCAATTTAGCCAAAATCTAATACCTTGCTTCCCTTCATATAAAAGTGTTAAATGCCAAATTTGACAAGTTTTGGAATATATCAAAATATATATTTCATGAAAATTTGTTTAGAGCTTCAAGTAAAGTATCACTTCCGGTTTATCAATTTTAGAAAAAATGTAATATGTCCTTATTATTAACAAAATAAATACCTAGTTTGAAAATTTTTGGTATACATCAAAATATTTTTCCCGAAAATTTGTTCAGAGCTTCAAGAAAAATATCATTTCCGATTTATCAATTTTAGAAAAAATCTAATATGTTATTCTCCTTGATATGAAAGTCTTATATTCTAAAATTGAAAAGTTTCGGATTATATTTTAATATAATTTTTCATTAAAAACTGTTATGTGTTTCAAGTAAAGTATCACTTCCGGTTGTCCAATTTTACCCAAAATCTAATCAGCTTTTTATATGAATGTATAAAACTTAAATACGGAAAATAGAAATTTTCAGAAGTTTTTTGTAAGAGTTATCGCGGAGGAGAAAATCGTCACACACAGAAATCATCGTTAAAATAGTAAAAACTTGGGGGGACCCTAATTCATGCTTATTTGCTGAAAACTCACCATCGAATTTTCGCACCGATAATATTACCTCCCTTACCTTACGGCAGGGGTCGGCAATCTTTTTTGGCCGCGGGTCAAAATCAACCAAAATGCGAGTATTAAAGAGACGTTTGGGTCAGAGATATTTTCGTATTAAAACAGCATTTTAGTAGATAAGTTGAATAAACTTTATTTATAAACTTTCTCTACGATATCAATGGCTCCCCTGATGTTGAACTTGTGTCGTCAATCTAGTCAAGTCTGGTTTATAGTTAGTCTTTTTAAGTCGAACACAAGCATCTGAATTTTCAATAGTGAACCTGCTCCTGTTTTTGCTTAAAATAAATTTCATTTGTGAAAATATTTGCTCACATTTATAAGTGGACCCGAATGTGGACAAAATGACAAAGCCAATTTTTTTTAATGATGATAACCTCGTAGGAAGTGATGCCCAACATGTTGATATCATGAGAAAATGATTATCTTCTGTATTTTCCAAATCGTTCCGCAATTTCTTGAATTTATCCGTCCATAATGTTGAATTTTAAAATCAATCATTGCTAAACTAAAATTGTCAATTCTTAGATATTCAAAATACTGCAAATTTTTCTTCTATTCATCGGGCTTTATTATAAATGTAAACATTTCTCCATGTTTCTTGAGACTTTGAAACCGACTTTCATATTCACTTTTAATGACCGAAATCTAACTGTCGAACCTATTTAGATTGCGTTCATCGATATTTTCTTTTTCATGTTCCCTTTTTAACAAGGGAAAGAAATGAATTTTTTTAGTTTTTATGTCAGTTTCAAATAATATCAATTTTGAAGTAAAACTCTTCCATTCCTCATACATTTTCAAAATTGTGTGGTTATTTCCTTGGAGTCGTACGTTGAAATCATTATAATGGTTCATTATGTCTGTTAAGAACAAAAGTCTTAAAAACCATTGTTTATCATTGAGTTCAAGATCATTTTCACCGATTTCGTGAAGAAATAATTGTGTATCATCAGAACACTCTACAAATCTATTAAGAACTTTGCCCCGGCTTAACCATCGTATTTCAGAATGTAATAACAAATCTCCACATTTCGATTCAATTTCCTCCAAAAAAGCTTTAAAGCGCCTGTGTATTAATGCTGATCGCGCTATTATCATGTTTGCGATCTTAACAACTTTTTCCATTACATCCTTAAGTTGTTGTGTAGATGCCTTTGCAAATAAATTTTCTGCATGTATGATACAATGAAACGATAAAAGTGAACGGCCAAGTTCATTTTCCATTAGTTTTACAAATCCAACAGTTTTTCCTCTCATACTTGGAGCACCGTCAGTTGTTATGGAAAACAATTTACTTTTTAAATCCAATACTTGCCCATTTTTGAAATTTGTAAACTCTTGTACTTGACGAAAAATATCAGTGCCTTTGGTGGTGTCATTCATTGAAGCAAGAACGCATAGTTCTTCATTGACATTCGAGCTATTTATTGATGCAAATCTAATAATTATTGCAAACCTACCAATACTATTTATGTCGCTACTTTCGTCAACTGCAATGCTAATTATGTCACAAGATAACAAATCATTTTTGATCTGTTCATCAATATTCTTGGCCATATCTTCAACGCGACGCTGGACTGTTTTAGCTGACAATGGCATTTCTTTGATTCTCTCAATTATTTGTTTTTTATTTGCGAAGTCATTAAATAAGTGTTCGGAAAAATTTATGAATGCGTTTTTCAAAAACTCGCCGTCTGTAAATGGTTTTCCGTTGATGCCAATGCTAAGAGCTGCAACAAAGCTGGCAGACGTAGCGTGATTGTTGCTGGTAACAAAACTCTTTAAGAATTTATTTTGTTTTCCAAAATTTAATACACGTTTAGCAATGTATTCAGATTTATCTTCATTTGCCATTTCACTCACATCTTTATGTTTTGAAGAAAAGTGTCGCTCAATATTATAAGTCCTGGCGGTAATTTTATCTGTACATAAAGTACATATCAATTTGTCACCATTTTCGATACACCCATACTTTTCTGTCCACACATCTTGAAATAATCTCTTTTTTGCTTTTTGTTTGTTCATGGTAATTTTTTTAAATAGTAATATTTATTTCACTAGGTCATTAGGTCAATATTATTGTGCTACTGTACTACACGTGCTATAACTATAACTGACATACAACTGAGATAACGACGCGCGCGTCCAGGAATGGTACAATTTGTTCGGACAATGTCGCTGTATTCCGCATACTATCGGCCGATTCTATATCCAGTCAGGCGGGGGTGGAGCTTTAACTGATATTTTTGTTATACTGGATTCAAATTTGGTACGTTCATAACTTTGCGACAAAAATTTTTTGGGAAAAAGAAAAAAAATGTATATTTTATACTTTATTTTCGGAACTAAAGTGGGTCACTTGAAATTACCAAATGGGCCACTCGATGACCCACGGGTCATAGGTTGCCGACCCCTGCCTTACGGTGTGACAGGAGGTAAAAAGATTAGTTGGGAGCTTTCTAAGAAGTTGTAACGATATTATTCCATTCCTGTTCATTTTGTGTTCCTTCCGCTTTTCTAATCACTTCTTCCACTCGCGTCCCTTCATACCTGAAACTGTATTGTCATTCTATTTCATTGTTATCATAATTTGTGTTGTCATATTTCAAGGTGTACCTACCTTAGCTTTTCTTTGGTCCATTTCTCTCCAGTTTTCATCCATTCCCTTTTTCCCTTTTGTACATTTTTCTTGTCTTCAACCTTCACCTTCATCAGTCCTTTGTTGACATTTCCATATGTCAAACCGCCATTCATGCTTCATTTCCCATAGTTCCTTGGCGTCTGCGCGTGAGCGCATTGTTTGTGTCATTGGTTCTGACTTTTATTCCCGCGAAGTAGACTACTGGATGAACATGTCAGTTTGTGTGGTAAACTACCCCAACTTTATTTTTATTTTAATGAATTTTTGCCTACTTAGACTTGAACTGACTTAAGTCAAGTACATTCTGCATTGTAAGATGTTCTTTCTTTTTTAAAAGCAACGTTTGAAGATGTAGACGTGTTGTGCGATCCGCTCTTAAGCGATTTTTTTAGTAAATCGTGTTTTAGTTTTGAGCACTCTGTTATAGAGGTTTTGATCCACAAGTCATGTATTTAATATGGGAATTTGGATATTCCCACAGGAAGTTTCCTGGATTTAAAATCTTCACCGCTTGTAACACTTTGAGGCCGTCCTAAATCAAAGGTAAATAATTAATTGAGTACAATGCTAACATTAGTATTATTCCAATCTTTATTACATTTCATAATTCAGTGTAAAGTAAAATTTAAATTTATAAAATAAAACTAGTAGCCATTTTGAATTGGGTAGAGGACCATGTGCTGATAATGTTCATTCTTTTCAGGCCTTTCTTTGCTTTCTTTGTTTTTCATTTTCTCTCGTTTCCTTTTGTTCTTCGTTTTCTTTTACGACGTTCCCTTCTTGGGATACATTTTGCATTTATCTGGAACCTTTTTTTTTTGGTTTTACCAAAATTTGTACGAGGTTCTCGTATGGTGTATGAAGTACATGGTTGCACCATTACGAGTCATCGCGTTCATCATCATCATCGTTTCATCATCACCGCCCGTCTGCGTGTTGTCTGTACCTGGTTGCCGTGTTGGAGAGGAGTTTTAATATTGGCGTACCAAGCCACGAGGGAAGAGACGTCCGCCATTTCTCCGTGCTGTCTGGACTTCACCGCCTCCCCCACCAGTAGATCAGATAAGCAACAGAACAATTATTTTTTTTATTTTGTTTGGCAATTCATATTTATATTTTTGTGTAACTTACCGTTTTGTTTGTTTGTTGCGTTCACCTTCAGTAAACCAGTTTATTTTGTTTATGTACTGCGGACTATATCTGGGTATTTTAAGAGGTATAGGCTGGCTTTCGCGAGGCCATTTTGAAAGGTATTTTATATTATTGTTATCTCGTCCACGGAAAGGTACTAAGGGCTCGTACTGCGAGACTTTGAGCGTTTTACCGTCTTACTCTGCGCCGCGACGTAATTGATGCATCAACTGCGATCTACACATTTTGCGCTTTCATTTTTTGTTACGACGCACCGCCCCGACGAACCTTACCCTTCTGCGACGAACAGCCCTTAAGGCTCATGTACCATCGGCCTTCAGCCACAACTCGCGCGAGACTGCCGACACCCTTCGTTTATACACCACCGTTTTGTAACCACATTTCTGTACCGACGTTGTTGCAATATAGATCACGTTTTTATTTTAAAATTAGCGGTTGTTGCTACCTTCCCGTTCTCCCATTATTCAAGTTTCCGAGGGCTTGTCGCTCAGCTGTTTGTAGGCTCTGTGATCGAGTGACTGGCGCCCTTTCCACCCTTATTTTTCAGCGACGTCGAACCACCCCGTCTCCACTGTTTAGCTGGCCGGAGCCCAAACCTCGCTCGGGAACTCACCCCCCCCCCCCCGGCCACAGTTTGGCTTTTATAACCCCAAGGGCTAGGGTGGCCTTTGGGTACGTTATAAAGTGGAAGAAAAGAATGGTGAAGTTTATTATTGTTAAAGGTAATTATTTTGAACATATTTCAAATCAAATTCTATAAAATATGAACAATTTGTTTTATTGTCAATAATAGTGAACCTAGTATTTTCTTCGATTATTATTAATTTAGAAAAATAATAAAATAGGGACTTAATATATTTTTTTAAATTAACATACAGAGTGATCAAAAATGGCTGAAGGTCACGTGACAACTTTTGTTCCAAAATAATATGAAAATTATATTTAAATTTTCCATAATTCATCAAAACTATATTCCATATTATGATTAATAATACGTTGATTCATTGCATATTTGTTTTGCATAGCTTCGTGGAAAAAGCAATTTCTTTTCATTATGGCTTTTAATGGAGAGCGTGACAAATAACTTCTTGAAGCATATTTTCGTTCGGGTGAATGTAAAGAAGACGGTTCTTATGATTATACTTATGACAGCTAGCAAAATTCGAGTAGTACGCCCATGGAAATAGTAATGCTGTTATATCAAGTACACTATTATTCACGAAAGATGACTATTCAAGGTCATTTGTTCGAAGAAAGAATACACATCACTTTATAGCAGTAGCTCAGTAACATTTTGTATTAGAAAGAGAAAGATTATTTGACCTGTTTAATTTATGTGGCGTGGCAGATATACGTAAATAGTGGCATTACTTTCTAACACACTATAAATAATAATGACATATGTCGTAGAATTACAGATACCTAATTATCTACTACACTGCCACCTGTGCTAATATTTATCCAGTGGCGTTGACGTTAAAATCAAATTATTATTCCTTGGTTTATAAGTTAAGTCTATGTTTTTGTATTTTGCAAAAACTTAAGTGAAGAACATAAATCTTTCAGAAAGGCATTATTTAGAAAGAAACATAATTTCCAAATGAATTACTCTTAGTGTTTCAGTTAAAATATGTCCATAAATATTTCATGTTGCACGCCAAATGTCAAAATCGTCTGGAGCGGCACGCGTCAGGCATTTTTGATCACTCTGTATAAAACCTTTAAAAAAATCATGTAAATCCCCATTCTAATATTGAAGAACTAGTTTTATAAGACACGTTTTTTTCACACGCGTCAAAATTTAGAAGTACAAAGAAAGTCTTCTAAAGTGAGTCTTTTATACTATTTTGTATATTTCGCGCCTTTTGTATAGTAAAATATTTTTTTAAAAAACTGCTATATTAAACAGAGTTTATTTAGGGAAATTTGTATGTGTAATGTTGTATTACTTCAATCGCTGAAATGAAAGTACTAATTCTTGAGCAGAAAAAAAATATTCTACTGGTTCGGCTTCAAAATTATCCTCTTCTGACCAATGGAATGTCTCTGTTGCGTTGACATTTTTTATTTAATTATTTGAAAGTTCGTGTCAATTCTAATATATGAACATTAGTAAATGTCATTTAGTATCAACCTTCTAAAATAAAAAAATTGCGTATCGAAATGAAGGCTCCTTCGATACGCAATGGGGTATGTGACCAAATTTTTATTTTTACATAATATGATACTAGACAAAAAAATAAAATACCCGTATTTTTTTACATCGATTAATTATTCGCACTTTACGAGAAAATAATTATTAAAAATTTGGGGAAGGGATTTGTGACGTATCAATGGTAGAAGCTTGAAAAAAGACGGTTAGACTGGTAGGGAAAGAGATAGTTATAGCCAGATGTGATCATGCTCCGCCCTGCCACGCCTACCACAACATAAACGCGGCGCTGATTGGCTGATTTATAACTGTCTCTTTCCTTCCCGCAGTCTATCTGTCTTTGTCCACGATTCTACCATACTTACGGCATATATCCCTTCTCCAAAACATTAAATTGTTAATAACAAGATTATTACAAATTAATGTTTCGTTTTTATTGTTATAATAAAAAGCTATAGTGGTTTGTTTTTATATTTTATGACATATATATATTGAAATTCGAATATGGTTATATATCCCATTGGGTTCGGTAATGACTTCAATATGAACGCAAAATATAAATAGATATTTTTACGTCTGTAGAAAAAGTACAATTTTTTGCATTAAAATATGTTTATAAAATATGTCTTTTTTAATGCATGAAAGTGTAAAAAAGGTGCTTTTTTTAACGCTGCGGAGTGAAATAATGAAACGCTATAGCACTTTTTTCACACTTTTATTGCAGAAGTAAAAAAAAATTGTATGCAATTCGTGAGTAAATAATATATTTTTTCCTTCTCATGAAAAAAGACATACTTTCCTCACTTGTTACATAAATAACTATTTTAAATAGGTTTCAGAACAGCTATCCTCTGAACAAGCATACCCTCTGGCATTAACCCCCAGTCAGTAACCTATGACAACTAAGTCCCTGTTTAAAAATGGGGAATATTACCATATTAACATTAAAATGAGCTACTTCTACGCTACGCAAATGAAACAAAAAAGAAACTGAGATCGCATTAAAATAGGATTCTTTTATATTAGGCACATGAACAGTGAAATAGGTTCGTGTGTTAGATTAATTTTGTGAGTTTGGTTAGGTTATATTAAGGTTTAGTTAGTTCATAAAACCCAAGTATAATAACTTGAGTTTTTCAGGCGCGAATTCTGTGCGTTAGGTTAGGTCATGTGTGTTTATTATTAATGTTTTAATAACAGAAATTTATTTATTAAAGTTAAAAAAACATATCTACGTGAAAAAATATTTTTTTGGATTGTCAGATTTTTCAAAAAGGCATGTTCATTGAAATGGACATTTGAGAAAATGTTCTGCGATCAAATAAATGTCGCATTTCTATTGTTATAATAAATACTTATTCACAATTATTATAATGAAACAAAATAAATACTTAAATATTCATTAATACTATTAAAAAAAACATTCGTGTTCTGCTACTTGCAACTAATCCGTCTATCTCGTTGCCTCCATCCATGCTCTTCCTATGAAGTGCTATAAATTCTAGCTTATCAATGAGATTTCTTGATTTGATTTCTTTGGATTATCCAGAAAATTAGAAGCCATTGTAAGGAACATCGCATTGTTGAATAAAATTCCGTTGGATATAAGATTTAAATTTGCAGCTATTTTATCGAAATCTTTTGTTTCATTATTTCTGCTGACTTATTATCGGGTAGGGTACTATAAACCATAGAAGCCTGTTGTGCATCATTATCCACCTCTAAAATCTTTAATAATTGATGCAAAAATAATCTAAACGAAAAATGGTTTTATAGCCACTGGGCATAGTGTCCTTTATAATGAGCACAAGAAAATATTGTAATTTTATACATGAAAAACAAAATATATTTTTAAATAAAATTGGTGAAAATTAGGTGCACAATCATATAAAACTATCTGCACAACTAAATATTACAAAATTTAATATTATTATATTAAAAAAATAATTTATGCTCAATGACACGTAGATTTCCAACTAGGGACTATTTATAAAGTAATAAAGCATTTCAAAGATCAAAATCTAATTCATTTCTTGCTGAGATACTGTGCTTTACTCTTTTAAGAAGAATTGTCGCGCATGAACAAGTCGATACTTGCGTCAGTGACGTCATAAAAAATTAAAATGATGCCATCTCTTATAAGATACTATATGCAGTAATGGGTTGTCCATATGTGCACCACATTTTTTAACTCTTAAATTATTGTATGAATTCTACTTTGTTGTTATTTAGACCTATGTATTTTATTGTCAATGTACTTTTTACCTTCGGTAACCTATAGATAAAGTAAATATTGTCTTTGATCAAAAATTTGGCAATTACTTTTAATAAATAAGCACGTTTTAGGATTCGTAACAAATCACACTTGAGAGCTGACTGCATGCAAAATATGTTTCCTTATTTAAATCAACGCTATTAAATTTTAATGTAATTTTACAGTCATTATGAAACTGATCGTTAGTGTGTGTCCACATTAAAAATTATTTATAATAGCGGTACACAAAAATATATTTTCCGTGGCTAGTACATAAACAGTTGTTTTAGGCTAAAATAAAATTGCCCTCCCCCCAGGCTCAAATTATTTAAATAATTAACTCGGCTATTACTCTAATGCCCGGTTGCAGAAACGCTAATCAAATCAGTAATCAGTTAACTGTTCATCAAATATTGATGTTCATCAAATTCAAATCGGGTTGCACAAAACAAATCAACCTCTTATTAATCTTCCATCATGTGATGAGCCGTTGATTAGTGGTAATAGATGGCAACACCGCGCTGTGTTCACGTGTTACCGCCAAATCAACAGCTGATTGTCAGTTTTTACTGCGAAACAGAATGTTGTACAGATGTATTTTACAAATAATTAGACGACGAAGCTGAGCGAATCTGAACGAAAAATGGTATAACGAGCATGCGTCTATGTTAAAATGAGATAATAACAATGAAAAAGGCGATGTCAGATTACCAGTTGATCGTTCGTAATGTGTGAATACTAAAGTTTATATTGTTCTAAGTATTTAGTAAAATACTATACTTCATATTTCATTATATTGATAATAAAATTTGTGTTCTAGGATCAATCGATTTTTTTCTACCAGTTAATGGTTGAATTCTTGCACCAAATAAATGTATTAAATTATTAACTGTAGTTTTTGTTAATCTGTACCTAAACTTAAAGTTGTGATTGTCAAAGATTTCGAAGGGATTTTCTCTTTCTCGTAACATTCGTATTCTACGTGGCCGTAATCTGCGTGAGGGTTCTTCAATATCGGAAAGATCTGACAAGTCAGATTCCATTTTAAATATCAAATATCGCGCCTTTATTACTTACAACGTGTAGGGAATATTAGAAATCATAGTGGGAAAATTTACTTCAATGATAGATTACAACCAGTCAGGTAATATATAATCAGAAGTATTACTCGTATTTAAACTTACGTAAGTATTAAATTATTTGAATTCATTACAATCAGTTAGATTTATCTTACTAAATCCGATTTTTTTTTATCTATTTATACATATTTGATTTTGATTTACTAGGTTGAGTACATAGTAATAAAGTTTGTAAGTGGTCAGGATCAGGATTCTAATTTTACGTAACACATGTTTGTTCTATAATTTAGGGCCTGTAGGTATTGTTTAAGAATATATCTCAAGGAATAGTTCATGCATGAACTCACATTGTTTGTATTAATTGTTGTAATCATTTGTAAAAACTGTATATATGTATGTACTTATTTAAAAAATAGTAATTGTTCTACCAACCACTCACCTTTGTTATAAGTTACCAAATTTGATATACAATAAAGAATTTTATATTAATTTAATTTATTATTCAAATAAATACAGAATAACACGCCTAAAATGTAATTGGAAACTCAAATGTCAAATTGATTGTTCATTAATTGACGTACTAGCTTCAATTAAAAATAATTATTTGTTAACGGTTAATTAAGTGATGATTGTTGTTTGTGCAGCCCAATATATAGTTAATAACCCGTTAACGGTTGATTAACTTTGATGTTTGTTACAATTTGATTAACGATTGATTGTCCGTTGACGGCTTGTTAATGGTTAATTAAAAAATTGATTAGCCGTTAACGGTTTGTTAACAAATGATTAATTTTGATTAGCGTTTCTGCAACCGGGTGTAATAGTTACATAACCCGCATAACGTCGGTTCCCATATCTGCAATTGCGGTAAACTACCATCCGGCACGGTGCACCACTTATTTTTCAAGGCAGCCGGCGCCGAAATCTTTGGGTTATATCACTTTCTATTAAATAATAAATTATTACTTTTTGTGATAATCTCCTAAAAGAATGTTGTGTGCACGTCGAGTTAAATGTTCTTTTTTTGTTCACTTTTACAGAACTGATATAAAAATAAATCATTATCGTATATTTTAATATTTTTATTTCATTTCAGGAGGACATATAAGATCGCTTATAGGGAATGAACTCAATCCATATAAAAATTTAACACATATGTCGTTACAAAAAAACCAGCTGACAGGTTTACCAAATTCTTTATTCTCCAATACAATAAATATACAATTAATAAGTATTTCATATAACAAATTAAAAGCATTACAAAGCAATTTGTTTACAAATTTGAAATTTTTGGAAGAAGTCTGGTTCGTTGGGAATCAGATCACTTCCATTGCCGAAAACTGTTTTGTAAATCTTCCCCAATTAAATTTTATAAGCTTCAGTGAGAATCGTCTCATTAAAATTAATGAAAGGTTTATAGATGATATGAGCAGTTTAAAATATTTACACTTTGTACTAAACCCCGTTCATTATGATGAAACCATATGTGAATTGATGAATATCGTGATTCACCGTAAGATGTGGATATTTGAAGAAGAAGAATATATTCCGACGTGTGGGTCGCCAGGCAGCGTTAAAGGCAAGACGTGGCCCGAAGCCGTAGAGTTTCTGTGGGGCAAAGGACAAGAGCGTTGCCTCAAAGCACGTCAACGCCGTGGGGCTGACACCCGCCTCACAGAAAGTATATTTATTGTTATTAAGTATTCCGTAATTAATAGTCCCCTACGAGCGCAATTCATGAATTATTAAACTTAAAAAGAAACAACTGGGACGTTTAAAACAATTTTTTATATCCGTCCGGTATAAATAGTTTTACATTGCTCAAAATCGTCCAAACTTCAGACCAGAAACACTTTTACCGGCCTAAGCCGACAAAAGGATTGGTATTATTCTGGTGAAATGTTAACTTATAGGTAAGTATACTTCACACAAGAATTAGCAAAACTTTAGTACTTAAATACATTTGTAAATGTAAGTAATTACATTCATTTGAACTTGAAATTCAAAAGCAATAAAGAGGGTTGGCTGATTTTTTAGGTTATGTTAGTAAATCCATGTCATTCGAAATGATCCAACCGTGCAAATATGACGCTGTTTTATCTATAGGTGGAAAGCTAAATAATTGGATGCTGACTTTTTAATAAATAAGCAAATTTCAGAAGCACTAGAATACCATTTTATTATTTTCAAGTCATGCGTCGATTTATTACATAGGAAAAAAAGTATATAAATGAAAAACAATAAATTTCGACTTACCAAATACAACTATTTCAAAATATAATAAAAATGATTGACAAAATACTTTGTAAACCACATTGTTACAAAATCAGTGCTCGCCCAAAATTCTATCAAGAATTTATGCAGACTATACAATATGTTAACTTCAGGGTAGAAAGTTGGGCACTAAATCAAGTATTAAGTAAAGAAATAAAACAAGGGACAATACCAATAAAAATTAAAAAGGCTGGATTGCAGTTTATCCAGAATAGTAGAAATTGATTTTTTTGTTGTAATGTCTTATTTTAGCTAAAATATAATAAGGAAACATAAAATTGGAGCGCGGAAACAGGTATTTATATATTTTTTGGAAAAATATATTTTTAAAAAAATCCTGACAAAAACAATACCTAACACCCAGTAATCTTTTAAGAAATTGAAAAAAAGAAATCCTGGCAAAAACAATACCTAACACACACCAGGCACACACATTCGACATCGCTCGGCCCACTATCTTCATGTTAGTTTACAATAGCTATAGTTTGACATATGAACGCAAAATTATAAATAAAAATCTGATGTGGCCAACACATAACCTCTCGCCAGATATTTTACCTGGTTGTACGCATAAAACGAATAATATTTTTAAATACAAATACATATATTCATATCTCACTACAAAATAATTCTCACATATTTGCAAAATCTATGGGATATTTTAAAATAAATTATGTACAATACTTACCTTTTCTTTATATTCAATATCCTGAAATTTTCTTTTTCTACTTTCCTTTTCTTTTTCTTTATATTCGTCATTTTTTCGAAAATTCCGTTTATATTCTTTTTTACGTATATATTCTTTTGCGATGTTGACTTTTTTATTTTTATAATCTTCATAATAATATACAAATATTTTTGACAGAGGCATACTAATATTTTTGACAGTGACATTTATGTGTCAATTACAAACATTTGAATTTCTTGCCTTGTAGTAGTTTGATCTGAGATTTTTTACATCAAATTATTTTATATGCCTTTCTTTATCTCTAAATCTATAGAAGATATAATGATGAATTTATATTTATCAAATAAAGAATTTAACGTTCTTTAATATAAGTATTTACATAAATTTTCGATAAATAATATTTAGACGATTTTTTTCTTGTAACTACTACTTCCGGTTGTCCAATTGTTACCAAAACTGACTGGGCTCTTCCCATTATTGTTAGATTGAGGAATCCGTAGTTAAAAATGTCTTAAGTCTCATAGTATTTGAGATATAGTGAATCCAACATCCACACACACATCCACACACACACACACACACACACACATACGGACATCATCGTAAAAATGTTATAATCGGATACTAGGGACCTTAAAACGTGCTTATTCATTAAAATCTGGATATGCGATTTTTAGCATGAATACAATACCTCTCTTAGCGAGAGGTAAAAAATCTGGTGTGGCCAACAATACCTCCCGAGTCACGAAAAATATTAAGCTAATCTTTATTTTTGGATTTGCGAATTTTACTCTAATTTTGTCAGTTTATTCATTATTATTATAGTCTAATCTAATCCAAGTAACTACTGTTATTGATAATAAAATTAAGATTAAATTTTAAATACCGGGATAGAATATAATTCACTAATCCAAAAATGTGGATTAGCTTAAAATTTTTTGTGAATCGTTAATTTTTGTTAATCTAAATACATATCTACTTTATATTTACTTATGCTGGAAACTATTATTAATTTGAAATGATTAATTCTTTGACAGTGTTATTTGTCAGTTACATACATTTGATTTGAACCAAGGAATTTTGTTTGTTTAAAGCGTAGGCTCCGGGATTTAAATTATAGATAATTTTATAAATTATCCATAAACCATGTAAAAAAGGGATTAATGCAAATCTGTAGAAAATATATCTTTATTTTTTATTACATTAATCTCGAAAAAATAACATTTAAAGATATTTTTCGAAGAAAAACTATTTTGAGCTTCCAGTAAAGTGCCATTTCTGGTTATCCGATTTCCAGCAAAATCTAATGGGCTCTTTCCATAATAGAAAAAGGTCGAAATACAAGGTTTCAAAATTTTATGAATGATAGTATTGGAGTTAGAGAAGAGGATCCACCCACACATACACACAGACATCATCGTAAAAATGTTAAAATTGAATTCTAGGGACCTTAAAACGTGGTCATTTACCAAAATCTCGATATGCGATTTTTAGCACGATCCCTATATCTCTCTTACCAAGGGTAGCGGGAGGTAAAAATGTTATAACACGTAGGATAAGAAGGAAAAGAAGACATAATTTTGCAAATATACATTAAATGAAACAGTATTATTCGTATGAATGCGAAAGTACCTACTCAAACATGGAAAAATATGTACATAGTTCATCTAACCTAATATTTTTCAGAAAAATGCCAAATTCTCTATAAATATAGCTTTCCGCGCCTAATTTTTAGCGGTATTTAATGTTTTTAATGGTTTACCAAGTATATATAACCATTAATATAAAATTCTTGAATTCTGGATAAACTGCAATTTAGCCATTAATAATTTAAATTATTAATACATTGAACATAGTTATTAAAATCTGTTTTGAAATTAAGAGAATTATGTTCCTTGAAAATGATATGGTATGTTTCATATAACAATGTAGGATATTTGTATTTAACATTTTTTAATTTTTTTAACATTTTCGAGATCTGGTAGATGGCCAGTTTTGCATACATACCCTTAAAATTTTAAATATTCTTTCTTTCATTCTTTTGTGTATCTATCCTTCAAATAAACAGCCGTACCCGAGAATGAAGCCTAGTTCCACTGGTAACGAAAAAATAAGTAAACCTTCAGTATTTGTGTTCCGATATCCAACACTGTGTAACACACACGGACACTGTGTTGCACATCAAATGGAACGCACTTTAATTCGTCAAAAGTGCAACACATTGCGTCTCTATCAATTTTTTCCTTTTTTGGCACTTAAACTATTCTTAACTCTATATAACAAATTATAATTAGTATTGTGATAGTTTCGGATACTCTGATACTCAGGAAGGACATTTTGCATGGCAGTTAATTTAGAAAGACGTGAGGTGATATGTAAGTTAAGAAAATTAGGGGGATAACCATTACATTGAAGAGTATTAAAAATATATTGTAAATTGCATTGATGATATTCTGGATGTTGTCTCATAAAATTATACATAATACCCTCAAAGATACAAATATAAAAATTGCTAATATTAGTAATACTTGCACTAAATCTTTTTATATACCCTTAAAAGATCCCATAGAATATATTCAAAAAAAGACGTAGTTTACCAGAATAATTGTAACATGTGTGATTGGCGAAACTTCTCAACCCTTATGCAAACGTATTTACCAACACCGGTATTATAGCATTAGAAATAACCCTGACCTCAGTGGCTTAAATATATATATATATATATATATATATATATATATATATATATATATATATATATATATATATATATATATATATATGATTACGATTCGTATTACATAAGCATTTCGCAGCCGCAATACAGGCCACGAAATTGGATTTCGCGACCGTTGCCATGGTCTGTTTAATATTAAACAAATTTGTAATTGCATATTTTTTATGGTATTTTTTTAACGTTCGCGGCTCTGCAATTTCACAAAATATCACATGTCAAATATCGCTAAATAAACGAACACAAACGATTCTTAAGAATTTTATTGTTACATAATTTTGAATATAAAAGTAAGAATACGAAAAAGAGAAGAAATAGTGCAATAAAGTTGGAATGAAATAAAAAATATTGTAGATAGATGGTGTTACAAAAATAAAGTTAACGTCAAATGAATTTTCAATCATCACAAGTGTCAGCAACTGACACAAAATTTACTAACTTTTGAAACTACATTTTTTTATATTAAGGGCATAAAAAGCGGAAAATAGAAAAAAATGTATAAAGAACTTATTTCATAATGGTCGATTTTGTTAGAACGGTTGGGCTACTCCGCTGCGCGTCGTAACCCAAATTTCCTTATCAGAAAATAAGACAATTATGACCATCGTTCTTTAATATACTATTTCTTGAAGACATTTATTTCGAGGACATTTCGATGCAATCCTGCACGATCAGCTCTACAAATTATATAAAGATAAATTGCATAAAGTTTTGTAAAAGTAAAAGCATCCTACCATAATATTACAGAAAACTTATTTAGCACTTAAAATATAAAATACAAATATTTTACAAAAAGTTGTAAGTGAAGACATGATCAAATAATTTAAATTTGAAATGTAAAAGCGCAAAAATTTAAAGTGAAAATTATTGTTGTGTAAGCTGACTAGTGGCATCGGAAGTAATCGTATTACAAGAGTGGAAGTATGTATGCGCGTAGTACAGGTAGTTATTAAATCTGTTTTGTGAACACTGAATTCTTGGTTGTCTTTGAGTTGAAGTATTTACATTTTGTACTGATTTGTATCCAAAGCGTTTTCGGGCGACATAGCCGTTTACTTGATAGGATTAGTGATGATAATGATATGGTCAGTGATGTCGCTAAATTTCGTCTGGTTCGCTTGCTGGTTGTTACATATTCTGCGTAATTTAAAACTATCTCAATCAGTTTCAAAAAGCACCAATATAAAAAAAATCAAATCGTGTTTATACTAAACTCTGAGGGATGAATTGAATATTCAAATGTTAAAAAATAATACACATGATCTCCCGCCAATTCCATATTTAAAATAGCAATGTAGAATAAATAAAATATCATTTCTAATTGATCGTTTGCAAATTGTAAACAAAATCTAATTTGTTGTTCTAATAAATTGAAAAGTCTGAAGTACGAAGTTTTGGATTATATGTATATTATTGAGTCCTCGAAAATCAGTTAAAAGCTCCACATTTAGCACCACTTCTGATATACGAGTTTTAAATACCAAATTTGAGAAGTTTTGAATCATATTTTAACATATTTTTTCAAGACAATCTGTTAATAGCTGCCAGTAAAGTACCACTTTTATCAACCTTAACAAAAATCTAATATATAGTTCTCATTAATATAAAAGTCTTAAATACCAAATTTGAGAAGTTTTGGATTAGATCATAACATATTTTTTCACGACAATCTGCTCAGAGCGTCAAGTAAAGCATCATTTCCGGTTTATCAATGTTAGCCAAAATCTAATATGTTATTCCCATTGACAAGAAAGTCTGAAAATTGAAAAGTTTTGGAATATATTTTCATATAGTTTTTCATTAAAAACAATTTTACCCAAAATTTAATCAACTCTTTATATTAATGCAGAAAGCTTAAATATGGAAATTAGAAATTTTTTAATGTTTGATATGAGTTACCATGGAAGAAAAATTCGTCACAGACATTGTAAAAATAATAAAAATGTGTTGTGGAGTTCCTAATTTGTGCTTATTCACTGAAAATTCACTATCGAATTTTCGGGCCGAAACATTATCTCCCTTACCTTATAGTATGGCGAGAGGTAAAAATATTCTGATTTTGACATTTCAAAAGAAACTGACATTATATATTTTTTTAAATAGCATAGTGAGCAGAGATCTGACCCCGCTTGCAAATATGTTCAACTGTCAGCACTGATCTAAGTATACCAGATAAGCTGTTCCTAGCATCCGAATGTGTGAACGCAACATACCAGTGAAATATTGCCGCTTGGAATCGCCTTTAACAATGTTTTTTTTTTTTTTTGTATAGAAACAAGTAATAAAAATATATTATTTGAAAGTGACATTTTTATGAGTAATTTATTGATCTTATTGTATTTATCAAGTTAAATAATTATATCATTTGAAGTTAAACATCAACACTTTCCACATAAGTATTTCTAGTGCTACAGTTTGTTGTTCATCTCTTATTGTTGATCATAGTATAATAGTAAATAAATACACATACACGTACCTACTTGTATATTTAATTTCATAAATGTTTTCGTTCTTAATAATTAATATCTTATTAAATAATTCATATTTGTTATTATTCTGTGTTCTGTGGTTCGTTATATAGCAACAGCGAGCATTGTGTTACTTTTCGGCCATTTTCTGATTTCTTCATATACAGGTGCAAAACATACCGTAATATTTTAGGGATGAATTCCAGTGCTTATTTAGAGTCGCAAAGTTCATATAAACATATGTCCTAAATATAACCTTTAACGAGTTATTTTTATTTAAAATTTGAATTTAACGGATTTCTGAAATACTGATTTACGAGTTGCCATGATCACGTCTCTTGTTCAATAACATTTGAACTTCGTTCACCGGACCTGACTCCATTGCGAAGTGCAGCTTTATGTATTGAACACAATGGAGATAATTTTGAACATTTATTGTAAATAAAATAATTAAAATGTATTAAAAAATATTTTATATCGTAAAATTTTAGCCACATAAATTTTGAAATAAACAATAACTAGTTAACGGTTACGAATAAGACATACGTTTATATAGATTTTTCGTTTCTAAATAAGTTCTACAATATATCTTTGAAATATTATGTTCGATACATAAAGCTGCACGTCGCAAAAGAGTTCGCTGCATTCTTAATATGGTTTCTTAGTTATTCCTAATAATATTGGCAGCCTGCTGTATTCTTTTTCGTAATTATTCTATCGTGTGCATTTCAGTTGCATAAACAATCTGTTTCATGTGACCCCAAAGCCGCAAAGATAAAAATCTAATGAAGTCAGGTCCGGCGAAAGATGTTCAAATGTTACCAAACAAAAGACGTGATCACGGCAACTAGATCAGTATATGAGAAATCAATTAATCTGAAATTTTAGGCACATAAATTATGAAATAACAATAACTCGCTAGAGGTGACATTTAGGACATATGTTTATAAGAACTTTTCAACACTAAATAAGGTCTGGAATTGATCTGTGAAACATTTCCCGTACTTTTGAGACATTCTGTATACCGGGTCCGGGCGGGTTGCAGTCGCGGTACCTACATTTGTGCCTATAAGTAAATATGGAGTATATTTTATTATGACAATAATCTATATGATTCTTCTCGAAAATGGTCGGAACAAACCAATTAATTTTGTGGGATAAAATTTTGCATTGCAAGTAGTAATATTTTGCGGAAATCTGAGAATTTTAATTAAATTATAACAGTTTATACCAAAACATGTAAATTATCTGTATTGCAAAAGAATTATAATGGTGTATTAAAATATTGTGTTAAAATTTTTGAATATAAAATTTACCTGCGAAACTACTTTCAAATATTTCCAATTTGTCCCACATAAGGTAACAACACATTTTGCGGGCATGTTTACTATGAGGGCAATTAAGGTAGTTGCTACTTAAATACAAAAGTATCCGCCAGGTCTTCTCTTTTTATTACAAGCCCTAAGCGTCAGCTGAACAATGATGTCTAATCCGCTTTTCCTAGCTCTTCAAGTCTTCCTTGTACCTTCTTCCGGCTCCTGCCGAAGGGCTCGGCCATTTTGCAAGCAGTTTCATATGTCTGCCAAGCCTTTTTGCCTGTGTTCTACATCACTTGTTTTCAGTACAGGAAGCGAGCCAGGTAGTGACGATGGGATCGTGGCGGATTTCATTCAATTTGTGGCCAGGAGGTACTCCAAGCTACCAATCTTCTTTTTAAGCCCATTATACAGAACATATACTCCTTTTGTGACTCTTCATTCTTTTCTTCTTTTTGTTCTTTTTCCTCTTCTTTTTCTCCTTCTTCAACTCGAGTTTTTCTTTCTTGGTTCTGTTCCCATTTTCTCTGCAACTTCCCTGAAGTACGTTTACATCTACTTGAAGTTACACTTCTTCAAATCAGTGATGGTGGATCTCTCTTTCTCTGTCATGCACTTGCATTTCCAGAATTAGCCGTTTATTTAAATTCGGTTCTCTATCTGTGACTCGAACTCCATCGAAGTCAAAAGTATGTTGAGTTTCGATGCAGTGTTGTGTAAGGGCACAGTTCCCATTTTTATTTTGTTTTATAGAGTTCCCCTTAGGTTCTGTTATCCTCGTTTTTAAGTGTCTTTTTGTCTGACCTGTGTATGCATTTGTACAGTTATTGCAGTTTATTTTGTATACAACATGTTGGCAAACAAGATGATAAATGACATATAATTGTCAGATCATATTACTATAAAATAATCAAATTATCAAAAGAAAAACAATCAAATACTCCCACTTTACACTTTTTATTTGCAAAAAAAAAAATATATCAACGGTGGCACTATGAAGAATGCAAAGTGCAAAGTTGCAAAGTTTTTGGTGGAACGCCCCTTCTCCTAAAAATTTCAGAGAACAGCAGATAATTGCAAAAGTCGGTTTGTAAAGTTGCATGTATTTTGCATAAACTATCAACTGTATGAATTAAGTTTTTTTTTCGTGAAAGTGAGATCCGATTTGTATATTTATATTTTTACTAGTACATAGTTTCTCTATATCGGAATTGGAATGTCATATTCTAGCACGCATATTGATATGAGCTTAATTTTTAAACGATTTTAGGTGATATTTTGTTATATAAGACTGGCATGACTGCAATAAATACAGCAGATTGGAACACCCAGCAATGGATAATATGCCGTGATGATATATTTATTTATTTATTTAAATATCTAGGCAAAGACTAGAATAAGAACACAAGTCATTGTCACCAACATATAATTTAACGAAAAATTTCCGTTAATAGTAATTGTCAAATATTTTTATAAAAAAAAATAATGCAAAAGAAAGCCACAACAGAGAAAATAGTAAAAAATATACGTTGCACAAGTTAATTCAAGCACCCGTTTCTTCGTCCACTCGCTGTTCTGCGCTCCTGAGCGAATTTGGAGCTGGAATATGTTGCTTTCTGTAACTTATGTTTTAATATACCTAACATTCAATGGTTTGAGAAAATATAGTTACAATTTCTAATTATAAGAATTCATTCTACACGTCATTAAATAATAAAAAATAATAAATTGAGATAAAAAATTAATTAATAATACACAGCCTTGTATAAAATGTATAAAAAATAGTATTTAAATAAAATCGATACTAAATCAAGTTCAAAATTACAATAAATATGACCTTAAACTATAAGAAGTAAATAGAGACAGAAATTAATTTGAACTAAATAGTAAAATCGAAATGCTAACTATTACGCCATTAAAACAATTGATATACATTCCTACAAAAAAATGTAAATGAATACATAAATTAATCCAATACTTGGTTTAGAAATTAGAGTAAATATGACTTATGGCTATATTCTGAATAAATCTGTAAGTCTTACAGATGTGTAAATCTGTAAATAATGAACAAAATCGCAACGATAGTTGCCACTCTTATGTATAATTTTATATTAATCAACAAAACTAAATGCGTTTTTGTTAGTTTTTTACAAATTTACAGATCTGTAAGACTTACAGATATATTTTATCAAAGCCGAATTTTCTGTGTATGGAATCTAAAAATAGCAGGAAACATGATTTTAGATTATAATGCAAATAATACGTACCCAGTAAACATCAATATATGTATATACTTTTATAAATATTACATATCAAAATGATAATTTATATTTACTGTATTGTACTTAATATGTACAATATTATGCGCTGTATAAAATTGGCGTTATTTGGTAATGAAGGGCTACGTGAAGTTGGCCCTCCATATATTTTATTATTAATTCTAATATTATGAATGTAGTACAAAATTTCACGTAATGCGTACATAATTGTACATCTCGTATGTACAATATTATGTGCTATATAAAATTTATCCCATTCCATAATCAAAAGCTACGTGAAGTTGGCCCTCCGTACATTTAATTATTAATTATAGGATTATGAATGTAGTACAAAATTTCGTTTAATGCGTACATAATTGTACATAATATGTCCAATAATATTGGCTACATAAAATTGATCTCTATTGTTAATGAAGGGCTACGTGAAGTTGGCCTTGCATTTTGACAAATTTATTATACAATAAAAAAAACGTACAAAATTTAATTTTTATTGTACATACATAATGAGTACAATATTTCAATGTATATTTACTTAAAAAGTAATGGTTTTGAGGAGCCAACTTCACCTACATTTGCAACCTTGAAGGTACTAATTTATCCCATTTTCTTTCCATTTACACTTTTTTCATGACTACATCTCAAGACACATATTATGCAAACTCCGATAACGCCACCAGAGCCTTCCTGACCAAGGAGAAGATGTAGGTTCGTTTATAACGGTTACAGGTATGTCCAAGCTGCCTTAAAAGTCAAGAGGTTTTATAGTAAATGTATAATATTATCTTGTAATATTATGTTCAATATAATTTGTATCTAAATATTTCTGTTATCAATCTATTTATACAAAGAAATATCTTTTTAACAAATAAAATATATTAATTAATATCAATCAAAAAATTGCGCACTTGCGCTTGTGAACATACACATAGACGCCAATATAAGCCCGTTTCATCCTTGCCAAATACAAATTATAAATTAGAAAATCTGATGTGGCCAACTCATGACCTCCCGTCAATTCCATGTTTGAAATAGCAATGAGCTTTAAGTAAAGTATCACTTCCGGTTGATCGTTTGTAAACAAAATCTAATTTGTTCCATTAAATAGAACAGTCTATAATACCAAATTTTGGATTATATTTTATTATGTTTTTCCTCAAAAATCGGTTAAGAGCTCCCAATTAGGTACCATTTCCAGTTTATCATATAGGTATAGTCGAAATCTAATGTTGTTTCAAATTATACACGAGTTTTAAATACCAAATTTGAGAAGTTTTGAATCATGTTTTAATATATTTTTTCAAGAAAATCTGTTTATAGCTTCCTGTAAAGTAGTACTTTCGGTTTATCAATTTTAAAAAACATCTAGTATGTCGTTCTCATTAATATAAAAGTCTAAAATACCAAATTTGATAAGTATTGGTTTTTATCAATTTATTTTTCACGAAAATCTGTTCAAGGTTCAAATAAAGTATCACTTCCGGTTTATCAATTTTAGACAAAATCTAATATGTTGCTTTCTTTTATACAAAAGTCTTAAATAGTAAATTTGACAAGTTTTGGAAAATATTTATATATTTTTCACAAAATTCTGTTCAGAGCTTCAAATATGTTAATTCGCTTTATATAAAAGTCTTAAATACTAAACTTGACAAATTTTGAATATATCAATATATTTTTTACAAAACTCTGTTCAGAACTTTAAATAAAGTTTCACCTCCGGTTTATTAATTGTATCCAAAATCTAATATGTTGCTGTCCTTCATATGAAAGTCTTAAATACTAAATTTTACAAGTTTTATAATATATTCTATTATATTTCCACGAAAATCTGTTCAGAGCTTGATGTAAAATATCACTTCCCGTTTATCAATTTTAGAAAAAATCCAACATGTTTTTCTCAATAATAAAATTGTTAAATCGAATTTTGAAAAGTTTTGGAATATATAATATATTTTTCACGAAAATCTGTTGAGAGCTTCAAGTAAAGTATCACTTCCGGATTATCAATTTTAGCCAAAATTTAATATGTTGTTCCTCCTCATATAAAAGTTTTAAATACTAAATTTGACAAGTTTTGGAGTATATTATAATATATTTTTCACGAAAATCTGTTCAGAGCTTCAAGTGAAGTATCACTACTGGTTTATTAATTTTAGCCAAAATCTAATATCTCGTTCTTCTTGATATAAAAGTCAAGTGAAATTGAAAAGCTTTGGTTTATATTTTAATATAGTTATGGGCTTCATGTAAAGTATCACTTCTGGTTATCCAATTTTACCCAAAATCTAATCAACTCTTTATATGAATGCAGACAGCTTAAACAATTTAAAAATAAATAAAAATTGCGATAGGGACATATACGAGTATGGTACTGAACAAAATGAACATATCTACAATACAACTTTCCTTGCTTTCCTACTGGCAAAATCATCGATTACACTGTCAAAATTTGTTTGTCTAGCCAAATCACATTCCATAGTCAAAGTCCCCTCAGGTAAAGTATCACTTCCGGTTATCTAATTTTACCCAAATTCTAATCCACACTTTAGACGAATGCAGAAAGCTTAAATACAGAAAAAATAGAAATATTTGGAAGTTTATTATAAGAGTTATCGTGGAGAAATAAATCGTCACACGGACACACACACACACACACACACACACACACACACACACACACACACACACACACACACACAGACATCATCGTACAAATAGTAAAAACGTGTTGTGAGGACCCTAATTCGTGCTTATTTACTAAAAACTCTCTCACTCGCGCACACACACACATACACACAAAATGGCGCCCGAAAAAGGACTAAACACAACCCCGACAAGGGCCCGGGCAGGGACTAAACATACCCCCGACAACGGCCATAGCAAAATGGCGTCTGAAATCAGTAACAACAAACCCAACACAGGGGTAGGTATGCCACAAAATGACGCCCGATCAGGGACTAAGTACATCCCCGACAGCGGCCACAGCCACAGGACTTCAGACAGCTACAGAACAGGATCGGTAAACAGCTCCGATTGCGGTCTTCTGCTGCGTGTTCACTCCGTCGACCGGCCTACGAGAATCCGAAACTTTTTTTTTTTTGATCGGGTCGACCAACAGGCACGAGAGATGCCGCCCAGCACAGCAACAGAACCCAGGCGTTAACGGCAACGAAACAAAGACGTCAACCAGTCACCAAACAGAAACGTCAGAGAGCAACTGACCAGGGCCCTGAACAGCAGAGACAGGTATGAGGAAAAATGGTTCGACGGTTCCAACAGCGGCCATCGCTGCGTGTTCACGCCGCCGGCTGACTTTGAAGTTAAGTCGGCAACCGAAACGAGTGATGCCGTTTCTACCGTAACCGCCACAGCTTCAATCAGTAAATCAATAACGGCCACAGTACCAGTCAGTAATGGTCACAGTAGAGCACAGGAATAGCGCCGACAGCAAGAGCTACAAGTACCACCGCACACCAGTTGTAGCACTCGTGGACAAGAACCCCAACCATGCAGGCTCTGAATCCCGAAGCAGCCAGGACAAACGGTTTTCTCCTGCGTCACCAAGCGTTCTGGCTGGCTCTGGCTACATCCCCTTCCTCCGACGACGACCAATCGCCCCATCGTGTCCATGACAAGTTTGTGGAGCAATTGACCAGCCTGTCTTTGTCGCTGAGTGCAAAAGCCGCTGGCCGGCTCCGAGAATCCAGAACCAGGTTCTGGGCCGAGCCCGTAATCCGACACGAGTGGACGTTTCCAGACAGGCGCAACTGCACCCACGGACCAACGCCCTGGTCCCGTGACAGGACGAGTTACATATTTTCGTCCAGTTCATTCAAATTTCCCTGGAAGAGCGACAGACAAAGCCATAGTTCTCTACAGACACGAGTAGGTCAAAATTCCATATTCACAGTCTTCCCAGCGATTTACAGTCTTCATAACCGGTCCGTGGGCTTTTCAATCAGGGCAAAGAACGTCATCCAACGCTTTTCTTTAGGTTTTGATAAGAAATCAGGATGAAAATTATGTCTTTTTATCAAAACACGCATAGGAAACTTACCAGTTAAGTGAAGATGTACAACCGCTGCCAGCCGACGTATCCACAATCCACGGGCCGTGCCTGCCTGTCTGGGCAACAATAATGGACCCTGAGAACACGATCACATCCACAGGACTTAGAGAAGATCATCGGGAAATCCATTTGACAATAGCAATGACAGCTGAGAGCTGAGCATCACTAGCGCCATAGCCAGCCACAAACTTCAAGGAAAACTTAAATATATTTAATATTATTTATTGTATTCCTTATATTGTATACTTTTACCTGGTCATAATTGCCACGGAAACGCTGGTTTTTTTTTATTGATTATATTTTAAAGTCACAAAATAAAAATTTTGCAACCCAGGTTTTCAGGCAATCAGACATCGCGATACAACTCCGCCTCCGAAAAAATAAGATTACCTATAACAGTCTCCCTCTTAAAACCGCGCGAATTTCAACCAAAATCGGATATAAAAGTCGCGGCGCCGAGCCCAGAAGGCAGATTCTAAGCAACAGCTGCATCCGGCCTAGCTTAGAAACTCGAGATGAGCTACCGGTCTACCAGCATCCTGGTAGACTGACACAACAGCGAAACCGTCACTGAATTCAAGTTTAACTTGCAGTGAAAACACAAAGTCCGATTAAGATTTTACTTCGCGGAATGTAAGTTCAGTTTACAGCAAAAATACAGAGCAAGTTTACAGTTTAACGTCACGGAGTCTACATTCAGTTTGCAATAAAATTAGTCAGATTACAGTTTAACATCACAGAGTCTACGTTCAACTTGCAATAAAATTATAGTCAGATTACAGTTTTTAGTAAAATTACAGAAACCAGTTACATTTATTTATTTTGTGCATTGTGTGTGTCAATAAAAGTTTAAGTTTTACACATTTTATAATCATTTATAAATTATGTTGACGTTTATCACTGTCAAGTGTCAAACGTGTCAAACAATGAAATTAATATAGTCATAGAAGGCAACACCTTTCATTAATGAAATAGTATGCCGTGATAAAAACAAGGATTGTATCAATTCATGATTTAAAAAGTTGTATCATTTTTCTTGTGTAATATATGTCATATAATTTGAATAAAAGAATTTAAACACTGCGTAATTCAATAGGTTATGGGCCCAGAACGTGGGACAGAAGAATAAGGGCAGTGAAAAGTAAAGTGACTTCAGAAAGTATAGAATTATATTTTTTAGAAAAATGGAACAAGGAACTATAAAGTTAAAAGGAGAAAGTAATTGGAATTTGTGGAAATTTCAGATTACTATTATACTGAAGTCAAAACAAGTATATGACGTAGTTACAAATGCGTGTAGAAGACCAGAGGTCAAAGAAGATGAATGGTTGAGAAGAGATGCAAGGGCACAAGAAATAATCGTGACCAGAATGGAGGAAGGACCGCTACTACATATTTTATCCTGTAATACAGCTGAAGAAATTTGGTCAAAATTGTTGACAGTCTACGAACAAAAATCTGAAGTCAGCGTTCATCTGATCCAACAGAAATTTTTTGGATTAAAATATGAAAATGAAGGAATTTCTGAATTTGTATCAAAAATAGAAAAAATTGTAGATCAACTTAAACATTTAGGAGAACAAATATCAGAACAAATGTTGATTACTAAAATACTCATATCCTTACCTGAACCGTTCAAATACTTTGTTTCAGCGTGGGAGAGTGTACCTGTCAGAGATCAAAAATTAAATGAACTAACAAGCAGACTCCTAATTAAAGAAGGGAGAATAAAGTCACGCAAAATTAATGAAATCAAAGAAGAATGTGCATTGGCTATAAAAAGTTTGATAAAATGTTACGGCTGTGGTAAAATTGGTCATACAAAACAAAATTGTTTCAAATTGAAAAATGAGCAAAGCAATAAGAAAACTTGTTTTATATGTAAAAAACCGGGACATTATAAAAAGGACTGCAGATATAATAATTATAAAAATAAAAATTTAGAATCTGCAAATAATGTCAATGCATACATAAGCTCAGTATTCATAAGCAATGCAAATAATAACAACTACTGGTATTTGGACAGCGGTTCAACAAAACATATGTGTTGTAATAGGGATATGTTTTCCGAATATAAAGAATTGACAAACATAAAATCTGTTAAAATTGGTGACGGTTCGTTAATTAATTCCTACGGAATCAGTAAAGTATTAGTAGAAGCATACGATGGTAAAAACTGGTTAAAAAGTGAATTACAAGATGTACTTTTCGTGCCAGTTTTAAAACTAAACCTGTTTTCGGTGGCAAGTGCTTTAGATAAAGACTACAAGATGTTTTCAGACAATGAACAGTGTATTATTAAAAATAGGTATAATAAAACGTGTGCAATAGCAAAAAGAGTTGGAAAATTATATAAAATGATTTTCAAAATTGACAGATGTCAAAATTCTGATAATTTATCACATTCTGCAAATGTATCGACCTGTAAGGAAAATTTGAAAACTTGGCATGTAAAACTAGCACACCAGAACATAAGACAAGTTAAGGAAGTTCTACAGAAGTATGACATAAAATATGTAGATGAAGAATTCGTTTGCGAATCATGCATTGAAGGTAAACAGCACAGATTACCGTTTCCGGCAAGTACAACAAAATCAAGAAAGACTTGTGAAATAGTTCATGTCGATCTTTGCGGACCCATGGAACAATCATCAGTTGGAGGCTCTAAGTATTTTTTACCGATAAAAGATGATTTTTCACATTACCGTCATGTTTATTTCTTGAAGAACAAAGATGAAGTAAAAGAAAAACTAGAAATTTTCTTCAGATTAGCAAAGAATTCTACAGGAAACAAAATACAATGCATGAGATCAGATAACGGTCTAGAATTTGTAAATTCAGATATACGAAAATTATTAGAAAGGTTTGGAATAAGGCATGGAAGAACAGTAGTGTATTGTCCAGAACAAGATGGAAGAATCGAGAGAGAGATGAGGACAATAGTTGAAGCAGCGAGGACAATGTTATGTGATGCGAAATTAGAAAAGAAACTTTGGGCTGAAGCAACAAGTGCAGCAGTATACGTCATAAATCGGACTGGAACCAGTGTTGCCAATGTCATTACGTTCGTACTAAATTTATTACTTTTTAAATGAATTTATTACGTCATTACGCCGAACTTATATTTATTACGTTTTTATATTTATGTTACATAATAAAATTAAAATTATAATTTTTCAAGAATTTATATTATCGCGCTTAAATTCAAATTTTTAAACGTGCCGCGCGCCGCGCTCGTACTTCGCAACGCTGTCTATCGTCTACTACAGATAGGTGCAGGGTGCAACTGCGCAACTTGCGCAGCGCAAGTGTAAGGCCATCTGTCATTCTGGAATATAGTTTTCAATATGAAAAATGAAATGGATAACTTAATGTTTCCGAATTTGACTAAATTAGTTAAAGGAATTTTGTGTCTTCCACATTCATCAGCAGCAGCTGAAAGAGTTTTCTCGAAATTAAATTTATTGAAAACTAAAACTCGCAATAGACTAGAGGTAGACACTTGCGATGCAATTTTGCTGTCTAAACAATTAATTGAATGTAATAAAAATACTTGTTACAATTTCGAGCCAAGTAAAGAATTATTAAACAAAAAGATAACTTATAGCGAAGAAAGCAGTGTGAAATAAATAAGACTGAAAATTGTTCATTTTATGGCCAGTTGCCCGCGTATATTTAAATATTAACTGTTCGTTAAATTGAGAATATCGTATCGAAACCATGAAACCAAAAGTCGAGTTTTTAAATATTTCTAATTTTTTTATAATTTCTTATAATTTCGATACACACGTTTTAATTTACCTTTGGTTAAGACTAACATAAGCGATGCAACTGGCCATTATAGTTGTAAGAATATCCATATACATATGTAGGTACATATAAGAGTAAGTTTTGTGTTTGATATATTTATTTTATGTATTTTTTGTAAATATACCTACCTATTAAATCAATATATTTATATTATTTTCAATTGCAAAGTACCCATAACGTTTTAAATATCACTGCATAAACATTACGTTTTTGCTAAATTTATTACGAAATTTTGTTGCCATTTGGTACGAACCAAAATTTCATTTTGGCAACACTGACTGGAACAAGTTCAATAAAGGGAAGCACACCGTATGAATTATGGTTTAAGAAAAATACTGATTTGAAGGAATTTAAAGAATTTGGAACAGAGGTTTATATTCATGTACCAAAAGAAACGCGGCATAAATGGGATGCAAAAGGAAGAAAAGGTATTTTCGTAGGATATGAAGAGAATATTAAAGGTTATAGAATATATTTTAAAAACGAAAATAAAGTACGTTGTGCACGGAATGTTGTATTTCTTCCAAGAAAAACAGAAATGCGAGTGAATAAAACTGAAAACGACGAGGAAGAAGAAAGAGAAAATAATAAGAATTCAGAAGAAAAAGAAACACATACCGAAGAGAAAGAAACATCTGATATTGAAGACAAGAGAAATTTAAGAAATAGGGAAATTTTAAGAAAACCCCAGTGATTTGGTATCGATGAATATCAGGTTTGTTTTACTGATATCAAAGATGTAGAAGAAGCAAAAGAACCAACAACATATAGAGAAGCAATAGAAAGTGACGAAAGTGAAAAATGGAAGCAGGCAATATAAGCAGAATTAGATGCTTTGAAGGAAAATAACACTTGGAAAATTGTGCAGAAACCAGAAAAATGTGATTTAATTGACAGCAAATGGGTATTTAAAATTAAGAAGGATAAAGATGGTAAGCCAGCAAGTTATAAAGCTTGTTTGGTAGCTAGAGGGTTTAAACAGAAAGATAATGTTGATTTGACAGAAATTTATTCTCCTGTTGCAAAATTGACAACCCTCAGAGTCATGTTAGCCGTGGCAAATCAACTAAAAATGTCTATATGTCAACTTGACGTATGTAATGCATTTTTATACGGAGAAATTAAAGATGTTTTTCTGAGTATTCCAGAAGGTGTTTTACAAGAACATGGAAAAGTATGTAAATTAAATAGAGCATTATATGGTTTGAAAAAGTCACCAAAATATTGGAATATAAAATTTAATTCGTTCATGGAGAAAGAAGAATTTAATCGCTCGAAGAATGATTATTGTCTCTATACAAAATTTAACAAATCCGAAAAGTTATTCGTTTTAATTTATGTGGATGATCTGTTGATTTTTGGAACAAATAATCAACAGATTGAAGAATTGAAAAAGGAATTATTCAAAACTTTTAAAATGAAAGATTTGGGAAATGTTTCACATTACATTGGCATAAATATCAGTCAAGATATAGAAAATGGAGTAATAAAAATGAATCAAACAACTTATTTAAAAAATGTACTGTCAAAATTTGGAATGGAAGATTGTAAAGCGACATCGACACCTTTAGATCCAAGTTTTAAGTCTGATTGGTTAGTAGAACCAGAAAATGAAACAACACATAATGAAGAACTCGAGACCCGCTGCAGAAAACTAATTGGCTGTTTGATGTACGCAATGGTAGCTACAAGACCAGATTTATGTACAGCATTGAGTATTTTAAGTCGTTATCAAACTCGTGCAAATGAAAAATTATGGAAATGTTTAAAACATGTACTAAGATACATAAAAGGTACAATTGATTTTAACTTAGTTTTCGTCAGAGATGAAAATGCAAAAATACTGACAGGATTTGTTGATGCCGATTGGGCAGGCGATTTGAATGACAGAAAATCAACGTCTGGTTACATTTACAAAATATATGACTCATCAGTATCCTGGACTTCACGCAAGCAAAGCACTGTAGCTTTATCGTCCTGCGAGGCAGAGTACGTGGCACTGAGCATGGCAGTTAGTGAAGCATGCTGGTTACGTCAAATTTTGATTGATCTTCAAATTTATGAAGAAACCAAGCCTGTGATCATCTTCGAAGACAATCAGTCCGCGATAAAAGTAGCTAAGAATCCAGAGAATCACAAACGGCTGAAACACGTCGATATTCGACATCACTTCATCAGAGACAAGGTTAATGAAGGGATTATTGACGTCCAGTACATAAGAAGTGAAGAACAAGTAGCCGATTTATTTACGAAGCCTATAAATAAAAATGTATTTAATTATTTTTGTACGATACTAGGTTTAGTAAAATGTTGAATGAATTTCATTGAGGGAGGGTGTTGACGTTTATCACTGTCAAGTGTCAAACGTGTCAAACAATGAAATTAATATAGTCATAGAAGGCAACACCTTTCATTAATGAAATAGTATGCCCTGATAAAAACAAGGATTGTATCAATGTTGACGTTTATCACTGTCAAGTGTCAAACGTGTCAAACAATGAAATAAATATAGTCATAGAAGGCAACACCTTTCATTAATGAAATAGTATGCCGTGATAAAAACAAGGATTGTATCAATTCATGATTTAAAAAGTTGTATCATTTTTCTTGTGTAATATATGTCATATAATTTGAATAAAAGAATTTAAACACTGCGTACCGCAACCATATTCTATCCCTAAACAGACAGTTCAGTATGGCGCCCGAAGCAGGAACAGCAAACCCTGCACGGGGGTAGGTACGTAACAATATATATATATATATATATATATATATATATATATATATATATATATATATATATGTAAAGAAAACAACGACACTTGTATCTGTCATCGTTACCAACAGCTGACACCGCACGGGAAGCGCCGGATGACTGATTCCGGATATTAAGGAAGAAAATCGATCAAAGATCGCACGTGAGAAAAAGCGTGATTAAAAGTTATTGACCTCACCTGAAGTAGAAACTTTAAATGTTGTTTTCTGTTTTTATTATAGGTAATGTTATTCATTGTACATATTGTAAATATATCATTCTGTTTTTATTACACAAACCCAACTGAATTTTTATTTCCGAATTTATTTCTCAATTTGAAAATTTGGAGGTTATAACCATTATATATATATATATATATATATATATATATATATATATATATATATATATATATATATATATATATTCTGCCCTTTAACAGTAGGGAAGTTCTCAGTTAAAGTTACTGAGCATGCATTCGTGCTGTCAGTATGCGCGACTCAGATGTCAGATGTGTCATTTCATATATGTTCTTATTAATTATTACTTCTCCATTATCCATATATTAATATAATACATTACGAGTATACTGTTATAGGTTTCCCAAAGATTGCACAAGAATCTGGTGGCTTCATGCTTTGCATATATCAGAATTTTTATTGAGCAAGGATTCTGTTGTTTGTTCCAAATATTTTTCTTTAACTGATTACTTTGTGAACGGAGAAATTTGAAAGTGTCTTCATAAAACAGCTATTCCAACAAAATGTATGCTATGTAGAAGGTACGCAACAAGTTATTATTAGGAAACAGCAATTTTCATTATTTAAGATATTTTTGTATTTGTTTTTTTTTATTTATTTATTTATTTGGGTTCTTCAACATCTATGGTTTTTTGAACCCGGTACAGTTACATTACATTATTTAAATTTCTGTTTTGTTGTGTTACATAGTATGTTACAAAATAAGTAGGTACATTAAATTTGGTTATAAATATGGATATATTTGAGGAATTCAATTATATTTTTTTCTTGTTGATCACTGTTGGCGAGCGCTCGGTTTATGTTGGTGGGGATGTTATGTGTATTTCGGGCTTCGGTGTATTTTGGGCAGGTTTCGATGATGTGTTTGACAGAAAGCCTAGTGTTGCAGATTTCACAGGTTTTGGGTTGTTCTCGAGCCATTAAGTGTCCATGTGTGAGTCTGGTGTAGCCTATACGGAGTCGAGTTAGTATTATTTGTTCGGATTTTGTTCCATGTGTTTTCCATATGGTCGTATCTGTTTTTATTGTTCTTAGTTTATTGTTTGTGACCATTTGTTTGACCAGTATTTAGATGTTTGGGCTTTTATATGGTTCTTCAGTTCTTCATTTGTAATTGGAATATTAGTGATTTCCATCTGTGTAGCTTCTTTTGCAGCGGTGTCCGCGGTTTCGTTGCCAGGTATATTGACATGGGAAGGGGTCCATAGGAAGGTGATATTGTTGTTGTGTTTTGTTAGGAGTTGTAGGTGTTCACGGAAGTTTCTGGCAATAGGGTGTTTTGGATACAGGTTTTGTATAGTCATTAGTGAACTTAAGGAGTCTGTACATATTAGGTAGGGGGTGTGGGTGTACTTATCGATTATATATGCTAGGGCTTGATGTATTGCGTAAAGTTCTGCAGAGTATATACTTGACACTGTTGGAAGTCGGTATTTAAATATTTCGTTTTTAGTAACGAATGCTGCCCCAGTTTTGTTGTTTAGGTGTGAACCGTCGGTGTAGATAATTTCTCGGTGTTTATTATTTTCAATTATTTTGTTAAAAAGTTCAACGTATTTTCCTCCACTAGTGCTCTCTTTCGGATAGTTGGTTAGTGCTAGATTAAAGGAGTGTCTAGCTGGTTGCCAAGGTGGGGTTTTAGGGGGATTTTCTGGTGTATTTATTGTAGGTATATTGATGTCTAGGAGGGTTAGTGTCTTTTTAGTGTGTGAATGTAAAGGGGTATACGAATTATCTTGATGGCTATTTGTGATTATATGTTTATGTGTTGGATGATTGGGATTTTTTGTCATTTTGGCTATATAATTTGCGGTTAGTTGGGCTCTCCGTGTTTCTAGTGAAGGTTCTCCTGCTATATTCAATATACTTTCTATGGGACTAGTACGGAAAGCTCCTATTATTAGTCGTATTGCACTAGACTGTACTGAGTCAAGATGTTTTAAATAAGTTTTCTTTGCTGTTCCATAAACCATGCATCCATATTCCAGTTTTGTTCTTCTTATATTCCTGTAGATACTCATTAAAGAGTCTTTGTCTGCTCCCCAATTATAATTAGCCAGAACTTTTATTAGATTTACTCTTTTTAGACATTCAGTTTTTAGTTCTCTTATATGTTGTCTCCAGGTTAATTTTTTGTCGATAATCATACCTAAAATTTTTTATCAACGTAATCGATGTTTTTATTCTGGATTTTTAAATTGTTTGGTTTGTTGTTTTTTCTTAATCTTGTGAAATGTATTGCTTTCGTTTTTCCTTCTGCAAATATGAAGCCTGTTTCGTTGGACCAATCCTCAATTTTTGTTATTGTTTTTTGTAGGTTTTTAGTGATATTGTTAAGGTTTTTCCCTTTACAATAGATTATTACGTCGTCTGCGAATAGCAAGACTTTCACAGGAGTTTCAATATGGTTTTGTATAGTGTTTATAGCTAGAAGGAATAGAGTTACTGACAAAACTGCCCCTTGCGGAAGGCCGTTTTTTTGTTCTTTCTTTTTGGATGTGTAACCGTTCACTTTTACTTCAAATTTCCTCTCAGAAAGAAAATTTTTAATGAAATGGTATATTTTACCTTTTATTTCCGTTTCCGCAAGTGATTTTAGTATAAGATGTTTCCAAACAATGTCGTAGGCTTTATGTAGGTCAAACATTACCGCAATAAGATGTTGTTTATTTTGGAATGTTTTTTGTACCTCTGAAGTTGGATGTAGTATGTGATCATTTGTTGTTCGTCCTTTTCGGAAGCCGCATTGTGTGTTCATGAAGATGTTACGGTTTTATAAGTACCATATAAGCCTGTTATTTACAATTTTTTCAAATATTTTACATAGGCTGTTTGATAGCGCTATAGGACGGTAGTTTTCCGGTCTTGTTAGATCTTTATTGGGTTTTGGTATTGGTATTATTGTTACTGTTTTCCACTGAATTGGGAAAGTTTTTGATGTCCATATATGGTTGAAAATTTCAAGGATAAAATTAAAAATATTTTTGGGAAGATGCTTTATAAGTTCGTATGGTACATTGTCTGGTCCGGGACTGTTATTGCATTTTAATTCATCGATTGTGGCTTGTAAATCTTCTTGTGTTATTAAGTTGTTTAAAGGAGATTCAGAGTTTTCTTCTATGTGTAGCTCGATTCTTTCTTCTGTGGATTTGAAGGTTTTATATGTGAGGGAGTATTGTGTATCACTAGAATATTCCTGGAATTTGTCAGCTAGTTTATTTGCTATATCTTCCGGTTTTGTAAGTGGGGCGTCATTGTCAATTATTGTAGTTATATTTGTGATTGTTTTTTTTCCTTTTATACTTCGTATTTTGTTCCATATTTCTTTTACTGGTGTTGTTGAGTTTATTTCTGAGACATATTTTTCCCAAGATTGTTTTTTACTTGATTTTATTTCTTTTCTGGCTATTGCTCGTGTTCTTTTAAAATTTATTAAATTTTCTATTGTTTTATTAGATTTATATGTATAAAACGCTTTTTTGTTATTTTGTATAGCTCTTTTGCATTCTTCGGTCCACCATGGTGTTGACTTTTCCTTAATATTTGTGTTTTTGTAGCCTATAGTTTCTTCAGCAGCGGATTTTATATTTTCCAATAGTGCGTTCAATGCTTCATCTCCATTATTATATGTCCACGTAGTGTCCATATTTTCCATTCTTGAGTTATATGCTTTCCAATCTGCTTTTTTAAGATTCCACTTTTGAGGTGTTTGATGGTTTGCTGGCTGTATTTTATCAATGTGTTGTATTATGGTAGGATAGTGTCCGCCATTATACCAGTATTTCGTGCTCTCCCATATAAAGTTTGATGCAATTTCAGGTTCAATGAAGGTTAGGTCGATAGCTGATTTAGTTCCGTTTCTTGTGCAAAAGTGAGTCATGCTTCCATCGTTCAATAGTACTAGTTCATCCATGGCTTCCTCGATTGTTTTCCCTCTATTATTTTCGGATGTTGAGCCCCAGCTGTAACTATAGGCATTGAAGTCTCCTAGAATTATTCTTGGCTTAGGTAGTTGTTGTATAAGGTTTTTTAAACAATTTGTGTTTGGGTTTTCGTCTGGCGGAATGTATATGCAGCAGATAGTCAATTTCTGAGGGTAATATGTTTTAATAGCCACTGACTCTAGAGAAGTATTTAATTTGATTTCTTCAGCTTGTACTGTGTCCTTTACGAGGATGGCGACGCCTCCACTGGCAAAATTATGCTGTCTATCTTTTCTGTAGAATTTGTAGTTTTTAAATGTGGTATTTTGATTTTCTTTGAACCTAGTTTCTTGAATACAGAAAAATTCGGGTTGATATTTATTTGTTAACATTTGTAGGTCTTCTATATGGGTATATAGGCCGTTGGGGTTCCACTGAACTATTGACATGTAATTTTTGTTTTTACGAAAGGTTTGATTTTCTTATTCTGTTGGCTAATTGTTCTTTCATTTTGCCTTGCAGTCGTGTGAATTTTCTTTTCATGCCTGGATCTGTTAAGTAGGGATACAGATTACTTAATGTGTTTAGAAGTTCTTTTGGATCGTTTGTATATTCTTCCGCTATGTTGAGTTTCTCGTTTGAGCCATGCACATTTTCTAGGAAATCCGTGAGCTGGTTATAATTTAATATGTATTTGTTTGGGTTATGTCTCATTTCGATTTCTACTAATTTCAGGGGTTCTTCTTGAGTACGTGATTTTTTGCTTTTGTTCTTTTTAATTGGCTCTTGACCTTGACTGTTTTCAATATCTTCTGTGATTGTTTCTGGTGTAGTAGATAGGATATTAATGTCGTTATCGGGTTCGCTATTAGTATTTTCAGTTATTTCGGAATGTGTTCTTTTTGTTGAGTTTTGAGTTTCTAAAATTTCTGTGATATTTAATGATGGTGGTGCAGTCACGTAATTTGTAGCTTCGGTAGTCGTCGGTTGTTCTAGTAATTGTTGATTTTGCTGGCTGGAATGTGGTACTTGGTTTGATTGAAGTTGGGATTGTTGTTCACACTGGTTAGTACTATGACCCGGTTTTTTACAGATAAAACAGTTTGTCATTTCATCAGTGAGAAATATTCGGTATTGTATTTCTTCATAGTCTATTAGTAGTGTGTCCGGAGTGGGTTTTTATCGTCGAGTGTAATATAAAGAGATCGTCGGAAACTTAGAATGTGGGAGTATTGTTCCTCTTGCATTCCTACCCGGAGGAAGTTAATAGGGGATACTATTTTAATATTCATTTGTTTTAAGTGATTTTCTATTATTTCATGGGGAATAGAAGGGCATACATTGGACAGAATTATTCTTTTAGCTGGTGTTATAAGTCTTCTTATATTGATTTCATGGTTATTGATTGTTATTTTTTCGTTGTTGTTTACTAAATTTTCGACTGTACTTTTACTGTGTAGGTACATGCAGATTCTATTGTTTGAAATTCGGGAAGCGAACAAGATATTTTTTGGTCCAATTATTTGTCCTATATTTATTATATAATCTTTTATTTTTAGGTCTTCATATGCTTGCATTAATACGGCTTGGTCTTTTTTTGGAAAGTTATTTTGTTGTAGTTGTTTTTTTGTGACATTTGCAAAGGTAGTTCTATTCAAATTGTTTAAATTAGTCATTGTATTTTGGTTATGTTCGGTTTTTTTGTGAGAGATGTAGAGCTGTGGTCTCCATCTGTTTATTGTTTTCTGTAGTTTGTTGTTGATAAATTAGTTGATTTTGGTTTGGTTTGGTTCACTATTGTTCTTGCCTGTTAGACTATCCTAAAGATGACGCTAGTTGATAGTTTTTTAAATATTATGATGGATAATTGGGTTAGGAATTTTCTACTTAAGTAAAAAGGTATGAAAGAGAGCACTGCCTTACTTGATTGTTGGCGGTGACTATGTGATGGAACTCGTTGTTAGAACTGTTTTTAAGGTAAATTTGCACGTGCTTAGTAAACACTACTTAACACTGTCAAGGTTGACCTTCATCCTTGTATTGTTTATGACTTTTAAAGTACATGTTATATTCAAATATTTTAGATCGTTATTTGACAAATGTACCGAGTATCCTGTATCATCAATATTGTTCTTGGACTCTTTAATCTATCACGTCGCCAGCCCAGAGTCCAGAACAAACTGCAGATGAATATCGTCATTGTAAATGCTGAACATTCAATGCTCCAATAAAATAATTTCATGCAAACGAAGAAATTGTCTCTGTATAAGCTGCAGATGAAGATCCTGATATTGGAAATACTCGAACTTTATTTTATGAATCACAGAAATTTAAATAAATGAAATAATTGTTTTAATATTCTTTCCCAGTGGAACAATTTTCTTGTTAAAAATGTTACTCCTGGTCCCAGGACGAGCTTACGCTATCGTTATTTTAAAAACTACTCAATATTATTTTACGAAATTTTGTATCTAGGGGCTTCCCGGCATGCCCGTTTCAACTGAAATGTTCTCAAAGTAGTAGCACTTCCGGTTTAGTGTGTTTTAAAAAGTGGGGACACCTTTTTTTTCATTTATTATTGCAGATACATATATTGCTTATAGGATATTATTTGATATTTGTGATTCAATTGTGTGAAAATTGTAATTGCAGAAGTTCCGGAAGTAAATACAACCTATACTATTTTTTTTATAAATTTGAATTTCTTATTCCTTTTTATATATTTGTATTAACGTTATTCATTTATTAAAAATAATTTCTTTTTTTGCTTGATTTTTCTCATAAAGAGTTGTAATTTATTATGTGAGAGGGCTATGACAGTAATTGTTTCATATGTTAATAAGTTCATTTATTTTTAATTTAATATTACTATAAAATAAGAAATTTACAAGTAACAAAATATTTATTCAACATGTCACCCAATTACATTAACATATTTTAAAGTAGGAACGTCTTCTTAATTCACTTATAACTGCATAAGTTCGATTCTGTAATCCTTTCACGGCATTGCGTATTCTGCTCTTATTGTCTAATATTGTCATAGGTCATAGTCCTCTCACATATTAAATTATGTACAACTCTAACGATAAAAATAGAGCAAAAGAAAGAGATTTGGTATGGTTGAAAAGAAAATAAAAAATGCAGTCCAAATTTATAAAAAATAGTATAGATTGTATTTAAATTTTTAAAGTTGTCACTTCCGGTTATACTGGAAGTTCCACAATTAAAATTTTTATACATTTCAATCACATATATTTGAAATTATTATATAGAACAGTTTCTCTAAAGGTTTAGAACTTAATTGACTACTAATTCTACCTTCATTGGCGGCCAGCCGTGATTTATGATGTAAAATGTAGTTACGTTGGCATTTGGCTGGGCTACAGTAATTAATGTACAGTTGTTAACAATTAAAACATTCATACCCTAACACGACCATCTTACAATCTGTGCGCCCTCGCACAGCTATCTTTAACAGAGTTGCAAAAAAATAAACAAAATATTATTTAAATTAGGTACATCTATATAATTTTCCACACTCTGCAGAAATGAAGCGCTATGATGCTTCAACTTATCATTTAAGGTCCAAACAATGGCTATTTAATCTCCACGACCATTTAATCAATCCAACTCCACGCTACCAGGCCAAAAAAAAAACACAAATCAATTCAACTCCACGCTACCAGGCCCAATACAAACAAATCAATTCAACTCGACGCTACCAAACCCAAAACAAATAAATCAATTCAACTCGACGCTACCAAACCCAAAACAAACAAATCAATTTAACTCGACGCTACCAGGCCCAAAACAAACAAATCAATTCAACTCGACGTTACCAGGCCCAAAATAAACAAATCAATTCAACTCGACGATACCAGGCCCAAAGCAAACAAATCAATACAACTCAACGCTACCAAGGCCTAAAAGAAACAAGTCAATTCAACTCGGCACTACCAATCATTTCAATTTAACTCAACGCTGCGAAGGCTTAAAACAAATATTTTTATTCAAATCGACGGTCCGAGGACTTGAAACAAATATTTCAATTACATTCCTTGTACAGACTCAGGTACTACTTCTATCTAATATCATAATCGCACATAAATTTATTTAATTTCATGAACCAACTGAATTTAGCATTACAATAACCCATTTTGTAATCTTTATTCCTGTTTTTTCTCTCACTGAGCTCATGCAATTGTCCATACACCTAATTCTTCAATTATAAATTATATGGCATCCAATCTGCAGTTCCACGTAAAGCACCATAGGCGTACAATAAGGTTTGATATAAAACATTACTGGCTTTTAACATGTCTTGGTGTTAAGCGTTACTGGCTTCTATCTAATATTGAAACCGAAACTATCACCAAAGGTTTAACTTCATATAAATTTTTAGATTCATATCGCAAATACTTCTAATCAGGAACCATAAAATAATCACCATTTTCTTAACTCTTGTAAAATCTTCTCTTGTGGGCCTTATGTGGTTGGAGTTCCACCGGTATCCCGCACCGAATTTTTGCTTGCATTCAGTAAAGCAAGTGATCGGATTTAACGATAATCTAAAAGGAGTCGACGGCCCACAGTTTTCACAGTTTCAAAGCCACATTCTAAAACACAAAACAACAAATTATCTAAGCTGGAATAACTTGGTACTCGTGGGGTTTCTCTCTCCTAGATTGTCAGTTTATTAAATAATAGACGCCAATACGCTGCTCTTAAGCATAAAGGTCAATTCTCTAAGAATCAAACTATAAAGTCTCAAGTACTAGACAACCTTGGATCTACCGTAAGGTACTATCCTAGCACCCGTTTTATTCATAATTTATGTTAATTATTGAACTACTGCTTTAACGAACGAACGTTTTCTGGATAAGACTTTAATTTTGTCGGGTAAAGATACAATTGATATAACTCATAAGAGTAATACGGACGTTAATTCTGAAAGAATTCTTAAACCTTAATCAGCATTTACTATCTCATGCTTATTTGTCCAGTCATTAGGAAATTTTACCCTGAAAAATATCGGGTATTTCTGATTTCTGGATATGTTACATATTTAGAGGTCCTAATAAAAAATGCAAGTTTTCAACCTCGGGGCCCCTTGGGATCCATTGCCAACTTGTAAAAAAGACACAAATTTTTTCTATCTAAAACATTTTTTTCTATAACCAATAGATAACAAGGTACATTGCCTCAAACAGAGTAAATTTTTGAAAATTTACTCTATGCTTCATTTGAATCATATATTTTTTTACTTGTTTCACAAATTATTAAAAATTTGTTAAAATCATACAATGAAAATATAAAATAGAATCCAATAGGAATTACCTGAATTTACGAAAATAAATTTGAATAAAAAAATTGTACCAAAAAAAACGGCGGCAGCACAGATAGTCCCCTTATCTATTGAAGATAATCCACTAAGGTGTGGGAACCGAATCCTTGGCCCAGACGTAGAGCGGGAACCCAGTCGATCTTCTACAGGAGCTGGAGTAGCCCGTGGCCGCACAAGCGATACTGGGAGGCAACCCTCGGTCGCTGGTCGGCTTTCAACGAGGTTTAATATGGCTACGGCACCGTAGTCCGGCGAATCTAAAGCTCTTGACTGGCTAGACTCGTAGATGGATCAAAAGCTCCAAAATCCGGGACCAACGGTCAGCCACCATCCGCCAGAACCACTAAGTTCCTAAAAAAATTCCGCAGTAACTTTTATTTGGAGGCAAAACGCGGCTTGAAGAGCCTGAATACTTTATAAACAAAATTACAAAAACGAAAGACTCCTGTGCTCCATCCGGAAGTTATACAAACAAAATTTTCAGAAGTTAAATATGAACAAAAAAAAGTGATGAACGAATGGACAATACAAAAACAAAAAATAGAAAAGGCCCTTCCTACAAGAGTACTATGCGCTCAGTCCACCGACTAAAGAAGGGCTTAAATAAAACTTAAAACGAAACGGTAAATCCCTATTGACTGGCTATTCTAGAAGCACTGGCCGCCTGGCTAACAATAAGACTAAAGAAATAAAACCGCGAGAGTTAAAAAGTTAACTACTCGTTAGAGCTAATTTCCCCGCTAGGGCTTTGCCGCGAACCAAATGATAATCTAAAATTGTTAAAACCAAAAGGGGCTCGCAAGGGCGAAATGGTAGAGCGTAGAAAACGGATTGGGCTATAAAAACGAAACAAGTCCGAGCCGTGACTCTAACTAAGTATTAAAAGAACTACCCGTTCCAACCATTTGGGAAACACTCATACTGGATGGGATAGGATAAGAAACGAAAGAAGGGTTTTAAATTGAACTACCATAAAAATTATTACTTGAGACCAAATGAAGTGTTCCAAGAACACGGGAACCTGAGCCTCACCGGTTATCGGTTCTTAAAATAAAAATGAAACAAAAGAAAAGAACAAGAAAGTTACATGGCCCACATTTTTTTTTACTAGTTAAATAAAGCTACACGTGGCCCAAACAAATACAAAGAAAAATAATACAAAGATCGTAGAGTCGCCAATATTCAAGTTAAATTAAACAGGCCTCTAGTAAATTAGAATAAAACAAACGAGAAAAAATTCAGATAAAGAGGCAACAAGGTAATGAATAGAAAATTTAAGTTAAATAAAAATCAATAAAAAAAGTTTAGAACCGCTGAGCTCAAAGCACAGTATAGAGAATATACAGTAGCGACACTTCGCTGATTTTCGTTCTAACCTGCTCGGGGTGAAGGGGGAAATAATGAGGAGCGGGACTTTGAATCAGATTCAAATAATATATTACGTGGAAATTCATTGTATTAGTAATAATTATCATGTATTTGTAATAATTTTATAAAAAAAATTATTTTAATACAGGTCTCGGAAGTATGTTTACTCTATTATAAATTTAAAATGCATTGTCCGGTACAATATGTAAAAATAGCTTTATTTATTATAAATATGAACAATAACAAAAATTTTGTGTACAACACGTAGGAAAAGTATATTTTTCCTTATTTGCACAAATAGCTATTTTTATAATATATATATATATATATATATATATATATATATATATATATATATATATATATATATATATATATATTTATCTTGGTGACAAATATGTATTTTTTAAATAAAAGAGTTTACTTCTTACTTGTTTACACATGCACCTGTAGTGAGAAATTGGTTGAAACACAAAGATAGAACTCGTCGATGTGTCCAGTTTGCATTTATATTTTAAGAGACAGTTAGAAAATCTACACTATGAGTTCCAAAAAATAGTTAGACGAATGTGCAATACAAACGCAAAAATATGCAAAACATATCAAAAGTTTCGTTTTTTCGTTCCCTGGAGACATGGAAAGGTATGTAATATAATTCATATGATATTATAAATTTATAATGCTCTAATTTGTTCAATATTTTTAGATGTAAATTATGGGTAGAAGCTTGCGATAATAAGGCACTTTTAGATGTCGACATTAAATCTCTTCCCAAAAAATATAAAATTTGTGAAATACATTTTTCTTTAAACAAAATACAAAATGGAAAGCGAAGAACTCTCTTTCCTGATGCAACTCCAACATTATTTTACCGAGATTTTACTTACACATACAAATCTTCCATTTTCGAATTCTTCAATGCCAAAATCACCACAACTTTCAACATCTTCCGAAGTATGACGCAACAGTTTACACCTCAAAATTTTATGTTATCACCACAAACATCTTCTCATGATTAATCACAACAAACAGAGTAAACACTGAGCTTCAATTCACCGCGAAAAATACGCCTAAAGATAGATCGCCTCCGGAAGGAAAATATTGCATTAAAATAAAAATTTGAAAAAATTACAGAAGAACGAAAACGTATAACAATTGATGATTTGGAAGCAACTATAAAAGATATTTTACCACCGGAAGTAAGTAATTTTTTTTAAAATGCAAGTAAAGTGTAAAAGAAAAGAAAAAGGTAGACGGTATACATCTGACTTCAAGAAATTTTGTCTAGCTCTTTATTTCATGTGACCAAAAGCATATAAAAGTATTATCAAATCTTTCTTATTACCATGTAAAAGAACTTTAGAACGGTATGAATCCTGTTTAAAATTTAAATGTGGTATAAATAATTTAAATATTAAAACATTAAAATCTAAAGTTAAAAATATGTCTGAATTGTTGAATATGGTGTTGATGAGATGCCATTAAAAGCAAATTTATATTATAATATATTATATATATATATATTATTATAAAATATTTAAACCTGCAAACCTGCTTGTTCTGTTGCTGTCATAATGTTATGTTCTATTTATTGAAAATGTAAACAACCATTAGGTTACATTCTTTTAAATACAAGTTGGAAATCTAATTCTTTATACAAAACATTTACAGAATTAGTCAACAAACTAGAAAATATTGGAATTAAAATTGTCGCTTTTATCAGTGACATGGGTAGTAAATTTTATTAGTTTTTCAAATCTTCTCAAAGTTTCGCCGGAAAAACCATATTTTACTGTAAATAATAACAAAACTTTTTATATATTTGACACTCCGCATTTAATTAAAGCAACCAGGATTAATTTCATATACTCATTTTATTTTAACAATAAAATTACAAGTTGGAAGCATATTGTCGACTTTTATGTACAAGATAAAAAAAATTCCGCTTGCATCTAGAAAATGAAATGAAATATGCAACACAAGTTATTAGTAGAAGTGTAGCAGTAGCGATCGAAACTTATTGCAGTTTTGCCAGCAGAAGCCATGGGAACAGCACAATTTTTAAATATATTTAATAATTTGTTTGACATTCTAAATTCCAGTATTGCAAAGCATCCAAATAAATTTTGTCATGCATTTAATGGAAATCCAGACATAATAGAATTTTTAGATAAAGTACTGTTTTTATTAAATAACGTTAAAGTTTTCTCCGACAAAAATGAAAATATAACAAATAAAATAACAGCCAATAATTGCTGGAAAGTAACAATACGAAGTGTTATTGGATTATGGAATTCATTGAAAGAGTCAGGATTTTCTTATCTTCTTACTCGAAGACTAAATCAGGATGTTTTAGAAATTTTTTTTGGACAAATCCGTAAAGAAGGGGAAAATGCATATAATCCTACACCAATTCAGTTTTGCAATGCTTAAAAAAATTATTTTGCGTTAATTTATTTCGTACGAGTAGTGGTACTGAGAATTGTAGTGAAAACTTTGATTCCATTTTAACAAAAATTCAAGATTTTAAAGAAGTAGTTTATGACGACCAAACAAATAATTATAACATATCAAATACCAAGCATGACACATGTTTAGAAACAGATTATCGAAACATAAATATTGCTGAAGTAAATTCATTCACTTACGTTTGTGGATATTTAATTCGTAAATGTGTAGAGCAGCATAGCTGCAATATTTGTACTGAATTTTCAATTATCACACTTTATCATTTGATATTAAATAACAAATATTAAATATATATTTTTATGTTTTCTTCAAATTTCGCGCTCCTCATTATTACCCCCTGCACGCCGAGCAGCCTGGAACGAAACATAAAAAGTTCCGACAAGAGTATCGCTACTGCTTGTATTCTCTATACTGTGCTCACAGCATGAAGCCACACGAACTAACAAAGAAATTTAGTCACACAATAAAATATAGAAAAATTAAATCGCACGTTTGCGAGAACAGTGTCATAAGTCTAAAAAATGGGATTTTTAGTTAATACATGATTTTTATGTAGAAAATTCTTAACTTTTTACTGCAACAGCGTCCTAAACTGTAGAATGTACAGTATTCTATAAATTCGTAATTATGACTCTGTCCATGGTGAAGATAATTACTTAAGTTTTACAAGAATACTATCGTAAGTTAATCAGGCAAATTAAAGAAAAATTTATAATAATAAATTTGCATGCAAACAGTCATAAGTGAGTTAAAACCTTATTGCCAAAAAATGTAAATTATCATCCTAACTACATTTAGCATGAACATCGTCACAAGTTCAGATGCGCCTATGTTACTATAAACATAATATCTAGTAAGGAATCTCATGGGTTGGCAAGAAAAATGTAACAAGTGACTTCTGACGACGTTCATGCCAAATGTCAGATAATACGGTATGTCATACGACAGTACGACAGTTTTTTTTATAGTAATAGTTTTGTTGTTCTATTGTAAATAATTTATTGAAAATGAACGGTTCCAGAGGTCAGAAATTAGTAGATTTGTGTAAAAGTCTGCCAAGTGAAGTCATGGTAAGTTTCAAATGATTTTGTTATTAATAGTAAATCATACGCTGAATAATTATCATCGATTGATGCAACATAACCTATTATTTTTTTATACAAAATTTAAAATTGCAGTACGAAGAATCTAACAATGCAAAACAAATTAATAATGAAAGCAATATAATCAACTGCGAAACGACTGCGGATCAAAATAATGTTGTCCAAAACTATATTTTGGAACACGAGCAGTATACTAGTGAAGAGAAATTAATACCATTGAGTGAGGAACTTCATTTAACGACCATACATAGTAAACAGATGGAAATACTAGAGAAGTCTATAAACTATGAAATAATAATGTTTGTAAGTGGTAAAAATAAATAAGATTTTTCTTAATGTTTTTACATCGTTTGTTTATCGCAGGCCGAAAATGACCCAAACAATGCTTTGGCTGCAAATGTTTTATTATTAGTAGATAGCAATTTTGATCAAGCTGTATCAGTACCACCAACAACAGAGATTCCTACAGATAATATTAAAACCAATTCTATAGATAAAATGCTACTGATTCCCGATGATACTAGTGTGATAGAAGAAAATTATATAGAAGAAATTGATCAGTTAGATGTTGAATGTGATAGTGTTCTCCGTGCAATTGAAAATGAAATTCAAACACTACATGAAGCTGATGCACCTAATAATCAGGAAACTGATCTAAATAATGAGCGTTTTACTTCAGAGAATGAACACACAATTCAGCAGAATAATGAAAATAACTGTAAACAACTTGATTCTAATTCAGATGTTAACAATAATATGATAAAAAAGGGTAGAAAAAGGAAAAAGCAAGAAGATTTATGAAAACGAAATTTAGCAAAAGCAAAAAGAAATACAGGAGAAGCGTATGTAAATTCCAAGGGAAATAATATGAAAAAGCGACAAATTTGACCAGCTTGTGAAGAAAAATGTATGTTTAAGTGTAGCCAAGCGATCTCAGAAGAATTTAGAAGATTAATATTTAATAAATACTGGGCTTTAGGAAATCTGCAGGAACAGCGTCATTTTATAAAATACTGTTTAATATCTATAAATCCCAAGGAAAAATGTACCAAGGAACGTAGACTTCCCAACAGCAAATTTTACTTCGATATAGATGGCAATAAAATTAGAGTATGTAAATTATATTTTGTAAATACATTAGGAATCTCTGATAGAACAATAAGGACAGTATTAGAAAAAAGCAAAGACGGAATTTTAGAAAATGAAAAAAGGGGAAAACATGAAAACCATAAAAGAGTAGACAGCAGTATTATTTCTGATATAGTTAACCATATAAACAGTATTCCCCGAATTGAGTGACATTATTTAAGGGCTCAAAGTTCTAGAGAATATATAGAAGGCGGTAAAACTGTAGCAGACCTGCACAGAGATTATGTTGAAATTTGCAAAAGTAAGAAAAAGCCTTATGGTAATTATACTATGTTTTACAGAATATTTACCAATGAATTTAATATATCATTTTTCATTCCTAAGAAGGACATATGTAATTTATGTGAGGAGTATAAAAACAGTACTGAATTAGAAAGAGAAAAGATAGAAGAAAAATATAACAAACATCTTAAGGAGAAGGAATTAATCAGAATATGTAAAGGAAGAGATAAGCAAGAAGCTCTTCAAAATAGGTGCATAACAGCATGTTTTGATCTGCAAGCTGTTTTACCGTCACCCTGTGGTGAAATTAATAAGTTTTATTATAAATCGCGTTTATCAACTTACAATCTAACTGTTTATGATATTGGAAACAAAACAGGACATTGTTTTGTTTGGCACGAGGGTGATGGTTCTAGAGGAGTTAATGAAGGAGGGACATGTGTATTACATTTTTTAGAAAGAGTCAGTTCTTTAGAAAAGCCCGTTTTTCTTTATGCCGATAATTGCTCTGGGCAAAATAAAAATAAATACATGATCTCTATGTTGATGAATGCTGTGCAACAATTAAACATACCATCCATAACACTCAACTTTTTAGTTGTTGGCCATACACAAAATGAGGGGGACGCTATGCATTCATTGATAGAAAAACAGAAAAAAAGAACACTGAGATCCGGCCCTATATATATATACCAGCCCAATGGGTGACTGTAATTAAAGATTCTAAAAAAACTGGTAAACCGTTTATTGTAAATGAACTCGATTATGACAGTTTTTTTTACTTTAAAAACTTGGAAACGAAAATTCCAATAAATCTTCAATATAATGAAAAAAATGAACGTATTGTGTGGCACGATGTAACAACATTTAAGGTTGTGAAAAATGAACCTTTTACGTTCTATTATAAAACCAGCTATGGCGATGAAGAATTTAAGAAAGTACAGTGTAAGAAATTACCATCCAAAAGTCCCCTTGAATTGATTCCTATCTACAAAGAACCAAGAAAAATTGACCAAAGAAAATTAACTGGTCTTTTAGAACTATGCTCAAAAAATTACATACTAAAAAATATCACAACTTTTACTACAATTTGTCTGGAGTAAGTACGGAAACAAATTTATATAAAAATTACGCTGAACCTGTACATAATTCGAATGAACAAAGAGCCGAACGGTCAAAGAACCTGCCACTGATAAAAAAATCTGATGTGGCCAGCACATTACCTTCCGTCAGTTATATGAGGTATTTACAAAAATTCTACCGGTAAACTGTTACCAGTAAATAGCTATTTATCAGGTTATAGCTACCAGAATCGTTATTTTAAGAACGCGAGTGGTAAACAGGGTAGATCTATAACCCATGGAAAAAATTGAAAATTTTAAACAAATTACAAATTTGACGTAGTTAACAAACAGCAGAGTCCTACTTTGAACACATTTCCACTTTTACCGCGCACGCTTCGCTTTGCATCACTACCTTTTTTTTGAGATTAGATTCTTCATGAATCCGGTAGTGTTTTCGAACACAGTCGGTAGATGCGGTTATCTACCGGTAGAATTTTCGTAAATGCGTATGTATTTTCTATAAAATCCATACAGAAAGTTCCTTGCAAAAGATTATAAATTTCTTGTATGTACATTACCTTTCGACAGTAGTATGTATTTTATACAAATTTCATACAGAAAATTTCGAGCAAAAAGATCCCGACACAAATATACTATGAATATGTCATTGCACTTGACACTGACATCTTTCAATCAGAATTTTCTTAATATAGTAGCTGTTTCTAGCATAGCTGGCTAATTTATGAAATTTAATTTCTTTATAAATTTATATCTCTATATCCATTTAATATGAAGTATAAAATGCAGTCAAATCGTATAGAGAATACAATGTTCTTTCATATTTATAATAACATTAAATGTGAAAAAATGATATTTAACATCGTTTTTTCAAGAAAAACTGTTAAAATCTGCAAATAAGGGTACTTCCGGTTGACCAATTATAACCAAAATCTAATCAGCTCTTCATATGGATGCAACGAAGAGGAATACGAAAGAATTATAATTTTTGGAATTGTAGTATTAGAGTTATCGTAGACGAAAATTTTGTTACACACACACATCCACACACACACACACACACACACACACACACACAAACACACACACACACACACGCACACACACACACACACACACACACACACACACACACACACACACACACACACACACACACACACACACACACACACACACACACACACACACACACACACACACACACACACACACACACACACACACACACACACACACACACACACACACACACACACACACACACACACACACACACACACACACACACACACACACACACACACACACACACACACACACACACACACACACACACACACACACACACACACACACACACACACACACACACACACACACACACACACACACACACACACACACACACACACACACACACACACACACACACACACACACACACACACACACACACACACACACACACACACACACACACACACACACACACACACACACACACACACACACACACACACACACACATACATACAGACATCATCGTAAAAATAGTAAAATCGTATTCTAGGGACCCTAAAACGTGCTTATTAATCAAAAACGCACCACAGAAGGTAAAAAAGGAATCAAGAACAACAACTGTTAAACATGGAAAGGAAAAAAAACAAACTCTTGGAAGCAAAAAAATGTATAATAAGCGTTGTGTTTAATAGCACTGATTTTTTTGTGTCATTTTTATTTTTCCCAATATTATCTGTAATAATTTATCGAAATATTATAATGTGATAATTATTTTTCGCAATAATTATTTTATCTAATAAATCATATTAAATACGAATATTTTGAATAATACCTTTATTTATTGTTTCACGAAACTATTTTGCAGTAACAGTGTCACATATTTAAAATATTTAATGCAATTTGCAGTAACATTGTCGTATCTTTACAAAATACTCAATTTCTTGCATGCATACTAACATATGTACAAATATTTGAAAAATGGTATGAATAAATATAATTAAATTATTTGTAAATCAATGCTCGATAATAATTTTATGCAATGTAGAAAACTAAAATGATTTAAATTTTGAAATAAGCATTTAGAGGCGCAATAAACATTTGGTAAAACTTCAAACGCAATTTTCTTAAAACAATGTCACTATTACTTATGACACTATATTCGCAAACGTGCGAAATCCTAACAATGAAATAAAAAGAACCAGCTCAACAGTGCTGCTAAGTGACTCGAAAATAGTCCAACTGTGGTTGCACTAACCGGCCAAAACCACATGGCACAATAATAGACCAAACCAAATATAAAAAAAATAATAAACAAAAGATCGAGTCACTTACCAGACACTCCTTCGCTGGATTCCAAAGGAAATTTAAACAAAAAGAATTGAACGAAGAGCAAAAAAAATCATGCTGCCAACTCGAAATTCAACATGGCGACTAAACTAGAGCTCAAACTCCGACTTCGACCCCCCTCCTCGACTTCCTTGATCAGCAATTTATATCCGGACAAAGATAACCCCTCCCAAGTATGCGCAAATAATCAACAAATATATATATATATATATATATATATATATATATATATATATATATATATATATATATATATATATATATATATATATATATAAAAGTACAGAATAAATTTGGAATAAACAATTGGACTATTTAATAAAGTGAAAAATAAACTGGAATAAATTAAATTCGGAAAAAAGGCAATAAAATTTAGATAGAATATTAAATAAACTTTCATTAAACAAACAATAGATGTTTGCAAATGTAAAAAAATTAAAAAAGGTAATTATTTAGATATCATAAATCTGAATTATTAATTGCAAAATATTGTGTAAATTGTAAATAAATGCCAATATAAGGATAAGGTAAGATCCAATGAAATATAAGAATAAAATCTTTGTAAATTTTTGTTCAAAATCGAAATTTTAAATAGTGTAGAAAAAATTATTATAATTATATAAATAAAGTTTTAAAGAAATTGACTCAGTAAACTATAAACTATTTATTAAAAATAAATTTAATTATTCTATTTGGGTACTCCTTTATACTTCCCCTCTACTTAGCGATGTATTTAGTTAATGTGATTAATTAGAAAATATTTTTATTTTTATTAATGGTAAAAATTATACTAATAGCACAAGCTTAAATAGATTTTGTTTACATATAATACCTATAGGTACCTACTTATAATAAATTTATAAGTTTAAAAAAAAAATACATGTACATATTTGCTTTTTATTTTTATCCTAATATAGTTTGAAGAATGTGCTATACGTAAAAGAATAATTTTCAAAAAAATGGCTTTTAAAATTTTTAGTACAACCTTCGCTACTTAGAAAAAACGCGAAAAAGTAATTTGTTTATGGGCAACAATAACAAATTTATGTTATTTTTGAAATATTCTTTCTGGAAATAAACACGACAGTTGTCCTTAATAGTATTCCATGCATTTAAATCATTTGGTTTCTTATTTCATTGCACAGAAAGGGCTTAAAAAGTCGCATGGGTAGCTGAGCTATGTTAAAAACGTGATTTACAGCTAAATTTGCAAAACGGAAGCGCAGAATAGATTCAATATGTCATATGAAAATGTTATAATGGAACAAATTAGTTGTTATGCAACATCATATATCACTGCGGAATACTTTTAAATATTAACCTGAAAAAAATAACTATTAGTAGGTAACATTTAAAATAAATAACGATAATTTCAAAACAGTTATTGTCAAATAACTTCCAAATTTGAAAATACTCATATATAATATATGAGCCCGGCGCCGAAAGAATTGGCCTATATCCTTGTTCGTAACTTACAAGGCAACTATACATTTATTAATGATAATAATGCGCTTTATTTAAATAATAAATTTATTCTAATAACATAAAGTAAAATTAAGAATAATAATTGAATTAGTTTAAACAATAAATTAAATAATAAAGTATATATATCACGGCGTATTACATTGCTGAGTGTGCCAATCTGCTTTATACACAGATATTAGTTGATAATATCAAATTCGTACCGTGTGACCGTTTACCAGACATGACCAGATCGCGACCAAACATTCAAGTACATGGCCATGAGACACCATTAAATAACAGAAAAATAACTAGGCTTTAAATTTAGTAATTTTATACGAAAAAATCTGATGTGGCCAACACCAAACCTCCCGCTATTTATTTTTTATTAATTTAAATATATATATATATATATATATATATATATATATATATATATATATATATACTTACATATTTAGTTATTGCGGAAACTGTATTAAGATCCATTTCATAAAACTAGGGTTCTATTTACTATTTTCTTTTTAAAACGTTACTGTTATTAATTTGAAATGATTAGTTCTTTGACAGTGACATTTATCTGTCAGTTACATACATTTAAGATATGAACTGTGTTGTAACCAAGGAGTTTTGCTTGTTTAAAGCGTAGGCTCCGGGATTAAATTTATATATAATTTTATAAATTTATAGAATATATAGAAAAAGTATTCATGCAAATCTGTAGAACATTTAATAATCTTTAATTTTTATAATAATTTTAATCTCGAAAAAATAACATTTAAAGGTATTTTTCGAAGAAAAACTAGTTTGAGCTTCTAGTAAAGTGCCATTTCCGGTTATCCGATTTACTCCGAAATCTAATGGGCTCTTTTCATTACAGAAAAAGTTCGAAATACAAGGTTTCAAAATTTTCTGAATTATAGTATTTGAGTTAGAGTAAAGGATCCCCACATACATACATGCACACAGGCATCATCGTGAAAATGTTAAAATTGGATTCTAGGGACCTTAAAACGTGGTGACTTAGCAAAATCTCAATATGCATTTTTTAGCACGATCCCTATACCTCCCTTACCAAGGGTAACGGGAGGTAAAAAGAAAATTAATTAAAATTAATTAATGAATCTTTCAAAAATATAATTTTCATATATAATACAAAAGAAACGGAAGCTAATTTTACAAAAAAAATCCATTATTAATTCTGTTCATATTACATGTTTAGTGTTTACTATAAAATAATTACCTGTATTTTGCTGTGATATAAATAAATACATTTGATCAGTTTATTCTTCTTTATTTTGTATCAATGACAAGTTGAGTTAGTACAATACATTTTGTTTTACTGTACTGGATCTGTTTTTATTTATACAATTATAAAGAAAATGAGAAGAACCCTGAGTCTTCTATATAATTGTTATAGAAATAAGAATTTATCACCAAAATACTTATTTGTTACCAAACGCAAGCTCCAGGATAATTCACTTAATCCCAGATATTTATTTCTATCTCAGATTAACTAAACTGTCTTTAAATTAACAGCAATCCATTCCCTCAATAAATAATTATTGAACACCCTTTTTTTCAATCATAATGGCAACAATTAAATTACTTAGTTACCAAAAAAATTGGAAGTGTTGGTAACTTTACAGCTTTGCCTAGGAAATTCAATGAAAAATGCACCGGAGAACGATTTGCAAGGGATGGGGTCAACGCTAATATATGCAAAGTACACGTGAACGAGAAAATCATATGAATCCAATATATTATTAGACTCTATTACAAATAATATCTTGTGTAAAATTCCAACAGAAATAATTTTTGTCTTACATTAAATTTCAGCCCTTCTTTCATCCTAGTTAAAAGCACGGTTAATGGTGTTCTTGCCGTTCATGAAAAGTTAAAAAGTTTACATTAAGCGTCATTGGGAGCCAACACGGAGCGAGGAGGAGTGATTGGCTTCCAGCTGGATTAGAGTGGTTTTTTTATGACTAGATTTTTTAAGTGAATACAGATATTTGATGTTAAAAAAATATACTTTTAGTTTCAAAGCAGAATTTTTAATGTTTGATTAGTTTTACTGATGACAGTAATACATTAACAGTTGTTCGTACTGAAACAATTTGGTGATAAATTAGTTATTATAAGGGCAAATTAGATTATTCATTAACTAAAAATGGAGCAATAAGGTGCTTGTATCATTCATATTCTATAGAAAATATACAAGGTAAAATACAGAAATATTTATAAGCCAAGTGAAAATTTTACCTTTGATTTCTTATGCCGGGTGTTAGAATCATCAGGAGATTAACATAGTAAATCAGTTTTTTACAGACTTTTACCCCCCGTTCTACTTGAAAACAATGGTTGTAATAACAATAAAAAGGAAAAATTCTGCATCAAGTGACACAAAATACTTGTATATAATTTAATATTTTAGTCCTATAAATTAATTATTCAATTTATTCAATTTCCTATAAATAGCGATAGTCATAGCATTTGAACAAAACGATAAACAAATGTTTGAAATTTTCAACTTCTTATCTGTCAAAATTCGTTAAATATGATATTTTAGTTTTATGGATTAATTCTGTTCAGTACTGTAAGTCTTACAGATATGTAAGTTTTAAAAAGTAACAAAACACATATATTCTTGTAGATTAATTTAAAGTTATACATAAGAGTAGCTACAGATCTCTAATGCCCAGTTGCACCAACAAGACTTAAATTTTATGAAAAGTTTAAACATAAAATTCAAATCAAAATTTTCACTATAATAAATAATACAATGTGACATTTCATTTCGATGCAATATTATCAATTTAAGCCAAGTTTAATATTTAAGTTACGTGGATGCAAGTGGCCATTAGACTTACAGATGTGAACAAAATCCACCCATTTCTTTTTAAATTTATAACATTGTTAAACTTTGCTTGGAAAAAATTAATTTAATAAAATTATATCATAACAATATTTGCACATGTTATAGGTTATAATGAATTTTGACAAATAAAAAGTCAAATATTTATCTTTCTGTTCAAATTTATTAATTTATGGGAGTAAAATATTACATAATTTACATATATTTGGTGACATTTGATGCAATTTTTTATATTTATATTTTTGTCACACCCATTGTTTGCAATTAAAACGGGGGGCGACAGTCTACAAAAAAGTGATTTACCAATTTAATTTCCTATGTACACCCTGAAAACAAAAGACACCCGGTATAATAAAAATAAAAAAGAAACCCAATATAAAAATTTAAATTCATATATTTATTTGTAACAATAAATGTGTAATATTGAGTTATTGTTATTTCAGGTAGCGTCTGTCTGTAGCGATTTCAGACAGATAAGGTGATTTTTACGGGCATATCATTTTTCAAATTTCATCATAGATACGCGTGTATAGCATTCTTAGACTAAATTTATGTTAAATTTCCTTTCTTATAAAAAATAAATCACATTACATTACACATTTCTGTAAAATGTCGTCTGCTTTATTACTAGATTTACGGGAAGGAATATTATCAATTTTCGCCAGTTCAACGTTATGAAAAAGTTATTAATAAAATAAAGTATGCTATCCTGCTTTAAACCTTCAAACATGAACTAAACCAAATCAAACATTCATGTGTTAATTATCATTACCAAATATTGCAAAAAATCTCTGATGTTCACAAGTGGATGTGCATGTACATATGATTATAAAAATTGCGCTTTGGTTTGTACACTAGAATAATGTATTTAATATTGGCAACGTTGCTGGACGTCACTGTGATGGTAGTATGAATAAAAATATACAAATTGGACGTCACAAGTACTGGATATGCACGAAGTATAGTATATACGGTGGACGTTGGATCCACTCAGTTTGGAGCTCATAATGTCGTCAAATATATGTAGATGTATTTCGTTGTAAATCCACTTTATTTAAATTTAAACCGAAATTCATAATCAGGGAAAAAATTAGTCGATATACTTCATAATATCGAAACCTATCTCCATTCCTTTCGATGGTTGCCACAATGTCTATATATTAATTAATACTGGGAAAACTTGAGGAAAAACAGTCTGATAAAAACGTTTCAAAAATTTTTTATTACATAGCCGACGTTTCAGCACCAAATATGCCTTCTTCAGGGAAATGTAAACTTACTAAGTTGAAAAATGTTTAAAAAATGTTGAATTACAACGTTTTTCAACTTAGTAAGTTTACAAAAATGTTAAAAAATGCTGAACTTTTACCTTTTAAATTATTATATTGAACCGTTTCTCTAAAAGTTTACAGCTCAACTGACTACTAATTCTTTTTTTATTGACGGCCAGCCGTGATATTTGATGTGACGATGTAGTTACGTTGGCATTTGCCTGGGTTACAGTACTTAATGTACAGTTATTAGCAATTATAATTCATAACCTAACATGTATTAAAAAATTGTAATTGTTTTATTCTTTTCTTAAATGATAAATTTTGAATTAAAATATACTCTATTGAAACTAACTAATTAATTATGTATAAAAAAATAATATATATTCTTTGTGGTTATGCACCAAACAGCAAGTTTCGCAAGATTAAGTTGTTTGTAATTTTTCTAGAGATGCTTCACCCAAATAATAGTTGGTGTCTTCGTGTCTCGCTCTAAAGGAAACATGCTTCTACGGATGTGAAAGAGGTATTAAAATATTTGCAGATGTGGAGACTACTCTATATCTTGTTCTGTAGTGAATTCTCGAGAACAGCATACGCGACGCCACCAGTTCTGTAACGTAATAATAAAGTTTATTCGAATATATACTAAAATAATATTACATAACTATTTCAGGAACTTTGTTACTAGATATCATAAACACAATTTAAAATACATTATACTAAATTTCTAGACAATTTACATGGAAAAATGTCATCACGCATACCGGGTGACACTAAAAAACGGCCCACTCAAAATATTTTTCTATTTATTATCATTTTCTTTATATATTTTTAAACTAGGCTTAAATTTTTTTTATTGATTTAGACATTTGTTTTTTTTAAACAATTGGTCAGGAGCAATGCGTTTTTATGGTTTTAGATTTCCAAGCTGATTGCGTGGATAAATGTTTCAATTAATTTTGTTATTCTACAATTTCCCTCTGATAACAATATACTGGATTTTGTAGAAAATGTGACTCTCTCTGGAGTTAATATTCCAACAATTTATCTTACTCATCCCTATAATACAGACATCTGAAAAGATAATGGTCAATATCGGCTTCATCAGTACCAATGCAACTGCATATATCCAATTCGATGATTTTAAGTTTATATAGGTGACTTGGTAAACGGTGGTGGTTGGATCGTAGTCTGAAAATAGAAGAAATTGCTTTTTTATTTAGATTGGATTTATTAAACCAAGGTTTATTAGAAATATTTGGTTGAATTTGGTAATAATATTTTCCTGTAATGTCGCTTATTTGTTTATATTCTTCTTCTCGCATAGTTTTCTGCTATTTTTATTAAATGAAATATATTTTTCAAAGCCTACCTGATATGACATACCAGGTTAAATTGTCATAATTTTCTCTTACGTTTTCGTATCTTATTTATTCGATAAAAATTAACTTCAGGCATATCGTTGAATTCGTAATTGTGCGTAGATTGTAAATATATAAAAAATATACAGGTGTCCCAGGACGAGCTTACGCTATCATTATTTTAAAAACTAATTAATATTATTTTACGAAATTTGTTATCTAAGGGATTTCCGATATGCCCGTTTCGGCTAAAATATTTTCAAAACAGTAGCTTTCCGGTTTAACTGGAAGTAGACCCTAACTTTCTTATTTTAAATAAAATGCTATATTTTTTATTTTACCATTGAATTGAGGAGAAAATTTTACATATGAAACCATAAAAACATTACTCATGATCAACCACTTCCGGAGTAATTAAACTTTTTTGATTTTTTCACTAATAACGGCAACCTTTTATATCTCTATATATCGAGGATGGAGACGAATTCCTACAATCTGTAAAAACAGTTTTATAAAGAAAGCCTTTGTTTACAATAATATGAATTAATAATTGTCAATTTTTGACAATTGTAACTTCTATGTCAACGTAAAGTTAAACTTCACAAAATTCAAAAAACTAATTATTTAAAACAGAAACACTCAATTTTTTATTATGTAAATGAAATTTGTTGATGATTTTTTGTTCTTTGACCTAATTGTTGTTACAAGTTTTAACAGTACAACGTGTTCCAGGCATCTTTAAATCATAATAATAAGTAATACATTTTTATTAATAAAGACCAATATATTAAAAAAAAAACTGTTTCATTTATACTACCGAAATCTGTGTACAAAGTAGATTGGCGCACCCAGCATTGGGTAATATGCCGTGATATATTTATTTATTTATATTTATTATATTCACTAAGTTTCACAAGATCGTGATTTCAACTGCTAGAGGAGCATCAGAAGAAAGTTCGATATGTACACAATTTCGGGATATATATATATATATATATATATATATATATATATATATATATATATATATATATATATATATATATGTATATATATATATATATATATATATATATATATATATATATATATATATATATATATATATATATATATAGGCACAGGTATAAGAATATGAACTGTTAAGACCGTCGCGCACTTGAGCGAGGGGCAGCGCGGCGTAGATTGATTTTTAGAACCAACGCGCAATTTCGAGCAGTTTTCAACGAGAAACCTCCGCGTTTGCTTCAAAAGATGGACAGCTCGGAGGAAACGCAACAACGCAGGCAATATCAATACGAGACAAATTTACAAATTATTTTGTTTCATCCGTAGGTTCAGTGCAGTGGCAAAATTCCATGGTACAGAGAGACCAAAAAATGTTTAAATTTTTAGATATATTCTACTACATTCTGTAACCAAGTAGTTAATCTCCTATTTGTTGAGTCTGCAATACTATTTTGTACAATAGACATCGTTTAATATGTAAGGAAGTTTCAGAACTAAATTTTTTGAAAAATTCTTCTACATTGTATAACTGAATAGATAATCTTTTTAATTGACTTCATTTTTATTTATAATAATATATTTAGTTTTTTTGTTTTAAATAGTAGTACATATTCAGTTGTCATATCCATATCTATTGGATCAAATATTTAATGAATTACTTAAAAATTCAACATTTTGTAATGTACATTGTTATGTTTACAATTAATAAACTTAATATACTTAGCATATCATACCGGTTATATTTATTTCTTCTGCTACTTCTAATCAGCAGTTGTCTTTCAATGTCTGATTAGAATACTCGACACATCCTATATCGTACAGATCTTTATATTTTGAAACCAGAAGAACTAATTTCTCTTCTGTGTTTGACATTTTCATAGAACCTATACGTATTGTTTAATATGAAACGTGTGAAATTTAATTCTAAAGCGGCTATTTCCAATGTGTCTCGGGCGTATTCAGTCTGATTAAGTAGCTGCGCTATCGCACACTTCAGCTCAGCGAAGCGAAGAGCAGAGAAAAATATTCTCCCCGAAGTATTCCGGCAAGTGCGCGTATACACATAATAATATATTGAATGAAAAAACGGCTCTTCGCCGCGCTTAGCTTCGCCTCGCCTCGCCTCGCTTCGCCTCGCCCAAGTGCGCGACGGCCTTTATTGTTGAAGCATTGAAAATGTCACCTTAAATTAAAAAATGATATTTGTGGTGGTGCGTGGTCTGGCGCATTTTACGCAAAATCATGAGTGTCAAAAAAACAATAGAATAAATAGATCCAAATAAATATATTGGCTTTTAAAATAGACCAAAAAGATAGACCAAACAGATGTCCTCCATTCAGAAAATTTTGAAATATAGACATTATTTTTTGAAATTCTTTTATTAATGCTGCTTTCAGAATGCTATGATAAACAGATCAATTGTTTTGACATATGTCAATATGACAAATATTCAAGTAAAGTAATTTATTTATCATGTTTATTATTTTAGAAGTAAACCATGTCAAGAAAGATACACTAACATTATCTGTATATATTAATGGACATCATTATACGTTCATTTTAATTTATTTTCATTTTGTAGACTTTGTTGACAAGTCTGTATTGTAATAATATTACCGTACAAATACAGTTATTACTTAGTTAGCAGTATAATTTTGTATATGTAAACAAAGGTTTAATCTCCTGAAACCGGTAAATTATTTTACCTTATAATGTATCACCTAGTGCCAACGACGAATTTAATCAATCAAATTTCAGTATATATGTATGGACATAAACTGAGTTACAAAAGTAAAGGGGTTACAATAATATTCATAAGTCCGGGATTAATATTTTTAGGAACGGAGCGTTATTATTTGTATTTGCTCATTCATTAGTTTTCCCATCATTGAAGCTTTCTAAATTTAAAATGATTCTAGGCATATTAAACTTCGTCCTTTGTTTACACAGTGCAATAAAACTAAATTTAAGATGTCATAATTATGGTTGTTTTCCAATAAATGTTTTGCTATATTGAATTGTAAATTACTATGTTTCACATTACTTTATTTTCCTTAAATCTAATACTAAAGTAATGTACTGTTTGCTATTAGATTGAAGGAACATATAGGTAATTAATGTTTATAATTTTTTGAAGTCAATATGTTTTTAATACTAATAGAAAAAGAAAATACATTCAAATTACTTCTAAATGAATATATTTACATTGCTAAGGTCTAGTAGTGGGTCTAGCGCTTATGTCACGTTATCCCCACTCTTACTCCCACCACCGAATACATTGCCCTTATGCGAATGAGGCAACCTTCTATATATACGAACCTTGATACAGACTATCCAAGATAACGTACTAACCATCTCGAGAACTGTAAGAAATACGAAGTTGGTTAAATTAGACAAAAGTTGGTCCATTAGTGGGCCTTTTTAATTGTGTTTTGTTATTTCAGAAAAAATGCATAGGTCACTAGATGTATAGGCGAAAATGTAAATTTTCAGTTTTTAATTTTTGCGAATAACTTCCAAACAATACTAGATTTTGATTTGTACTTTTTATAGGACACTTTTTTATATTTCTTTGAACCGCAAAAGTAAACTTGTTTTAATCACATTTTGCATTATTAAAAATCGACCATGTACTTATTTTGTTATAGGTGTACTACAAATGAAAAACAGCATCTTACATACATTTTAAGAATTTTAATAAAAATATTCCGTAATGACATTACAATACTTACCTACACACAATACATACCTTTTGAACTATGTCTTCATTTGTTGTAGCTAACTGAAGTTTCGCCATCTGAAACATATTGATTTTATACTATTAACAATTATATAGGGTCATTTTTTAAATTATTATAGTTATACTTAAAGTATATACGTACCTATATGGAAATACTATAAGAATATGCTTTGTCACGTAACAATTCCGCATGCAAAATTATTTATCCTATTTCGCGTTCACAAAGTGAATTTTGTATAACTGTTTTTGTGAAAAACAGTGTTACAATGAATACAAGTAATTATTTGTAGGTTCATAAATAAGTTTTTTAATTATAACCTAACTTGTAAGTATATATGTACTTTATTAATCCTTGCATTTAATATTCTTACATTTACTATCACAAAAAGTACCTATCGCGAGGTAATAGAGACCCATTGGTATAGAGTGTTCGAAAATATTTGGCGATTGACTTGACTCGGTAACCAGAAAGGCTGGCCCTTCTCAGCGGGGAGTAAAGTTGTTTGGTGTACAGGCACGAATTATAAGAAATCTTATACTTACAGATTACTTTGTCCGATTATAAAAACCCAAATTATTTACATTTTTCATACTACAATTACAGTTAAGTAAATATTGTGTATAAAATGAGGTAAAGGATATTTTAAAATCAGATGTTCATCAGTACTTTAGTAGTGAACGTAAAAAATGATACAAACGACAAATTTGAGAAGATTATCACAATGGGGAATCAAACACGCAAGCATCTATCCGACTAAATCCAGCACTAAAACTGAAATTCAGGAATTTTTAAACCAGAATATTTTAAAGAATCATACAGTAAAAATGAGTTGCTAGAAATGGCACAAACAAAAGCTGTTAAAAAAGTATACATATGTGATAGTATGGCAGAAAAATTTGGACATACAGTATCAAGACTGCCTCCTTATTGTGTACTAAACCCAATTGAACTAATTTGGGGACAATTAAAATCCAGCATTCGAAGACAAAATGTTTCACCGACTATCAGCGACAATGTTGTGGAATTAATTAAAAGTTAAATAAACAATATTGGTGACAAACAGTGGGCTAACAGTGTTCAGCATGTGATAAACATTGAAAATGATTTTTTAAGTGCCACTAACACTCTAAATAACTTTATTATAAATGTTGGACAATCCAGTGACGAATCTAATGAAGACAGTGACGATGAAATTGTTGTTGATTAGTAGATGAGCGAAACAATGTAAATGTTAACTATGCACTTATATAGGGTGATTTTTGTCTAGGTGTACATAGGAAATTAACATGGCAAATGAGATTTTTGCAAACCGTTGCCCCACGTTTTAACTTATGGCAATGCTTGTGGTCTTAGTACAAAGATAAAAAAATTCCCCGTCCGAAAATATCAAATACGTAGAAATTATCCAATATTTTAGGCCCAGAAATTAATTTTTAAATTTATTCATTTTCCTGTTAATAGCAATAGCCAAGTCAAATTTGAATAAAAAGATAAACAAATGCTTGACATTTTATCTGACATAAATTTCTTTAATCTTCTTATCGTTATACCTGCTAAGAAAAGCTAATGGGGTCAATCCCCAAATATTTTCAAACACTCTATAGCAGTTTTCGGTACGGGGGACAAATCATTCAAATAAAATGCGTAGTAGACGAAGAACAGACGTGCACGTATTGAAGAAAAGAATGTTATTGGCCAGTGGTTTTCTAGCTATGACATAAAATTATATATATTTTTAAATGTTATAGTATCAATTTTTTAGGCTCATTTGATAGAGTATTATTTTTCTGAATTCAACCATGTAATCATTTTATATTCTTACATTAAAAATATTGAGAAAAACGCAATTGAAATAAATTTTATTTCTGTAGTTATCTAAATTATTTATTTATATCATTATAAAAAGCAAGATTTTCTTAAATGGGATGATATATATTTTTAAGCCTATTCGGTAGAGTATTTTTTTCTGAATTCAAGCATGTATTTTATATCTTTACATAATAAAAATATAGAGAAAAATTAAATTTAAATTTAAGTCAATTTGATTTTTATAATTATTTTTCAGTACGCTATATGTATGAAAAACAATTGACCTTAAATTGAAATAAAACAAATATTTGTTAATAATGTTATAAATAGTGTTCTATTTGATTTATATCCTAAATAATACAAATTGACAAGTAGAAGTTTTAGTTTTTTATACATAGCCTACTGAAAAATGACGTATAAAATATTAATTTATTTAAATTTCAATTGAATATTTTTCTATATTTTTGTTATGTAAAGATATAAAGTGATTATACGGTGAAATTCAGAAAAAAATACTTTATCGAATAGGCTTAAAAATATATATCATCCCATTTAAAAAATATAACATTGTATTGTAACTTGAGAACCACTGGTTTAAAAAAAATACTTTTTTCTCTAATCGGATGTCCCCCTTGGTCTTCTGTAAAATTGTCTTATGGTATTTTATTGTCTTTAATTGTATAGAAATTATTTAAGGTAGCTCGTTTAGCTGTTACAGCCCGTATATATATATATATATATATATATATATATATATATATATATATATATATATATATATATATATATATATATCTTATTTCAATTTTTTGATTTGGAGCTCCAGTTCATAGTTATCCGCGTTCTTTTGTTTTTCGAAAAATCGTCATTACTCTCTTATTTTAAGGAATATTAAAAAAAATTGCATATGCTTTCGGTCCTCTAAAACATTTGTGTTTACAATAATTATTTTCTATTTTATCAAATAACAAAATGGCTACCGATCAAAAATCTCAAAAGAAGATATTTTGAAAACCACTCGATCGATTTTTAAAAATAGAACATTTATAAAATCCTTAAACTATCTGCTATAACATTTGTCTGAAACATTTTTTTCGATCTGTCCAAAAAAAGTTTTTATTCAAATTGAATTACAAGATAGATATACAGAATGTCTTAGAAATTGGGGGACATGACTCAACCACAGATTCCTGAGCCCAAAATAAGACGATTTAACTGAACTTGCCTTAATAGGAAAGTTCACCATTTAGCCAGTATCTGCTTCAAAGTCCTTCTAAAAATAATTAATTTTGCTTATAATAACGAAACGCTTTATTCTATTTTAATGAAATTTGGTTTGATAATCCGTATCGATATAGTTCATTTTTTAGGATGGAATTTTTTATTGCTAGTGAGTCGCTAGTGTATGAAACTTGGGTGTCCCGACCATAATTAAAGCTGTTTTTTGGCGACGAACCGTATTCAACAATGTTTTCAAACCGTTTTCGTATCTAACGTCATCGTTTTTTAACTCGCCAAAATGTATAGTTCTAAACAATGACGTAATGTCGTAGTATTTGAATTTGACAAATAGAATTATCAAGTAAAAGTTTATTTGTAACTAGGGTTGAAGATCAAGAACTGCAAATTTTGTTGAACTTAATTCTATGACTATGATAATACCATAGAGCAAATTAATTTCATGCATTTTTTAAGGTATAGTAGTGATATAGAGAGCAATTCAGTAATAAACTGGACAGATACATATTTAGAAGAAGATTTCTATTATTTCGAATGATTCGTATCTGTCAAGTTTGTTTACACAAAACACTGCGCAAATTGTTGAGGTTTAGGCTCCTTTCAAACAGTCCGATACCATCTAAGGTTTTGCAGGCGACCAGGGTGAAGAAGCTCTGAAGAGGCTAATGAGTGGGGCTAAATGTTCCCCACTGTTAAAATTTTACATTTGCCCATGTCATTGAAGGTGTTGGTTGGCCTTAGTAGACATCGGCAAGAGGCAGGGTGATGTCGCTCAGCTACATATGATTATGTACGTAAATATAGAACAATAAACTTTATGCAACACCGACTCATACGTGTTATTATGGTTATTTAAAGAATAATTGAGAAGTCTCGGAGAAATTTGTATTTATTTTTTGCCTTTTCAAATAAATATAAAGAAGTAAGTTTACAAAATTATTTTATTATTGAAAACGTGAGAACACAAATATAAAATCAAACAATTATGACCGGTTGCAGAAACGTTCATCAACGCTTTGTTTAATTACCGGATCATCAAAATGAACAAATGCAACACGATTTTTTGACAGGAATGATTTAAATATCATAAGAAATCTTATGACACAAATCTTTACCTGATTGCAACTATACTCAGCATCGGAGTACAATATTAAAAATTACAAATAAGTAACCTTATATAGCTAGCAAATTATTACATCCTAAAGATATTGACCAATCCCCGTCACGCTGAAAGAGTGGCTTTGATTTATAATAAGTTGAACTGTGGTGACCTCAAGTTACTGTATTTACTTGCAATTCTATAATCCGAGCTAATGACGGGAAAGATCTCAAATTCTGGTATCTTTGACTATTTAACTAATTATTGGAGTTATTTATTTTTTAAAAAAGAAGAAATAAAAAATACTAGTATTAAGAAACGTATATATTAATGAAATTTACCTTTATTTCGGTTCTTAAAAATAGTTAAATAGCCACAGATACCCGAATTTGTGATCTTTCCCGTCATTGCTCAGATTATAGAATTGCAAGTAAATACCGTAACTTGAGGTCACCAAAGTTCAACTTTTGTAAACCACGACCACTATCTCAGCGTGATAGGATTGGCCAATATGTTTAAGATGTAATAATTAATAATTTGTTAACTATATAAGGTTTCTTATTTCTAATTTATAATATTGTACTCCGATGATAAATGTGATGAAATGCACACGAGTATTTCGAAAGAAAAAATAAAGTGAAGAAAATGAATTGTCTTTATCAATTATAATCTAATATTTAATTATAAATATAAAAAATCGAAATAGGAAAAATATTTTATAATTTTTTAAACGTGGTCTAGAAATTGAAAATCTAAGAAATGTATCTGAATGTCATGCTGCCAGAGGCTTATGGGCGGAGCTTGTTGATTTCAAGGGATTGCCGAGTGGTGGCACCACATTTCAATGCGACAAATCTGTGATTATAGATGCTTATTGGTTAGCCTTTTTCTAGTTTAATTCTAAACATTAAGAATTTTTTCTAAATACATTTGAAAGATAAAGGTTCATACTTTGTCGCTATGCTGAAAATTTATTAAAAAATATAAATTAAATCATTTTTTATCATGATGAAAAATTGCATTTTTTTCAACTCTTTAACACTGAAAATGTTTGTTATAAATAAGTAAATGGATTTAATTTTGGTTAAGCGTCATTCCTCAAGGCTTTTATAACAAGGAAATCAAGTCTTCAAATTAATAATTCCATAAATAATGTTTGAAAACGCAAACTAGCAAAGGTGTGCGTAGCGCACTAATCTCGTCATTCGAAAAGACCCTTAAACCTCCTGGCCCTCTCCTTCCACTTCGAAAATGTTTGAAACCACTGCTGCCAGCTGGTTCAAAACTATTTCAAAACGGTTGTAGTGTGACGTCATTGTTTGTACCGTTTTCATTCGAGAAAATAATAAGTTTCAAAACACTACGAACCAGCATTAAACCAGCGTGTCGCCAAAAAACAGCTTAAACTATAACTTTTTAATGGCTATTTCAATAACGTGAGATGATTGTTTTTCAGAAAAGTACAATCAGTATTTAACTTTTCTCTCTCTGCGTAAGTTGTGATATCTGTAACGATTTAGACAGAAGAAAATAAAATGCTAGTGACTGCACCGTGTAATTTTTAAAATAGTTTTTATTAAATTTTTAATGACAATGGGAATTGTTTATGGGTTATTAAAAATTTTCTTTCCGTATTTTAAAACTAATAACTTATCCCTTTGTTCAGCTTAAGTATTTTACTGCCATTATTATAAAAAAAAAAACGATTGAAGGATATTAGCTTACTCCTATATAACTTGAAAAGTTTGAGAACTCATAAATGATTCGTTGTTTGACATTTGAATAGACTGCTATAATTTATTTTATAAATTACACGATACAGTCCACTTACATTTTATTTTCTTCTGTCTAAAACGTTACAGATATCACAAATTTCAAGTTTACTATTGAATGTAACTTTCTGAAAAACGATAATACTACATTGGTAACGTTGCTATTAAAAAGTTATGATCTAATCATGGTCGTGACACCCAAGATTCATACACTAGTGGCTCACTAACAATAAAAAAAAACATCTTAAAAGTTAAACTATATCCATTTGGATTATCGTACAAAATTTCAATCAAATCGAACAAAGCATTTCGTTATTATAAGCAAAATTATTATTAAAAAAAAAAACTGAAGCAGAATACTGGCTAAACGGTGCACTTTCCTATGAAGACAAGTTTAGCTTCATCGTTTTATTTTAAGCTTAGTAATCTGTGGTTAGGCCATGTCCCCCTATTTGCAAGACACCCTGTACATTAACATTTAATATGTATGCGCTATAATTACCTTTTCTACATATGCTTCCGGATTCTTCAAAAATTTTGCCAAGGACTTATGACCTTTAATATGGGCGAACATATCAGGTGTAACTAAGTTGACACTGACGTTCAACTTTGCACCCAATTCTAATAAACACGCTGCTGTGTCCATTGCACGCGCCAGTAGCTCGTCGCTTCGCTAACAATGAAGAGCGGTGTGTAACCCTCGTCGTCTACGACGTTCACGTCCACGTGGCATTCAGTGAGCACGCAGCGCACAAAGTCTGGCTGTAGGGTCCAGGCGGCCCAGTGCACTAGCGACCAGCCGCCCTTCGACGTCAGATCTACACGTGCGCCTCGCGCCATCAAAATGCGCAGAGCCTCAGATGCGTCTTTCACACGATCATCGTACTGGTGCTGCGCACATCCTATTTATATTAGTGATCATTAATTTTATATTGTAAACTATAGCAATAATGGGAAAAACAATTGAATAATAGAAAAGTGCATAAATTAAAAAGAAATCTATTGATATTTTTATAAATTACACTAAATATATTACTGCTTTTATGGTTTGTAGCTTGTAAAATTCGTTATCAATATTTTTAAACTAATTCAAATTAAATAATAATAATAATAGCATCACTCTTCAATTTAATTCAATTTAATTGATTTTCCTTGTTTATAACTCCGCGAACGAAACACATGTAAACAATAATTTTGGAATTATTAGGTGAAGTTTTTTATTCTGAACAATTTATATATATATTCTTCTGTTTTACAATTAACAAGGTTGAAATTACAAACATATGAAAATTTTACCATTGTATATCCCCATGGTTCATAAAAAAGTAGGTACCCTGTATTCGAGTATTAGCCTCATTTTTCAAAGATCATTGAAACATAACTATTGATGTAAATATCAACTGTTTTATAATATTATACAGAGGTCTAGAAATCATGGAGAGATATACAAACTAACAAAAAAACTCAATATCTGAAGTGGTGTTGCACTTTAATTATTCTTACATTTATGTTATTATCAAAGTGAAAAAAATCTAAAATCGAGTTGTATTACTTTCTATTGCATTCTAAAAATTACTTAAAATTGTTAAAATTATTTAGCATTTTTCACGAGAAACAAAGATATTTTGACCACTAATTTTGAGATCACTATACTTAGTTCTTAACTTCGAACAACTTATCCACATACTTTTTATGCTAAAATTAATAAGAAAATAAAGAAATATCGTGCAAATTTTAACATTGTATTTACAGTGTTTACAAAAAATAGTAGACACCCTGTATAGATTGCTAACGACTAATAATTTTAGCAATTAGTATTCCCTATAAATTTTTCGAGCAAAATCTATATTGCTTACCAAGGCATAACATTTGCAATACTGTTATATCAAGACTAGTGACTGCATTAACATCGGCTCCATGTACAAGCAGAGTCTCAATCGCAACAAGGTCCAGGTTAAGAACTGCAATGTGCAGAGCAGTAAACATGAAGTCATTCCGTCTGTCTACATCGGATGAACGTGCAAGTAGCATATCTAATATACTGTGCTGTTTGCTTCGGATTGCGTCATGCAATAAACACAGGTTGTTTATCGTGTTAGTGGCTCTACTACCCAAATCATCCAAAATTTTACTCAAAATATCTTCACAGCCGTTGTGAATGAGATGGTATAAAAATGTTCTCTGTTGAATAAGTTGTTCGTGAAATGTACAGTATTCATTAAATGCATTTATGTTGTGATTTATATATTTTAAAATAAAGTTACTGTGCGAGTGTCCATGTTAAGTATTAGAAAATTTATACAGCGGAAATAAAAGTGATTAAAAGGACTAATATCTTTGTGACATAAAGCTGATACGTCCTGAATTAGATTATGAATTATAATTTGATTTTTTTCTTTTATTATGCTTATTAACGAATAACTCTCTAATAATAATAATGCCTCATTTATTTGTAAATCTTTATCAGTGCTATTGCTCGACTTGTAAATAAGATTAAAATTAGGAAGATCAGATATCATAATATGATTCGAATTTAGATAAGTACTGATATGCAAAATAAGTAATGCTAATACAAAATTATCAAAAGTTTTTTCTATTTTCCGTAAGGTTTTTCTGGTACTTTCAAAAATTGCAATTTTATATGGTTCCTTCGTAAATTCCGGAAGAGGCTTACAGCTTTTTTGATTACATGAATTTTGTAGGCTTAGTATATATTTATGAAAACTAAATTTTATACCCCGGTCATACATGTCTTGACGCAAATAAGCAGCAGCAATTTGTAATGTCAAAGGGACACCTCCTAGTAATTCTATAATCTGATGATAAAACGGCAAATCATTTTCGCTGAAATATTGTCCCAGTTCTTTACGAAACACTTGTAATGCTATGTCCTTGGACAAACTGTTTACATTCAAGACATTGTTACCGCAGGCCGGTTCTTGAGTTGTTAGTATACATACGCAAGAGCCTTTGGTTTTAAAGTCTAGCACACTCAATCTACTTGGCGCGTTGTGAAAAATGAACATGTTTGTGTCACTCTGGAAATGTGTATACACTCGCTGAACTATAGAGTGAAAACTCATATTAACGGTGTATCCCAACAACTTGTACAGATTACAGTAGCCTGCCTCTAATGTATCTTCAGTTTCTGCGTTAATCCATATAACGTTTCGTACCAAGTTCTGATCTCTGCAGCGCTTTGCTAAATGTATCAAAAGTTCTGTTTTTCCAAAACCTAGAGGTCCACTAACAACTACTGGTGATCTGTTTTCGTGGAACAACCACGTTATCAACTGTTGCAGTTCTGTATCACGGCCAAGAAAAGATTCCCTCAATTTTCGAAAACCATAATTTTTATTTTGATTTATATCCATATTATGAACTTTATCCTTATTCTCCATTTTTATATAACTGGAAAAATATGTGGCGCGTTTTCAAAATGATAAGTGTGAAAAAGTATTATAAAATGAGTTCTTGATACTACTTTTTATATTTTGCGTCTTTTGTATACTAACATATTAAAAAAAAACTTTTGTATTAAACCGAATTGATTTAGGGAAATTTGTAATTCGTTTCACATAAAATGCTAAAATTACACTACTTTGTCATTTTTCACACTTTTATTTTCTTCTCAAGTTTAAATTGTAGCTGAGTAGTCGAATTTAAGATTTTCTGTTAAATGTCAAATCACTTAACAATTTTGTTACAAGGAAACTATGCCTATGTAAACAAAAAAATTACATTTTTCAGTGAAAAATTTCTAATTTTTAATACAAATACCTATGTCACATATGTTATTATTTGACAATTGCGAGTAAGTCCATTCGCATGTAATGAATATTGCTTATTGTCATGAGTAATAGCTTACATTATACATTACATTCTCATTGAATAATATACTATTAATGTTTATAATTAAAGATAAGAGCAGGAAACCATAAAAAATGTTACTCCCATAATTTAAATATTATCATATTTAAATACATGTAGTATATTTTAAAAATAAGAAGGTAACATACATTTTTTCGAACATCCTGCATTAAAATTGATTACTAATGTAGCCACGTGAATAATTCTCAAAATCCTCAAACAGCACACATGTGCGTAAGCCATTAAATTAAAGTATTAAGAAATAAAAATTTTGACATGGCATGATATTTACCTTACAAGAAACACACAATCACACTAAATTATTGATTACAATTACTAACTACTGAAATTATTGATATAAACTACGTACATTTATATAATCATACAGATTAGATAACAGTGATTCATAAAACATGTTGTAAACGGGTTTATCTTTCTGATGACACATTCACAGTTAGTTAACAAATTGATCGGATGTATTAAAAATCATCCTTAACCAGTAGGAAGTACTTACTGCCCTTAATACTTAAATAACTATATTATTTTGATTAAAAATTTGCACATCAATCTCATTTTTATTTAAGTTTTTTTGCTATATGCACATATCGCCAGGTGAATTCTTATTTAAGACATATCCAAATATCACACCTTTGGAAATTCAACTGGAAAGTCTAAAAAATTAAATAAAGTTGAATTAAAGACATCTATCTAAAATTTATTATTTTAAACTATTAAAGTACTAATAATCATTATTCTTGCAAAATTTTGTTTGATTATTCTTATGCCTTTTTGAAAAAAAGAGATTTTTTTACCTTTGGATATGAAATTTTCTACACAAATATGTGGCCATATCCTACAAAAATCAAATTAGATTTGGTTGACGAAAATTAACAATTATTTTGGCAAATTTCAGCGTAGAATACGTTATCAACTTCTAGCATATATGGGTACATAGATTGTATGTCTTTTATTTTTAAGCTGTCTATATTGTTTATTTTAGATTTAAGCACCCGAAATTTCGGTAAATCATTCCAAAGTGTAATCGAATTGTTTGCAAATCCTCATTAAAATTAAAATTGTTTTGATATTCGATATGATTTTGATCGTTTTTATTGTATTTTAAATGTTTAACTTTTTTATACGCGACATTGTTGAATTGCAGATACTGACAAAGAGTTTGATAATCTAAGGAGTCTGGTTTATTAAACAGAATTATTTTCAGCTTCGCTTTTCTGTCCGGAATATACGTCAATGCACGCGGTAAATAAATTGGACTGTAGATTTCTCTTCTCCTCAAGAAAAATTCTATATCACTGTTTACCGCATCAACTTCTAAATCAAACCATGTCCTGTTTCGGAATTTTTTTGTTCTATTGACTGAATATCATGATCATTCTTATTTAAGAAATCTTTTAACGCTATTGTCATTACGCTATTTTTGTTCAGCTAATTTTGGATTGTCTTTTACAATATTCTTTAATAATTTTATTAATACCCTTGCTAAATAAAAATCAAAACAAACAACTGCTGTATTTTCATGGCCTTTGCTATATAAATTTCTATCTTTGTCTCTTTCTTCTTTACCTACTATTTTATTACTTGTATAGTGCATTTATTTCTTCTTCAATAGTATTACCTTTGAACATTTTTATGCATTCACAAAAATCGCACCTATCCTTTGTAGGTATTAATGGTGTATAATTAAATTCGGTGTTGAATATGTGCCTATATTTCAATATTTTGACTGGATTTTTATTAAAAACAAATTTACTTTTACGATATAAATTACACAATTTGAACATTAAGTTTTGGGTGTGGATATTTTCTTGTAGATTCAGAACGGCAGTAATGGGAATCCATAACTGGAAAAGAATTGATATGTTCTCTAACTTCATTAAGATTATCATTTGATACACTATTTTTGGAAATTTTTTCCTTGGTGTTTTCGCTACACATGCGGAAGCTTGGTAATGATGTTTAAAAAATAATAAATACGTGCTTTGGTTATATTCAGTGTAGTAAAAAAAATCCTACATACACGAACACGCTCGTTATTAATTTCAAAATTGAACTGATATACATTGAATTTCCTGCTCTTAACAGCTAATATCCTTTTTCTATTTAGTGTTTGTCTGTTTATGAATTTTGCATAAAAATGTAACTTTTTTCTCTTCTGTAATTGACCAAAATCTTTTAATTAAATTCTGTCTCATTCTCATTAATATAACTTGTACATTTTAAGTAACACTTTGGTAAAAACACACTTTTACTCACTTTAGCAGGATATATTTTTCTTTTATCATTTTAGTTTTCTTTACCTTGATCCCTATTTACTTTCTTAAATTTTTTTCCATTTACCTGAACGTCTCATATGCTATTTTGGTGTTTTGGTCGACGTTTCTTCTAATACTAGTAGCGATTCTAATACTTCTAGCGTTTGTAATACTTGCGGCGATTTTAATGATAATGCTTCTAATAATAATGTTGATTCATTCATTTTCTGATTCGATGTCATAATTTAAAATTTCACGGTTAGTAACATTGAAATCAGGAACTTTTATTAATTACTATTATCATTAATTGGGTCTTCATTTCACAAAGTATTGTCATAAAGTAGGCCATTCAGTTTTTCTGGTAACATAAACGTAGGAGACTCATCATCTAAAAATCGTCTTTTCACAAGGCAATTTATATTCATGATTTTGTTATACATAATCATGTTCATTTAATTAATAATAAAACAATATCAAACACTTCAGTAACAATGTTGATTTACGTACCTTGTAAGTACAGATTTATACACAAATAAATAATTTCCACGTATACGCAATTGCTTTAATTTTGAGGTTATAAGTATGCGTGTTACGTGTTGCTAGTTATAGCTCATTTAAAAGGTTGCTTGCAATTGTCGTAGGATATGAAAAAAATGGAACTATTAATGCGTCGTTTGATTGACTTTGGGACATGAGAACAAAAAAGAATTAAGACAAAAAAGCGAAATTATTGTCTTTATGTATCTCAAATTTGGTTATAAGGGTGCGGTTAAAAGCTTAACTTATGATAACAACCGTCGTACGGTCTTCGAAGGCGCTACTAGTCTTTTCTAGATTTTCCATGGAAATAAATCGTGTACCAAACCTTATTTCCTTTTGGGTGGAGCCAAAATTGAACTTGCAATATGACATTGAAAACAAAAGTAACATCCCTTGTAGCGTAATATTTTACCTCGGACTCGGATTTTACTGTTTTGAGATAGAGAGATGAACATCTAAGATGGCCCCTCAAAGGCGCACCACATGTCCCATTTAATATTTAACCGAAGTCGTGTCTCTTATAGTTTCCAAGATCCTAATACTGGCTTTCGAAATCCGGATACACTGTATAACAAACCATAACAACTATATTAAAATATAATCCAAAACTTTTCAATTTTAGTATTTATGAATTTTGTATCAATGGGAACAACAAATTAAATTTTCACTAAAATTGATACAACGGAAGTGATATTTTTCTTGAAGTTGAACAGATTTCCTTGAAAAAAATATATTAAAATGTGATCCAAAACTTCTTAAACTTGGTACATGATTGCAAACATCATATATTTTGACTATAATAATAAACCGGATATAGTGCTTAACTTGGAGCACTGGTAATATGCCGTGATGATATATTTATTTTACTTGGAACTCTTAACACAGATTTTCGAGGAAAACCTAATAAAATATAATGCAAAATTATACACTTTTCTATTTATTGAAACAACAATTTAAATTTGGTTTACAAATGATCACCCGGAAGTGATATTTTACTTATGATATATTCCAAAACTTGTGAAATTTGGTGTTTAAGACTTTTATATCAAGGGGAGCAACATATTAGATTTTGGCTGAAATTGATATACCGGAAGTGATACTTTATTTGAAGTTCTGAACATATTTTAGTGAAAAATATGTTGATAAAATCCAAAACTTTTCAAATTTGGTATAGATTTTTATATTAATGAGAACTACATAATAGATTTTTTTCTAAAATTGATAAACCGGAAGTAGTACTTTACAGAAAGCTATAAACAGATTTTCTTGATAAATATATTAAAACATGATCCAAAACTTATCAAATTTGGTATTTAAAACTTGATTTTGACTATTCTTATATGATAAACCGGAACTGTTACTTAATTTGGAGCTCTTAACAGATACTCGAGGAAAAACATAATAGAATATAATCCAAAATTTCGTATTAGACTTTTCTATTTATTGAAATGAGAAATTAGATTTTGTTTACAAACGATCAATCGGAAGCTCATTGCTATTTTAAACATAGAATTGCCGGGAGGTTATTTGCTAGCCACAATGCTGCCAGAGTTGGTGATTTTTCATCAGATTTGCTAAATTTTAAAGGTATTCGGTGATTTGGTGTGAAACTTATTCAAATTCAAAAAATCTGGTGATCTTTTAATATTTTCATTTTTTGGTAATTTTTATTACTTAGGCAACTTTACCAGCAGTACTGTCGAGCAGGTCCAAAACTAACTTGTGTTTTTATTTGATTACTTAGCGTGTTCGACACTAGATGGCTAGAGCTTGTAATTCGTACGCAATAACGCAACCAAATAACAGATATATTATGCTATTTTCTGGTTTGTGACGTAATAGCAGTCTCACATTTGCAGTGCAATACATACAGTGAAACTCCTCTATAGCGGACATTTGCGGGACAAAAAAATGTCCGTTATAGAGAGGTGTCCGTTACAAAGGGGTTGTACAAAAATTAAAAAGTAGACATTCATTGAAAATTATATGTACTTTATTATGCAAAAAATATAATGTAAAATAAGTCAAAATACATATTGTATACGAGAACATACATAAATGTAAAAAAATATTTTTTTAGGAATTTTGAAAGAATGGTTTAATAAGAGTTTGTTTCTTTAATTTTATTTTTGTCATCTCAAGCTCATTATGAATAAGGAGGTCACATGTAATAGAAAATCCTTTTTCGTCTCCTTTCCTCAGGTAAAATTCCCGTAATCTGGTGATTTCTCCGAGGGCATCTGAATAATGTCTCATCTTGACGGTGTCAGTCAAATCTTCTTTTTCTTGTTCATCTTCATCGTTTTCCTCATCGCAGGTTGGAGTTTGTTGAGGGCAAATGGATTTAAGAATATCGGCAACATCTTCTGTGGTGCATTCTGTTGCGAAATTATTGTCTTTAAAAGCATAATCATCGTCAGAAGTGCCAATAAACCACTGAGCTCTGTTCTGGTGGAAATTTCATCTTCAACAGTTACAGCTGTTGTGGATGGAAAACCTGCTTTATTGAAGCAGTTAATCATTGTTGCTGGAGTAACTTCAGCCCATGGTTTCTGAACCCACGTTACGGCTTTCAACACGTCAATTTGTTTTGCCAGGTTTTGTGCATTTCTAGCTCCATCTCCTTCTAGACTGGCAATTAGGTGTTGTAATGCGAATTTACGATAAAAAACCTTAAAATTTTGGATTACTCCTTGATCCATGGGTTGAGAGGTCGATGTTATATTTGGAGGGAAAAAAATAACCTTGTCGTTTTTCAGGTTTATGTGTGCGTGCGATGTAGCATTATCGAGAAACAATAAAAATTTTCTTCCTTGTTTTCTCATTTTTCGGTCTAGGTGTTCTAGCCACTCTGTCATTATTTGTGTAGTCATCCATGCTTTTTGATTTGCTTTTCATTTCACTCCCAAAGTTTCCACACGAATCCCTTTGAAACACCTTGGATTGAGAGCTTTTCCGATCACGAGTGGTTTTTCTTTTTCACCGGCAAACTGGCACATAAGAGGACAGTTAGACGTTCTTTAGCAACTTTTCCTCCTGAACAAGTCTCTCTTTTGAAACAAAATGTTTTGTCCGGCAATGCTCGATAAAATAGGCCAGACTCGTCGGCGTTGAAAATGTTTTTTTCTTCGCACCCTCTTAATAGGTCAGCTAATTTCGATTGCCACTCATTCACAGTTTCAATATTGACGGAAGCCGACTCTCCACAAATTGATTTGAAAACAATCATATGTCGCAATTTAAAGCGATCCAACCAGCCGTTAGAAGCTCTGAAACTGTCGTATTGAAGTTCAACTTCACCAGCTTTTTCTTTAATCATTGGTCCAGAGATAGGAATATTTTTGATCCGAACTCGGTTGAACCACTCTGGAACAGCTTTATCGATAATCTCACCTGAGCCTTCTCTTTGAAACCGGCGCATTTTTTTCTTTGAAGAATTTTCGCGAAATAAACGTAGAATCTCTTCCTTTTTTTCAAAATGTTGGCCACTTGCGTTTTTCCTATCTGATATTTTTCCGCAAGTTGACGAATAGAACATGCATTTTTATTTTTTTCGTGTATAATTTCCAGTTTTTCTTTCAATGTAAGTGACTTATGTTTTGTAGGTGTCATTGGATTAATAAAAACAAAACATTTACGGGAAGTATAATAAAGAACTACGCGAGCTCCACAGATTAACTGGGAATCCCTTCATAACCAAACAGGAACAGATGAGAGCGTCACCACGCTGCGCATTACTTGTGGGGTGGGGATGACTGGCAAGCACCTGTCTATTTTGTGTCCGTTATGAAGAGGTTTTACCAGGTCGCGGGGTAATGATAATGGTGTCCATGTCCGCTATACAGAGGTTCAAAATTATATATTTTCCTATTTTCCTGCCGGGACCAAAAAAAATTGTCCGTGGAAGAAGTACATATTGCGCCGTCGCCGTGTAGCATGGCAACTGGCAGCTACGCATTCGCTTATAGGCTAGATATTTGAACTTTATTTAAAGTCATACGGAGCAGGTATGACAGTTTCACAATGTATTTATAGATATTTAGTTATAAATGTTGATATGTTCCTTGTGAATTTGTAGGTGTAGTAAATTTATTTGTGGTATTTGCCAACCAAATTTTAATCTCAGTACCAGAAGTAGATAACAGGTGCAAAAAGAATTTATGCAAAACAGGTTTGACAATTTAATGATATATTTGTTGATTTTTACTAAAAAATATTAATTGTATATTTGTAATTATCAATGAAGGTTTCCAAATTTGTTAATTAAATGCCTAAAGGACTATTAGTGTTTCTGCATGTTTAATTTGAAATATAGAGCAGATATAACAATTTTATAAACATATTGTCATTTAATTATAAATCCTGTTTGTAGACTTAAAAATGGATAGATATAGAAGTAAGCTCTACAAACATAAATATAATAAATCTTGGGAAAATATTTTTTCTTGAATAGCTCCCAGCAAGAAAGGTGAACACTTCTTTTTCTGTCAATCATGTGGTAAAGATCTAATCGGTGGTATTGCTGCCGTAAAAAATACGAAGAATCAGAAGGACATAAAACAAAATCGAAAACAATAACAAAACAAAAACCAATTAACCAGTTTGTTCAAGAACAGACACTTTTGGGAAGAGAAATTCGTCAAATGGAAACGAAGCGTTCTTTGTTCATTGTGGAACATAATATTTCATTCAATACGGTAGATCATTTGTCTGAAATTATAAAAGAATTTGCAAAATATCCTGAAGCTGCAAAGAAAGTAAAACTGGAAAGAACTAAGTGCTCATCGATTGTAAAAAATGTCACAAGACAAGGCGCGTTTATAGAACTTTTTAAAAAAATTAAAAAAGACCATTTTCTCTCTTAATTGATGAATTTACGGACTAATCAAGTATGCGAAATTTGTCTCTAGTTGTCAGGTTTTTTGATAACTATGATATACAAGATGAATTTTTGGTCCTGCTGCCTGTTGCTGTTGCCAATGCACAAAATCTGTATAGTATAGTTTCGATTTTTAATAATAATAATATCCCATATAAAAATTCAATTGTAGGTTATACAGCAGATGGCACAAATAGCATGATGGGTAATAAAAATTCGTTACAAGTACTGTTAAAAATTTAAATTCCAAACTTATTTGTTTTAAAATGTTCTTGCCATTCATTGGATTTTTGCGCATCTGCTGCTTACATAACTTTACCTAGATGTTTTGAGGGTCTTGTTATAGATATTCATTCATATTTTGAACATAGTTACAAACGACAATCCGAATTTCAAAGTTTTGTGAATATTAAATCACATAAAATATTATATCCTGCACAAATGCGTTGGCTCTCTCTTTTGTCAGCTGTTAAAAGGGGACTAGAATAATTTGAAGCTCTAAAATTGTATTTTCGATCTCAATATTTAGTTGACAGAGTGGAAGCGTCTGAGAATATAAATATAATAGATTATCGAATCCTATAAACAAATCTACTTAATATTTTTAGAGTTCGTTTTACCGTTTTTAATTGACCTTAACATAGAATTTCTCTCAGAGAAACCTAAAATTCATTTAATTTATACTTGCATAAAAACAGTTTTCCATACCATACTATAATTTTACATAAAACCTGAATATTTAAAGATTCACGAAATTTCTTCCATCGAATATCAAAATCACAAGTATTTTCAGAAACTGGAAGATATATATTTATTTGGGATCCGAATTAGCTGCTGAATTTTCTATTAACTCAAACAAATACGACGAACAAACAATAACAGAATTTAGGAAGAAGTGTTTAGCATTTTTTCAAGAATGCATTCTATGTGAAAGCATTGAGCTTTCTTGATCCAAAATATGTTGGGAATACTGTTTCTCTTGGCCCTGTAGTTCATTATTTTTAACATTTTACATCTGATGTAAATGAACTGGACAGAGAATTTCGCCTTTTGAAAAACTCAGAGCTTATAAATAATCCAGAAAAAGATTCACTTCTGTTCTGGAAAAATGTCTTTCAAACTAAAAAAAAGATAATTAGCCTTCCCATTTTTAAATGAATTTGTAGAAAAATTATTGTACTTACCACACAGCAGTGCAGCAGTGGAAATAATATTTAGTATCATAAACTTAAACAAAACTAAATTACGAAACAGACTGAAATCTAATACCATGGCTGGCATACTTCACACAAAAAAACTGATTTCAAAATCTAGTTGCTACAGTTACCAACTAGATGATAATATGCTTAAAATGTATAATAGTGATATTTACACAAAAGAGAGTAACAAAAATTACTAATTCTGTAGGCCTAGAGCAGATACGTGACTCGAGCAACCTTGAAGTGCTTGGAATCAGCTGAATTGTGTGCGCTTGTCACTCTGACAAGTCCAATGCTTTGACTTATTTTGCTTTCGCGCTAGTAAAATATTATTATGCAATTTTGAGGCAGTAAAACAAATAAAATTAAAAATAATAATTTTTAGCAGTTCAAAATCAAAATAAATTAAACATTGGCCTTATCAAAGTACGCGTACACATATCAGCTTATTCCAAGCACTTCAAGGTTGCTCGAGTCACGGGTCTGCTGAAGCCTTATATTTATTTATGTATATGTAATTATATCTTTATTTATGTAGAAGTACAAAATTGTATAAATTTTTATTTTATCATTGATATAAAAAACATTTTCGTTGGCCGAAAAAAAATATATACAATTAATACTAGTTCTTTACCTATTCCATTCAATAATTTAATAAATAGATAGTTTGTTAAGATAACTAATATTTTGAAATAATTTAACGGTAACGCAGTGTAACGTTTTTTTCTTTTTGTAATGTAACACTATTTCTGGTAATTTTTGTAAAGATTTTCTGGTGAAAATATTTATAAACGTCTGGCAACACTGCCTGGCCACATCAGATTTTTTAAAAATATCATGACATAAATACATAAGAGAAATATTATGAACCTAACTGCTAAAAAATTGTAGTTATATAATATAATATTTTCAAAGGAATGAATGAATGAATTTAATGAAATTAGTTTTATTTGTGACATTCCTTCATGACAGTACTGATGATCATTACGTTACAGATATAGGAGTTTCCAGGCAGAATATAAATTTAGCATGAGAAGCAAAGCCTTGAATATGGATATATCCTTTTAATGCTACAAAACTTGTGTACAATTAATTAGTGGACAGAATTGATTAAAGTTCAGTGAATGTGTAGTGCTGCGATCCATGTGAGTTGCTTCATTAAATTTATGCAACTTTACAAGTTCATACAAACGGTTACTTGATACAGAAATCAAGATGCTTAATTAAAACAAAAGTTGATCTACGGCTCAGCTTGATTCCTTAACTAGTTGATCAGTAATCAACAAGCTAATTCTGAATCAAATATTTATATTTGTTTTTCTATTTCGGTGTTCTTATGTTTCTATAAAAGCACTGTTTATCACTGAAAACACGACGTTTAGAAAATCTATAAACGTACTGTTTTTGGCGCCTTTCGTATTCTAGAGGTGGTAGTCATGACAGATGAATTTCATATAACCTCAAAATGGTAAGTTGTTTTTGTTGAAATATTACTTCTAATTATTGATTTTTATCTTTTTCCAGGTGATAAGACTAGAAAGAAGAGAAATTTATAGCTATAGCTGTGTTAGTTCAGAAAGAAGAATCTGTGAAGTTAAAACCTTTCACCTTAAAAACTATGAAATGAAACAATGCGCTCAGATTTGCTTTGTCAAAATAATTTAAACGGTAAGTTTTATTTATTACAATTTAATTTTATGCTAATATTTCAATTTTCAGCTAATTGTATTGACCTGTGTGAAAACAGCAACGGCAACGGTCAAAAGAGTGCAGCAACCAGTGCTGCCGCTGACGATTTTAGAATGGTACTAACTTGATAATAAAAAAAAGTACCGAAAAAAGTACTGAATTTGAAACTGCGAATAATTAAAATTGACTTTATCAAACATTAATATTAAGTAAAAAAATGTAAATAAAAATGGCTACATTTTTTTATTCGGTTTATTATTAATTAGTTTACATAAATTATACCTATGTACGACACGTATGAAATGCAATAATGCAAAATAATAATAATTTCTTCTTGTAAATATATTATAATATAAAAACGAAATTAATACTCTTATTACTCAACTCCAACAGTGGAGTGAAATAATTATAATCAATCACAGATAATATAAGTATAGCACAGACTTATGAATAATGGCGCTTTCTGTACCGCTAGAAAAATATAAGTATGAATAATATCGCATCAATTATTATTGACAAATGCAAACGTTCCCGTTAAATATAAGAAAATGATGAGAGAACATCGAGGTCTTATTTAAAAAGGAATCGTTGAAGTTTATCCTTGTTTTTATTTCTTTGCACAGTTTATAATAAAAATTTAAACATTTCAATCTAAATTCTAGAATGACAGAATCTTGAATTTCTGCAGAATGATCATTAAGATATAGTTGTACGCCTGGTCCTAGATATATTTTCTCAACAGGAAGAAAATAATCTGGATTTGCTGGATCCAATATGTGAAGTGGGGTATTGCGAATCACTTCTGGTTTGATAAAAAAATTCAGAATTAGTTTATAATTGTAACTAATATATGTGACTAGCATATGAATTCTTGGAGTTTTACTTTGAAACTCTCTATTCATTTTATTTACAATATTTAGAATATGAGATAAAAATTTAACGTATAAACGAAACAAATGATTTCTTAAATTATTTAATTATTTCATTGGCATCAGAAATATTTTCTTCTAAATATCCTGCTTGAAAATATCAATGCTGACCACTGTTCATCAATGCGATCAACAACCATCTGAAGTGATAGCCATTTAGTCTGGCATGATCTTAGCAGTGAATGAGGTTTAACATTCACAAAATGTTGAAACGTTTCAAAATCTTTTTTTGCGTATTGCACTATGACTAAAATAGTTATAAATATTTTTAGCTAATTTATCTACCGTTTCCGGCAATACCGCACATGATTTTGAAGCACATAAATTCAAAGAATGCGCCATACATCTCATCACAAATAAATTAGGCAGTAATCGTAAAAGTTTTGCATGGACCCCGTTTTTTCCTCCCATCATTACATTGGCGTTATCGGATGAAAAACCAATCAAGTTAGTCATTGGAACACTAAACTTATTTAATAAATCTATTATACTATCAAATATTCCTTCTGCAGTTCCTGAGCTTGGTTCGATTAAACTAAAAAAAGTATCTTGAACTTTTTTCTTATCATCGTTGTATAATCTAACGACAATTACTAAACATTTCTTAGTTGAGACATCCGTGGTTTCGTCAACAATAATTGAGAAGAAAGTAGTTTGTAATTGTTTGACTATTAAATTTTGAATATGGCGCAATGGCATCTTTAATAATTTGGGTAGTTTTTGTTCGGGAAGAAGTTAGATTTTTAAAAACATTTGAATCCGGATCCAGGGATCTTAACAAACGAGGTACATGTTCCATTATTAAAAAAGGAAGATTATGTTCTGTTAAGAACATAGATAATTTCAATGTTGCTACTTTAACCGAATTAGAATGTACTGTATCCGCAGCATTTTCTATGGCAGCATCAATTTGGACGGCCCCTTTCATTTTTTGCATATTTTTTATGTGACAGGTACGTGTAGCATGTCGTTGAAGGTGATTTTTCCCTCCTTGTAATGTTTTTTGACACACGCGACAGAAGGCTTTTTTGGTTATTTCTGAACATGTCAACCAATTGGAAAATTCCTATGTAAATAAAAATTTTAAATCAGTACAGTGATTGATATGAACACAAAATAAATTACCTAACCTGTTGCCATTGATCGCGAAATTTTGTATCGTATTTAATTCGTTTGGGTTTCCGTTCCACTTTCACTACTTCTAAATTCCCAGTAAACACAATACGTTCCCTGCATATACATTTTTTTAAGTTTTATATACATAATATTTAATGGATATTATACTCATATCCATTCTTTCATATAATTTTGCAAATATACATAATACATCAAATAGTTATCTATGTACATTTTGACATATCCTATGTATATTTTACAATGTATATAATGTGTATATACCTTCCTCACATACATTGTATGTATACGTTTATTTGATAATATACATTATTTATACATATGGGCACATGCATTTTTTTGTTAAACAAATGTTTTGTTTTAATAAAGATCTTATTATTATTTATAAATCAACAATGAAATCATGAATTTAAGTTATTATTCAGTTATTATTTCATTTAAATTGTCATTTGCCACATCTGCGCCATCTGTGATTATCTTTTAGAGATGGTATTGTACGCGCATGCGCTTGTCTGAGGAAATCAGCTGTCGGTCGTTTTTCTGGTTCTGGTTATAAAGTAAAAATTTTTAGGCAGAGGAGTCACGTCATCAAACTTTGTAACTAGATAATGACGTATAATGACGTCACGAAAATAGTAGATTTACATGGTACACTAATTTAATTTTAGAAAATAATTGTATTTACCTGCGATGCTATTTATGTGATCAAGTTAATTTATTTAATAGTCGAATAATAATTGAATATTATTGTAAAATTTAATATATTTCCAATTTATGGTATTAAAAATTCGGTGTAGGGCACACCGAGTCGGGTTTCAGAAGGAATATGGGGAATAAATGAAGCACTTGATAAAAAATAAGAAAATTAATGTTAAATGACATTAAATATATTTAAAAATATATATTAAATATGAAATCACATTTGCACATAGCTCTTGCGATTGTTTCGATAATGCTTTCGGCATTGTAAAACGACAAAACACCAATAAAATGAAAGAGACAAAACGAAAATCACAACTGAACACAGAAAGAAATGAACAGTCAGTACAGTAGTGTACAGAGGTTATGAATAAATAAAAAAACAAAGAAACACAACTCGAAAAACAGTTACTGTTTGTATTGAAAAATACAGATTTGATACGCAACAAGGCAACAGTAATGGAATTCTGAGAAAACACAACAAACAACGTAGACAAAAATATTAATTATACGAAAAAGTAACGAATAACTAATGACAGTCGACGGTTGACAATTCCGGGAGAAACATGTCATGTAAACGTTTAAATATTGAAATCCAATAGTACCAACATGTGGTGAAAAAATGAACTACAATTATTTTAAATAAATTAAAACTCATTCAAAACATTATGTTCGACTTTAAAATAATTGTAAATTTAATTAAAATGTACTTTACTTATAGTATGCAAAAAATAGTATTTATTTTCTTCGTTTTCCTAAACATATACATCACTCGGCCAATACTACAGTGATTTTTCATTTTGTAATGAAATGATGACGTGACTCCTCTGCCTAAATTTTTTTTACTATAGTTCGTGTTCGTGTTTATAAGTGCTCTGTGTCTACATTTATGATTTAGTAATCACTAATCAATTATTATTGATAATATTATTAAATACATCCTTATTACGTAAGTATAATGGTATTTTTTGTACTTATATAAATATGTTTGTTGAATTCAATAATTTTGATTTGGAAACTTAACCTATCTTACAGAACTTGTATGTTAACACATCATTACACATATTGAACAAATTTGTCACTGCGGAATTGTTATTTAAGAATGAATCGCCGAAAAAACGTCTCAATAAAAGGACCGCCCACTCTCAAGACGATGAAATTATTAAAATAATAAAAGCATGGCTTGTCCTATCAAAAGACCGACTAGAAAACAAGCAGAAAACGTAAGTGTTTGCATTAATTTAGTTTACTTTTTAGATTTTACTTTTTATTTAATTTGTAATTAACAATTTTTATCGAGGATAATTTTTAATGTACAGGCTGTCTCATTTTCGAAGTTTTTAAAGGTATCTCGGATAATATTAACGATAGAGCAAAACAATTTGCACATTCCAAAGTTAACTTTTCGAGAAATAATAGTCACCACAGGAGTTTCGATCTTCTTTTGTTTCTGAGCTACAGACAAGAACTCGTTTTTCGCTTATTTCGAATATATCTCATATCTTATTTATTGTGATAGAGAAAAATTGTTTTACGAAATTTTCAACCGTAATTAGACTTTTTGAAAACTTAATAATTCTCGAGATATATCAGAAACTTATGATTTTTTAAATGGGAACCTATGTTGAAAATTATCTCATCGTTTTGCTTAATTTATAAGCTTTTCAATAATATATAACAAGTCTACATTCTTTTGTTTTAAACATGAATAAAAGATAAATTATTAATTTATTGGAGTGAAAAATTGAAAATTAATAAGAAACAAATGATAAAATCAATTAAAAAAATATTTTTTAAAAAATACTAATTACGCCATTTTTTTCTACCTACAAAACAGTTGAAAATTTGTTAAAACAATTTTTCTCTATCATAATAAATAAGATGAGATATTTTCGAAATGAGCGAAAAACGAGTTTTTGCCTGTAGCTCAGAAACAAAAGAAGATTGAAGATTCCTATAGTGACTATTGAACTTTTCTCGAAAAGTTGACCCTGGAATGTGCAAACTGTTTTGCTCTATCGTTAATATTACCCGAGATATCTTATAAAACCATCGAAAATTCGATATTTATAAAAACGGACAAAAATGAATTATTCCATATAGTCGTAGATAAAGTATAATATATTATTGCTTATGCTATTTTTTCTATTTTCCACAGGAACAGGCAATCTTCAACACTCGCTTCGCCAAATCCAAATTTACATTCATCTACCAACAATGTGTCTTACTTTTTGTATTTTTTTAAAATAAAATGTGTAAACAACACAATTTTTAATTATTTTTATCGTTTCCTCCAATAAGGGCATTTGGGTCGGTTTGAATATAGGTTAATTAAATATATTTTCGGTACGAACTATATACATACATATCAAGAATTTAATACGTACATTGAATATGTATTCTATATCTATCATACATACCCATATAATATGCAGTGAATATTATACGAATATAAAATTTATATTCGCGGGATGTATTATGTTCATACTTACATGAAAAAACAAATAGAGTGTATATGTATTTCATGTCCTTTAGACATACCTATGTATATGAAATGTAGATTAAATGAACGCGAATGTTCTGGACAATTGTATATGCGAGCAATATGAATTAAACATACATAATGTTAATAGTGTATATCCATAATATATATAATTGCACATATGTAATATTTAATGTATATCAAATGTATACGTTTGTGTTTACTGGGTTTACAGGTGTATACTCGTAATCAGAAGAATCAGACGAAGATGAAACAGTTGCTGTTGCAGTATCATCATTAACCGACTCATGAACTTGAACATTGGGCATTGGTGTTTGTACTTCATGTTTCTCTTTGGCTTTCATACGAATAACAAACCTATATAAATCAATTATCTATTATTGTTATAATACGAAATAACTTAAATTTGCTTACTTGTCCATGTCTTCTACGAGATTCTTCAGAATCACGAACACAACCGTGACACCACCAGAACACGACAAAAATCATCCACTGCTTACAGTTTCAAATTCAAACTAACCTTGTTTTAACCTATCATTATCACGTAACGTATCGACGTAACCATTCGAAATGAAATACCAACCTACAGACCTACACAACCCAAATGGACAGCACAATCACAATGCACATGTACATAACTTCAATTCAAATGCAGTGCTAGTCAGAACTGCCATCTACTGTCCTCGGTATAAAGTAACTTGCTCTTTTCACTTTTAAATTTTTATTAGAAACTATAGGTCTGTTCGTTTGTATTACACTAATTTGTACAACATGTACTGAGAACTCGTCATTAGTGCAGTTTAGTACAAAATAGTACACATATTTTCTAAATACAAATGAACACAAATTAGACAAGTTAGTGCAAATTATAGGTTAACTAGCAAAAATAATAATAGTTTTCATTGGATAGGATTTTTTCATGTTCATCTCTTACAAGAAAACATTTATTTTGGATCATATTCAGATTAGATTTCGTTTTTTGGAAAAATATAATGTCGATTACAAGTTCACATCAGCCTGTTTGTCAAATTACTGTGACGTTAAAAACTGCACTAAGTGTACTAGCTCGGGAGGTTCTGACAAGTTAGTGCAATACGCACGACTACAAACGAACACATTGCAGACAATTTAGAACACACAAACGAACATATTTTTCACAAAATTACAAGTTCGTGCAGCTAGAACCATACAAACGAACAGGCCTAATATTGAAAGTAAAAAAGGACCAAAATGATGATTTTACAAAAAAGTGGTACTTAAGTACGAAAGATTTGAAAAAGTACTGAATTCAGTACATATGTACCGAAACGGCAGCACTGGCCAGCAACGAGTAAACGAAAGCGCACCGTTAGACAAAGTCGTGCGCAATACCACTAAACCAGCAACCACCAGCAACGGAAATTAGTATTAATAACACGTGTAGTACTGAAGCAAAAATAAAATGTTATTTAAACTTGAATGTATCACTTTAACATTCATAATAAATATAAACAATAGTCTCAATATTATATAACTTGTTATGCGTTACGACCTGTAGGAGAAAAATTTTTTCCAGGAAAGTAGTTAGGTATAGTACAATTCGAAATTTAAATAAATTTGATATTTAAACTATCGTATCTCACTATGCGTTACGCATCGTAGGGGATGAATTATGAACTATTATATGAACGGTATTCCAATAATACATACGTGACCACTTAATGCTACGAGCCGTCGGGGATGACTTATAAATTATTAATTCTCAACTTACACTATGCGAGCATAAGATATTTTTTTCTTACTTTATCGCATTTGTATCCAATTCATATTTTCAGAGTCTACCAAGAAGGGTATCCTAATTACTGCATACGCAACCACTTGGCGCTACATGCCGTTGGGGGTGACTTATAAATTTTTAATTCTAAACTTGCACATGCGTGCTCGTGCATTGAAAAAAATGTTTTTCCTTACTTAAACGCATTTGTATCCTACGACGGCTTGGAAGGGTCAAGCCGTACAATTTTATTTACTGTAATCCCGATTTTTAAATTCAGGATCCCGACTTCAAAACTCGGGATCCCGACTTTTAAACTTGGGATCCCGACTTTTAAACTTGGGATCCCGACTTTTATGCTCGGGATCCCGACTTTTAAACTCGGGATCCCGACTTTTAAACTCGGGATCCCGACATTTAAACCCAGGATCCCGACTTTTAAACTCGGGATCTTGACTTTTAAACTCGGGATCCCGACTTTTAAACTCGGGCTCCCGACTTTTAAACCCAGAATCCCGACTTTTAAACTCGGGATCTTGACTTTTAAACTCGGGATCCTTACTTTTAAACTCGGGATCCCGACTTTTAAACTCAAGTTTTTCAAGTCAGAATTTTTGAAATAAATGACTATTTGCTTGTTAATACTCGTAACCTAACTGTTGTGGTTATTGTAAAGTTGAGGTAAGTAATAATTAGCTCATAAATTTTATTAACTAAAAATTGATCTATTTTCTATTTTTAATTCTTTAGACGCACAAAACATGAACGTCCTTGTTGGAACTTGTAACCTACATATCTAAAGTTGTTCGTAGTTTTAAGTTTATGGTAAGTAACAACTTTTATTTACAAATGTTTTATCTTCATTTATTAATTTAAGTAGTAATGGTTCTAAAAATAAATATATTTATTCGAGGGAAAGAAATAACAAATCTTAGAGCAAAATGAGGATTTACCTCTCGATTCGATTTAGATATAATACAATATTTTTTTTAACCAACATAAAATATTTACAAGTAAAAGTCAAATGAGTAAAAGAAGACGTCTACCTCAAAAATAATGAGTATACACAACTGAGAGAAGATATGAAATATTATTTTATACTGGTTATAGAAAATAGTTACTTATGTATCACGAATGTGGAATTTATTTTGAGAGGCCCGTTAGACCGAGAAAAATAAACCACACGAGTAAAATAGTAGTTATTTATGTACCAAGTGAGTAAAGTATATCTTTTCTTCACGAGAAGGAAAATTTGCCGAACGAGCCGAAGGCGAATGCGCAAATCCTTCGAGTGAAAAAAATATATAATTTACTTAAGAATTGCATACAAATTTTTTTTACGTCTGCAATGGGAGCATGAAAAAAAGTGCCGTAGCGTTTTATTTATTTCAGTCCGCAGCGTTAAAAAAGTACACTTTTTTCACACTTTCATGTATTAAAAAAAGGCATACTTTATAAAAAAAGGGTACTTATTTTAACAGACGTAAAAAAATGAACTTCAGTGCCAAGGTACTTAAATTACCTTAAAACAATTATCAAATCGCTGGCAATACTACTTTTGCAGAAATCGTCGTATATCGCTGCCGATATCTGAGTATTTAGTGACGATTTTTGTGCACTTTAATAACGTTTTCAAATAAAATATATTTATGTATCTTCGGGAGAAAATAAACTAACGAAGATATACGTATCAATTAAAGGAAAATATTTCACTTAATTTTCACAATTTCTTTCATATTCATTCAAAATCCTTATTATGGAAAATAAAACAAGAAATTGCACAGCAAAAAATTGCCTGAAATTTTCATTTTTATGAAATAAAAAATACAATTAAATATATAATGTATTAAGCCGCATTCACAGCCTTATTTTAATGGGAGCGTTTGGGCAAAGCTTATCGTAGATGGCAGCAACGGACTAGCGTACTACAAATGCAAATTTGTTTTACTTTTACAAACACAACAGAACGCATTTTTATTTATGGACCTAACCCTGTTACTTGTGTTGGCGCGAACTGTCAATTTTCTTAACAAATTCTGCAAATTTTCTTAACAAATTCTGCAAATTTTGTTACACTTTATGCTAGTGCGCTATACTACGTGTAGGTATTTCTCTACATACTTCCAGAAAGTACGCTAGTCCAGTGCTGCCATTAATTCGCACAATAGCCACCAAACACTCCCATTTTTATTAAGAAACTAGTTAATATTACCATTATTTCACGTCCTAACATAAAGTACAATTTTTATCGGTAAATGTGACAGCTATTTCTTGAAGGAGTGGTAATACAAGAAAAAAATAATAGATAGCGCACCAAAAATTTCTTTCTCTTTAATAGTACGGGGAATCACAAGTCTCTTAACAGTAAACAAGAGAAAGCAGTCAACGTACAAGGTTAAATTATTTCTCCCATAAAGTATGTATACATTTTTGTCTCATATTTTTACTTGTAAAGCACAACTGTAATCGTATAAAGTATAAAACCTTGCATGGATTTAATAATACGATATCAGTACTTTCATTGAATTTTAAATTATTTCCATATTGCAATGTGTCTCCAGAAATGTAAGGTAATTTTAATAACTAATTATAATCATACAGATAGATTTCACATACTCTCATAATTTATGGTTGTATGTACGTTTATATTCACATCAAGTATAATAAAAGTGCCGAATACTGTGAACGAAATTTTCCATTGTCAAGAATTTGGAATGAAGTGAATTTAGTGATACCCACTATTAAGAAAGATATGTTTTCTAAGTGACTAATCAAAGTTTATAAATTTTTTCTTAATACATTTTTAAAAAATACATATTTAATTAAAGTATAGTAACTTTTAAAACTAGAAAAATACCTCAACACAACAAAACCTAACCAAGATCCATTAAATCCGAGTAGGAATGACTTTAAAAAACCTTTAAACAAAGCATAACCCAACTTTAATTGAAATGTCATAAGTATATTATTCCAAATTATTGACAGTGGAATATTCCGTTCCGTCATACGAGGTTGCTTAAATTAGGCAAAAGTTGACCCCTTGGGAGACCATTTTAATGGTATTTTGTATATAGGTCACAAAATACAGGCGAAAATGCAACCTTTGCAGTTTTCAATTTTTGCAAAAATCTTAACTGTGAAATGATACTGGATTTTGATTTGCACATCTTTAAGGAACTTTTTTATAATCTCTATGTTAATTTGTTTCAAATTGCAAAAATGTGAGAATTATTTAATTTATAATTTAATATTAATGCAATGAAACAAATGAAATCAGAGCAACTTATTACCAATTGTGTAATTTTTAATTTATATTCTTTATTTTCTTATATATTGTTAACTTGCATAACACTAAAACATTTTTCAAATTTCGTTAAATCTATCTCGTTGCCTATTATTACTATGCCATCCATATAAAAATATAAATAATTTATAAAATTATAAGAATTAATTAAGAAAATTATCAATGAAAATAGCCAACGTAGCTACCTAGAATATTTCAAATTCTTATATTTCGGATATATTAAAAAATATAATACTTTACTGAAAAGACATAAAATGGCGATTTATATTATAGTCAAATATTTATAGGTTGCTATTTAAAAATTAAAAAGTTTATACTCGTAGCTAATAATCCTGTCTGTAAAAGTATTTATATGTGCTATCAAATAGTATATTAAAATAGTAAAAATTTTGTATAAGGTATTTTTTCTCTTAACTCTGATAAAAAATAAAGAGGAATGCGTGTTTCCAGATTCACTTGTACATTAGGAATAAGACTGAAGAAATTAATATTTTTCAGATAGAGATGGACGTATCGTTTAAGAAATTTTTAAGAGATAGAAATATCCCAGAAGACACAATAAAATTAATGGAAGAAGAAAAGGTAAATTTTATTTTCTTTTTTTATTTATTTCATTTTAATAAAAATATTTTTTTCACATTAGTTTTCCTGCAAATATGAGGTTTGGTATTTTGATATTTCATGAAAAATATCGTTTAAAAAATTATATACCTAAAATCAGCATGATTTCTGTTGCAGTTTTCGTAATATACTCGTATAATAGTATAATTACTATATTTTCAGACAGATTCAGATTGTTTTTAAATACAGAAAAATTTATTTTGGAGCCAGTTTACAATTACCTGATATTCCATGCATAACTTATTCCACAGATAAATAGAAAAATATCGCATCGAAATTATAACTATAATTTTCAAATTTATATTAAATGTCTAATTCAGATGCGATATTTTTTTATTTATCCGAAGAATTAGCTATTCGTGGAATATCCAGTAATTGTAAACTGGTGTTTAGACAGTTTAAGCTTGGTTCTAAGTCTTGGACTGTCAGTTTGACAACATTGTAATTAAATTGCAAATTATGCATTGACATTTAATGAAAATATTTTTTCTTCAAAAACAATGTGAAACCTATTAATGTTTTAAACTTTAGCCTCAATTTTCACTCATAAACTCAGTTTGCTCAGAATTAAGGAGTTTCAACTTAGACCGAAACTTTGGACAGGGTCATAGAGGTGATCGAATTATGGTATTGTCTGTATAGTTATGTGGTGTGTTTATATATTCCCATGCTGAATTATAGCTAATCTCAGCCTTCTTATCATAACAAGCTGGAATTGGGTATAAATCACTATGGAAATAATTTTAAACAATTTTTATAATATATTTTTTATTCAAACTACCTATATCGCTCCACCAATGATATAAAACAAAATATTCATTTATTTTTGTCAAGGCACTTTGATTAAAAGTAGAAATGAACGTAAAATATCAAATTTTCTTTTGCATTTTTCTAATTTTTTTTCGTTATGTAAGGGTATGCAAATTGTATATCATTGTATTAAGAAAAAAATGCTGAATCGAAAGCGAATAAAAAAGGTAGGTTACTATTTAAAATTAAAAAGTTGCATCTTGTATTTTGAGAACCATTGGTTGAAAAAAATTATCGTAATTCTCATTTTACTAATCTTGTTATACAGAAATTATTTGCTAATTTAACCGACTTTGTATTTTTACGGTTCTCGAGATAGCAATAATGTACAACTTAAAATGAACACCCTGTATAATCATTAGCGAAAGAAGAATACGCATATAAAATAATATGTACCGTTGCACCTTGAACTTCAAATTTTAAGAATAATTTTAAATTAAAAAATAGTGATATTTCATTTTCAATGAAAATGATCCTTTGAAACCAAAAACTCCTTAATTGTGATCAGACTGAGTTTTTAACGAAAAATATAGGCCAGAAGTTTAAAATATTAATAGGTTTCACATTGTTTTGAAGATATATATATATATATATATATATATATATATATATATATATATATATATATATATATATATATATATATATATATATATATATATATATATATATATATACCGGGTGGAACATCATACCTGTGTACATAGGCGATTCATATGAGAAAAACAGTTTTTTCGTGCGCATTGCTCCCCAAATTATTTTAGACAAAAATGCTTCAAATAAATGTTGTAGAGCATAAAATTTTGCATCTAAATCAATAAACAGAATTACTTTTACATGCTTTGTAACGACAGAAATTAAATAAGAAAATATTGAAAATTACGTTGAAAATATCAAATAGCCATGGAATTGAAACAAAAATAGAAACAAATAAATGTCTGATGTTTGACAGATAAATAACTAATTTGACGGTAAAATATCAAAATGAATTCAGTTTATTCTAACGAAGAAAGGGTTTTTATAATAAAAACTTTTTATAGTGGAAATTGTTTACGTATAGTTAGAGATTTATTCGCCGTGAAATTTCCAAATAGGCCAATTCCAAGCGCTACAACAATACGCGCGTATGTTCATAAATTTGAATCCACGGCAAGTGTTGCGGCGGAAAATAGTACAGGTAAATTTAAATTTGAATATTTTTTAAGAGATTTACAAACAAATCATATCTTTATTTATAGGAAATAAAAATAATCGCATTAATTTAGAAAACGAACAAAGAGTTCTGGAATTAATAAATTTTAATCCTAAATTAAGTTCAAGAATAATAGCGCAGGAATGTGAGATTGCTCATTCTACTGTATTGCGCATTCTTAAAAAACATAAATACCACCCTTATAAGATGCAATGCCATCAAGACATTTCGCCCATTGATGAAGAAAGTAGGCGAGTTTTTTGTGAAGATATGCAAGAACGAGCAAATCGGGATCGTGATTTTCTTCCATCTATTTGCTTTACCGATGAGTGTACTTTTACATTAAACAATGAACCAAACGTTCAAAATGATAGGTACTGGGCTCTAGAAAATCCAAGATTAAATGTTACCACCAGAACGCAATATCCTCAAAAAAATAATATTTGGGCAGGCATTTTTAATAGCAATATTATTGGACCATTTGAGATCGTTGGCAACTTAAATTCTGAAACATACTTAGAACTCTTGATTAATGAGATCGGCCCTGCATTAGACAGCGTAGCGCGCGAAAATCAGGAGGTTTGGTTTCAACAAGATGGCTGCCCAGCTCATTTCGGAGTAAGTGTTAGAGATTATTTAAACCAAGCATTTCCAAATCGCTGGATTGGTCGTGGTGGAACTTTATATTGGCCAGCCAGATCTCCTGATTTAGCACCTTGCGACTTTTTTTATGGGGACATCTTAAATGTAAAATTTATAAGCAGCGCCACCCAAATATTAATTCATTGAGAGAAGCTATCATGGAGGAGAGCGCCTTAATCACAAATAGGCAGCTCGCTAATGTAAGAAATTCATTCTACAATAGACTTGGTTATTGCTTGGCTGAAAACGGCGGATTATTCGAATATTTGTTATAATAATAAATTGTAGTGATTATTTTATTCAGAGAATTACTGTTTGAAATTTGAATTGTAGTAGATAGGTCTTAATGTTTACATGAATTATTTCCAATTTAAAAAGATTTTCAATAAAAATCCTATAAAAAATAAATATTTCATTGAAATGTACAATTGTCGTAATAATAAGTATGGAGATTTTTGTATGAATTTAATTTACCTATTTATTTGTTTCTATTTTTGTTTCAATTCCATGGCTATTTGATATTTTCAACGTAATTTTCAATATTTTCTTATTTAATTTGTGTCGTTACAAAGCATGTAAAAGTAATTCTGTTTATTGATTTAAATGCAGAATTTTATGCTCTACAACATTTATTTGAAGCATTTTTGTCTAAAATAATTTGGGGAGCAATGGGCACGAAAAAACTGTTTTTCTCATATGAATCGCCTATGTACACAGGTATGATGTTCCACCCGGTATATATATATATATATATATATATATATATATATATATATATATATATATATATATATAGATATATACAGGGTGTAAATGAAATAAGTGCATTAATTTTAACCAGTAATGAAAGTCTTTTAGATTTTGAGTTAAAATTTTTAAAGATTTGCTGCATATTTCGTTACCCGCTCATGGAGAACAGATGACAGCTGCCATTCAAGTGGGATACAAACAGCTCAAAAATTGTCGGTTATCGGTTACTCTTACAGTCACAGTAATTAATAAACGAATCAAGGGAAATTACATTATTATTAATTAATACGTAATAATACAATTTTTAATATAAATTTAAATTTTGGATAACAAAATTATAAAGTTGTGTATTGAAACAGGCTTTTTACCACCTATGAATAGTGTGAATAGAAAAGACAAGGAGGGACACCCCGTCCCTAGAGTAAGAGAAAAAGCATAGTTATTAGGTTATGAGATAATTATTTATCGTCTACAAATCATAATAGTTTAAATTCGTTATTCAAAAAATGTAAGTACAAACTTTTGTCCAATTATAAGAAGTACATGAGTACCAATAATTAGTCGTCCATTTATTTTTTAATGAAAATTTTTACAGCATTTTCGTCTGTCAAGATGTGTATTGTGCATAATAAATACACCTTCCCAAGTAAATTCAGTCTCATTAATGAACATTATGAGCCATTCCCAAAATTGAAGTCTCTTATGTGCTGAAAACATTGAACTTTTTGCACATGGTATGGATACAACTGTTGCTTTTTTAAAAATTGTCATATGTGACACTCCGTGTTGTGATAAAGATGTACAAGATTAACAAATGTGCGAATATTAAGAACAGAATGATTTGGTGATGATTTGGAAACGCTCCGTGTAAATGCGTTGGCAACTCCATGACACTGTCTTTATGTGAACCGTGATGTCAAGTAAAATGTAGTACAGATACGAGTAAAAAATAAATAAATAAACCATAGGTAAGTAATTACAATGTCTGTGTACTCGCATTTTGACAGAATTTTACCTTATAAACAAGTTTATTACTAATGTCAAAATTTAATTGCAACAATTGACAGGACTGTCAATTGCTAAAACAAAATTTTTCATAGCTATTGCTGCTGCATTCAATTATCACAAAAATATTTGGAACGACTCGTCAATTTACGGGGTGGTAAAAATGCTAAAAAAATATGCGATTTCGAGAAAAAGTTATTAAGAAATATTGTTGCTCTCGATGAGTTATACTACTGGTCAAATTTAATGCACTTATTTCATTTACACCCTATATATATATATATATATATATATATATATATATATATATATATATATATATATATATATATATATATTCCCTTGAGAAATCAGTTTTTGCAGACCCTTGCCCTCTTTTAACTGAGAGCATTGGTTTTGGTATCAATGCAAAGATAAAAAAATTCTCTCACCATATGACACCAAAAATGAGAAAATATTCCAATATTTAAGGCAATGATTTTCTAATATGATTAAATAGTGATCAACCCAAGTGTGTTCGGTATTATGGTAAGGGAGATGGCAAGGTTGTCTTAAACACACTGTTCTTTATGAGCATTTATTTCGACCGGTTTCGATTTCTTACAAAATCATCTTCAAGGAAAACCGGAAGACTACAAAGCGAAGGATACAAAAACATATAAGTAAAAAAAATAAAAAAACAAGCAATACAAATCGTATTAATTATAAAATGAAATACAGAAATAAATAGTAATAGCCATGACAAATGTGAACAAAATATAAACAAATGTGTGACATTTTATCTGTCAGAATAATAACTGTCATTGTCGGAAGACATTACTTTTGAGTTATTTGCGTGAAGAACGTGTTTTCATAATTAAAATTTTTATGGAGATAATAATTATCGTATAGTACTTGATATGTTTTCCGTTAGGTTTATAAATCGTCCAATTCCAAGTACACGTACAATTTCAAAGTTACTTCGAAGATTTGATACTTCAATAACTGTTGAAGGCAATCGAACATTTTTAAAGCTGCTAACGCAAATAACTCAAACTATTTCTATTTATTAGAAAATCAATAAATTGTAAAATTTATGGTCCTCGCCTTAAATATTGGAATATTTTCACGTTTTTTTTATCGTATGATGGAGGAATTTATATATAACCATTGCTCTCAATTAAAATGGAGGGCAAGAGTCTGCAAAAACTCATCCTATATATATATATATATATATATATATATATATATATATATATATATATATATATATATATATATATATATATATATATATATATATTTTAAATATATTTACTTCCTTGCAGATTGACACAAACTTAGTGCAATCATTGTCAGAAGAACAGTTGAAACAATTTCTTCCAAAATATGGGGACAGAATTGCATGTCTTCAATTTTGCCAAAAGAGACAAATATCTATTTCGGAAAGAAAACAAACTCTTTTAGGGCCGGTTTATCAATGCAAGGATAAATAATTGAACTGGCAGATAACTTTTTAATTGCCAGTTAAAACATAGAAAGCGTTTATCAAACAAAAGTTAACGTAAACTGTCAGATAAAATCGGCCAAAATTTATCCGTCACTTCAACTGGCAGATAAATCTATTATCTGGCAGTTAAAATATAAGTAGAAAATTTTACCCTCAAAAATTAATAAATACAATAAACAATTAATTAATTAAAATGTCGTAAGTATATTATACTGATAGTGATATTTTGTATTAATTCTATTCAAATATTACAATTTTTATAACCTAAAATGTATAGTTGCAGAATTTTTTAAATCGATTCTATATCCCTTATGTAAAATGCTTTATTACCCTTGTATTACGTATTATAGTTTTAATTACGGACATTATACAAGAAAAAGAGATCAGAGAGAAATTTCATATAAGGAAAGCGTTGAATTCAATGAAGATATAATCAACCAGTTGGATAGTTGGAAGTTGCTATTTCCCCGTTCTTAAGGACTAGATAATGGTTAAACATATTGATAAAATGAATAAAGATGTTATATACAAAAATGAAAACGTATTATAATCATACAAATCATTACAATAGTGAATAAAATTGTTGTATAATGCAACATTCATGTCAAATGAAACATACCGATTACAACAATAATAATATTTGTTGGTAGCAATAAATTAATATAGATTATAATATGAAATAATCAGTAAGAATGATTGCAACATTAATTCATAATTATAAAATTTGGGCAAGTACAACAATGAAGAATGTTGAATATACAGATATAAATAATTAGATGTTGTGCCTTCGTTCTTAAATTTTCCATTAGCGTTCATATCTTTTTTATACATATTATGGTTCCTAGAACATATATTGTTATTTTATCAATATAAATATTTTTAATATATTTACCTGTCAGTTTAAAAATATAACAATTCTGTATTTTGATGTACAATTCATACAATAATATCCAAAGTACCTCATTATTTTCAAATAATTAACAATAAAATCTGTCCTATAAAGATCTGTCAGGTCTGTATTCTTGATCTGTCAAAATATTTTGAAATTTGACACATGAGTCCCAAGCCAATCATTAAAGGTTTTACAATTTCAGTGTTACCAATATATAACTAAATGTAAGTTTGTTAACTGGCAGATAACTTCTTATTGATAAACAATCGTGTAAAGTTATCTGACAGTTAACGTTAACTGTTAGATTGTTATCTGGCACTTTTATCTTTGCATTGATAAACCGGCCCTTAGACAGATTAAAAAATAAAATTAAAAAGAAAAACCGAAACAGTTCAAGTGATGAAGATAAATCACCGTCTCAGTCTCCAAGAACGAAAAGAAGAATAGAATTAGGATGGCTTCATCGAGAGGAATCATTATCTAAATATGTTCAAGTAAGTAATATACTACACAAAAAATAATATACCCGTATTTTTTTTAATCGATGAATTATTTGTAGTTACGAGAAATTAATTATTATAAATTTGAAAAAAAAGTATGGCTGGAGAGTTTCATAGAAGTACATTGTATATTGTAAACTCAAGCCCTAGCGATGTTATCATATCATTTCTTCAAATCAGTCTATATTTTTATTATTGTAATATTTTTACATTTTATGCTGAAATTCAATTATAGTCACCTACCCCAATATCTCAATGGAAGTGGTTTGTCATTTGAAGCTGTAAGCAGATTTTCTTGAAAAATGTTTCAAAAATGTAGTATTAAAAACTTTTATATTAATAATTTATTAAAACTTTAGGAAATATAATTATTTATTTATCCGGTTGTAATTATTTTTATATAGTTAAAAATAATCTATTAAATCTGGTTACTAATAATTAAGCAGAAATTGTATTTTAATTGAAGACCCTCACAGACTTTTATGAAAAGAAATTAAAATATAAAATATTTTTTTACATATTACTATTAATGATTTTTTATATCTATAGAAATTATTTATTTAATTTTGACTACTATTATTCACTTTTTCGTAATACTATTGCTATCTCGAGATTGAAATGATTGAAATAAGTGAAAAACTTCACTTTGATGGTTATGATTAATATACAATACTTATTTCAGTTATAACACTGTAATTTCACGTTAACAAAATAACAAGTACTCAATTTTTCCATTCATGATACTCTGGTAATAATTATAGTTAAATAAATATAATTTTTTTTGCAAAAAAAATGTTATATAAGGTTATAGCGAATAAAAAATATTTAAAATAAAAATGTCGGGTAACGTATTTTGAGCACCGCTGTTCTAAAAACAACTTTTTTATTCTGTTCATTAAATTTGATTTAAAAAATAGAAATTGTTTGCCCATTTAACTGTTTTTGTAGCTCTTATAGTTCTCGAGATAGCAATGGTGGACCATTTAAAATGAACACCATGTACATTACAGAAAATTCGATTATTACTAATACAATGTCAAATTTAACTACATATTAAAGAACATTTTAATTAATTCACTTTAATATTTCTATTAAAGGTTCGTTTGAAACAAGGAGGTGGCACAAGAAAATTAAATGTGTTGAAAACAGCAAAAAAATACGAAGTAATTGAGGAGGGAAAAAATTATTTTTTCCAGGATGTTCTTTAAAGGGGAAAGAATCGGAATTTGATTTCGAACTTATGGACTTCAAGGACTATGTCATACCTGACACATATGACATAAATACCCTGTTTGAAAAATCAGGATTACGAACATTGCGACTTTACCTTGCAACAGTAAGACGCAATGTTCGTAATCCTAGTTCATGTGAAACGTCCGTAAAAGTGTCTTCGGATATAAATTTATCCCCTCCTGTGTCTATACAAAAAGAAACAAATACTGAAACATCTGTACAAGTATTTTCGGATGTGTATAGTAATATAGATTTGCCTTCTAATGAGTTGGTAGATATTAGTTTCCGAGATTTAAATACACCTTCTGCAAATTCGATGTACCTGCAAGACGAATTATCAGACTTCCTAAATTTTCCTAGCGAAAATGTAGAAAGTAATGAGCCATATGAGAAGACTATTCTTGTATTGCACAGAGGACAAATATTAAAAGAACTTATAAATGAATTCATTAAGCTCGACAAAAATTGTGGGCCTCTTCAAATACAGTTAATTCTACCTAATGGTGAAAAAGAAAGAGCTGCTAATATGGGTGGTGTATTCAGAGATGTTCTTACTGAATTTTGGGTAACATTCTACGATCAGTGTACTGTGGGCACCAAAAGTAAAATTCCATATATCCGCCATGATTTTGGAGAAGCAGAGTGGAAAGCTGTAGCCAAAATTCTATGGCGAGGGTGGAAAGATGAAAATTATTTTCCAATGAAACTTTCTTCTGTATTTATAAAACAATGTGTGTTTAATAATATTGACTCTGATATATTAGAAGAATTTTGGAAATTTATTAGTGAAGCAGATGCCAGTATATTAAAAACAGCACTTGAAGATATAACTTCAGTAGATCAGTCAGAATTAGAAGAAATTCTGCAAAATTTGGAATGTAAATGGCTCCCAACAAAAAATAATATTAAACAAATTATTCAAGATATTGCTCATAAAGAACTTATACAAAAACCAATGTATGTCATTGACTGCTGGTCTTCCGAATTAGTAGGTTTATTAACAAACTACGAATTAGAACAAGTTATGACAACAAAGCTACCAACAGCGAAAAACATTTTAAAGTTATTAAATGTAACGTCAACAATGACATTCGAAATGACTACAACTTACGGTTATTTGAAAAAGTACCTACGAGAAGCAGATGAAACGCATTTAAATAATTTTGTAAGATTTACAACTGGAGCAGATATTATAACACAAAAAACAATAGACATATCTTTTGTCTCCTGCAACAATGAATTTAGTAGAACTCCAGTAGCACATACTTGTGCGTCATTGTTGGAATTACCCTATAATTATACCAGTATTTTGGAATTTAGATCAGAGATGAATTCTTTGTTATCATCCAATGTGTGGGTGATGGATATTATATAATACCCTGTATATCTTCTTTGAAATGAATAAATTTGTATTTGCTTGAAAACATATTTAAATTAAAAGAAAAAAATATTTGTTCTCTTTTCACAGCCTTATACCTTCTCCCATCATATCAAATTCCGAAAATTGTTTTATGAGAAAATGAAGCATATGATTATTAACAAATTTAATTTATTTGCCCATACTGATACACATTGCTAATGTTATATATGCCTAATATGTAGGAAGTTTCTTGAATTTTTTAGGGCCAGTTTTTAATTTAGCAAAACAGCAAATCAAATATTTCACAATAATGATAAATTTGGCATGTCATTACTCTTTATTTTTATCCATTAACTAGTAGTTATTTTTTTAAACTAGATATTGAAAAATTGGCCCTAAAAATAATGGTAATTCAAAAAATTGTAGCGGCAGAAAAGTTTGTCAAAACTGTAAGACAAGTTATGATCTCTTGTTCTAAAATGGCGAAAATGCAACATGAAAATTTTTGATTGGGAAAAATATAACATTATTTTAAATGATAATTATACCAGATATTGTTTACTTTCAAATTTTTAAAAATTTAAAAATATTATATTTCACGAAAATCATAATTCTGTTAATTGTTAAAAAAACATGAAAAGAAAGAAAACAAAAATATATCACAAATCACTTAATTTTCACGAAATTAAAAAAAAATTCAACCGCTGCAATTTATATATATATATATATATATATATATATATATATATATATATATATATATATATATATAAAGTCAAAAATTTAATCCTAAACTACTACTAATATGACAATATATTCATTCACCAACGTACTTATATAAAATTAGAGTAAGCAAGTACTGATTTCATTAAATTTTAAATTAATTCAAGATTATTATAACATTAATTTGTTTACTTCATTCCTTATTGTTATATAATTATCAACTGCTTCATACGGAGTTCTAGGAAGTACTAGACCTTGTTCTTCCATTATAATTAGACAAAGTTCATATACATCATCATCGCAAGGTCTTTTTCTTTCATCAGGATAAATACATTCTTCCTTACATAAAGAAACATTGTCCTTCTCTATATGAACGATATAATCAGTAGTATCGTAAAGTTAAGGTAATTTATACATGTTAAATGGTCGACCTCTTGGAGCAATAGCATTTCTTGATCTTGAAATGTTATGAGTATTCCATTCAAAAACAACAGTATCCAATTCATCCTGTAAATATAGCAAAGAAGATTCAAAACTACACTTAATATTTGACGCAAATTTTAAGAATAAAATAAATATAAAGTAAATTCCTACAGTAATTGTTTCGAAATATTTAAAGATTTTCAAATTTTTTTAGTCTACGTGGCTTAGGCACAGTACTTCCAAGACAAGTTAGAGATCTTGGGTTTAATATGGTTCAATGTTTAATTACCAAGAATGAAAAGCTAAGTGAAGTAAGCTACTGAATTTAACAGATTGGCGGGAGCTAAAATCTTAATTCATACAATTTGAAGTTGACAGTGAAGTAACATCTTTCAAAAATTATACTATACCAGCCGACTTTTGATGTACACAGTGGTTTAATATCCTCATACTGGTAAAAGATATAAATTTATGTTTTAAAATAAAAATTTGTAAGATTAGATGGCTTGCGAATACAAAACTGATCAATTCTATATTTATTTTTTTTTTCGTCTCTCGTCGCACGTCTATCGCCACTCAAAATTGTTACTTCAAGTTTTTGTATTATATTGATATCAGTATTTATAATATTTATTAGATTATAAGACAGAAAACATTTAAAACCTGTGAAAATGGTTATTACGAGGCCAGATACTGTAAGCTAAAGGCGAGACCTGTAAATAAGGAGTTCTCACAAAACATAAAAATATTATAAAGAAAAACATACATCCATAAAATTACATCTGACGCACGCTTGTTTGAACGGATTAATCATTAATGTGAACTTACGCTTATAATATGACCTTGAATTGTTATCTTTCATAAATCAGAGTATACGTTATTTTTTAATGAAGAATAATATAACAAAAATATAATGGTGAACGATGCTATTACAATATTTAACTTGTATTATATTAAGAAAACAAAACTGTATCAGTGCTTTATCCAAAAATGAGCCTGTAAAATATCCATCATCTTTCATATTTTGAAAAAAATTGATCCAAAATTGAGCATGATGCTGGCGTAATACTGACCACCATGATTCAATTCTTTGATTTGCTGGACTACTTCCATATATGAAATAAGTGGTTTCACCACTTCCGTTGCTATCTGAAGAAGTACTTCTAAGAAATGTTTGCATTTGCTCCACATAACAATTTTCTGTTCCCATATCTGATCGAATTCGAAGTGGACATCCTTGTAAAGATTCAACAGATTTGATGTAATATCCCGCAATAGTTTTTGGATTACTGCTTGTATGATCTGCATATAGCCATATTATATACCGCGAAAATCCATCAATACATCCATTTATGCAAATACCATAAGGTTTTAGTTTATCGTATGAATCTATGTGCCATAAATAATTTGGTCCTTTGTTGTGATATTGTCTTCGACGGAGGCGTCTTCGTTTCCGAATCTGAACCCCTTCAGGATCTATAGTTTTTAAAAGAATGCGCACCGTTTCCTGTGTTACAACAAAACCATTTTGAATACAGTTTAAATGCATCCACCTATATCCATGTAGTTGTCCAGATACCAGAACCTGACATCGAATGAACTGTTCAATGTCTTCTATTCGTGTGTAATGTTTTCTTCTGTAAAGGTGTAATCTTTTTAATTTTCTTTTTAAGGTCTTCAAACTAATAATAATATTATGTTCATATGCCAAATATAACATTATTTCGGAATGACTAAATCCCATTGAGAAATAGTAATCTATTACTTCATTTGCTTGACAGTTCATTACAGATTTGTTTTCTTCTGGAAAACCCAAAATTCAATATAGATAATTTATTTTCACATAATATAGTGTCTTTACCTTCCTTCAGTAGTAGGGGAGATATTGTTTTGGATATAAATTTCGGGTTGTGTGGTTTTACTAAATAAGCAGGAATTTTAATATTACTCGTATTGTTATATCTGAATGTCTCTGTCCGTATGTGTGGCCACTATTTTCGTCCACAAAATTCCAGTCCCATAACTTTGATCATTATAATTTTTTTGAATCAAAGATCTATAAGTTTAGGTAAAAAGCAGATTTCTGGGTATTATTTTTGAACCAGAAATGGCACTATAATTTGAAGTCCATAACAGTATCTAATAAAATAAATTAAATATAGTCCAACATTTCAAATATGGTATAATAGTAGTTTATATAACAAGGGAGTAAAGTTAGTCATTCTTTGTCGAAAGCGAGGGTTGAATCCTGAGGACGTAGCCCGACTGATGCAATCGCTTGATACAAATGATATTTTACATACATACATACATACATACATACATACATACATACATACATACATACATACATACATACATACATACATCCATACATACATACATACATACATACATACATACATAGATAAAAATCACGCCTATCCCACTTAGTGGATTAGCATAAACCCAAAAAAGATAAGGACAAAAAAATAATAAAAAAGTAAGAATAACTCACAATCGCACTCGACTTACCCGGCAACACTGACACCAACGTCACATCATTCATCATATTTCTCACACATTACATATTAAACTGGCCGATTTTCGGTAGCGAAATACCGCACCCGGATCACAATCATCCTTCAACACGCATTAAAAATAAAAACAACTCACAATAACACTCCACTCACCCGGCAACACCTGTACTAATGTCACACCATTCATCGTATTTCTCACACATTACCGTTATTAATTAAATTAATAAATGAAGATAAAACATTTGTAAATAAAAGTTGTTACTTACCATAAACTTAAAACTACGAACAACTTTAGATATGTAGGTTACAAGTTCCAACAAGGACGTTCACGTTTTGTGCGTCTAAAGAATTAAAAATAGAAAATAGATCAATTTTTATTTAATAAAATTTATAAGCTAATTATTACTTACCTCAACTTTACAATAACCACAACAATTAGGTTACGAGTATTAACAAGCAAATAGTCATTTATTTCAAAAATTCTGACTTGAAAAACGAGTTTATAAGTCGGGATCCCGAGTTTAAAAGTAGGGATCCCGAGTTTAAAAGTCAAGATCCCGAGTTTAAAAGTCGGGATCATGGGTTTAAAAGTCGGGATCCCGAGTTTGAAAGTCGGGATCCCGAGTTTAAAAGTCAAGATCCTGAGTATAAAAGTCGGGATCCTGGGTTTAAAAGTCGGGATCCCGAGTTTGAAAGTCGGGATCCCGAGTTTAAAAGTCGGGATCCCGAGTTTAAAAGTCGGGATCCCGAGTTTGAAAGTCGGGATCCCGAGTTTTAAAGTCGGGAACCCGAGTTTAGAAGTCGGGATCCTGAATTTAAAAACCGGGATTACAGTAAATAAAATTGTACGGCTTGACCCTTCCAAGCCGTCGTAGTATCACAGTTTAGTTCAAATTATCACAGTCTACCAAGAAGGGTATCCTAATTACTGCATACGCAACCACTTGGCGCTACATGCCTTCGGGACTTATATATTTTTAATTCTAAACTTGCACTATGCGTGCACGTGCATTAGAAAAAAATGTTTTTCCTTACTTAAACGCATTTGTATCCAGTTCAAATTTTCATAGTCTACCAAGAAGGGTATTGTTGTTTTTGAGTTGAGATCAATAGTCGTCGATTATTTCTTTGGTTTGTAAATTTATATCTGTCTATATAGAGTAATATTAAAATATTTTTTTCATTCATCTTTTATTTTGTACTTAGTACAAAATGGCTAAAAACATAATTTATCACAAATAATCGATTTTTTAAAAAACAAGTCTGTAGACAAATCGGAACAATATTTTAAGAACTTAAGTACTAAGTAAAAATGGACGTAGGGAAAAAACCGTTTGGTTCAATTTGTGAAAAGAAAAGCGGAGTATATTAGTAAATCGATATGCGACGAACATGTTACCAGTAATGAAACTTTTCATAATAATAAGAAAAAAATCTGATGTGGCCAGCACATTACCTTCCGTCAGTTCTATATATTTTGTACAAATTTCATACGGAAAGTTCCTTGCTAAATTAAATATTCTATTTCTTGTACATTACCTTCCGGCAGTTGCATGTATTTTATGCAAATTTCATACAGAAAATTATTATTTTGTGACGTTTTCTATATACAGTGTAATGTATCTGCAGAAATAAAAGATTTATTATTATTATTATTATATCTTGTACATTACCTTAAAGCAGTTGTATGTATTTTATACAAATTCTATACAGAAAGCAAAAGATCCTATACCTATTTCCAGTAAAATTATAAGACAAACACACTATGTCAATTTCACTTGACACTGACATCTTTCAATCAAAATTTTCTTAATATGGTAGCTGTTTCCACAGCTATGGCTACTTTATGAAATTTAATTTCTTTATAATTTTTTAACTCTATATCCATTTAATATTAGGTATAAAATTCAATCAAATTGTGTAGAAAATATAATATTCTTTAATATTTATAATAACATTAAATGTGAAAAAATGATATTTAACATAGTTTTTTCAAGAAAAACTGTTAAAATCTTCAAATGAGGGTACTTCCGGTTGTCCAATTCTAACCAAAATCTAATCAGCTCTTCGCATGGATGTAACGAAGAGAAATACGAAAGAATTATAATTTTTAGAATTGTAGTATGGAAGTTATCGTAGACGAAAATTTTGTAACACACACACACACACACACACACACACACACACACACACACACACACACACACACGGACACACATACATACATACATACACACACACACACACACATACAGACATCATCGTAAAAATAGTAAAATCGTATTCTAGGGACCCTAAAACGTGCTTATTCATCAAAAACTCACCACCGAATTTTTTGACCAAAGACAATACCTTCCTTACCTAAAGGTGACGGAAGGTAAAAATAGACTTTTTAATGAATACAATAAAAATTAATAATTTATCTGTAAATAGTTTACTCACAGGCTCATATAAATTGTCTTCTTCTGTATATGGTACTCTTTGCAAACACTTACGTATTAAAAATATCAAAAATAATCGTTTAAAATTATATGTTATGCGTAAAAGAAATTTCAAGAAAAACACAAATGATGAAATACATAATACTTCTTCTACAGAGAACTCTATTAAAGATTTTCCTTCCGTTTCTTCATCCGCTGAAGTACCAATTTTTACATTTAGTTCTCCAATACCGTTTGTTACTTCTACTCCAATAAATAGTACTGGGTTTGTTTCAGCACCGATAGTTGTTACACGCCACAAATTAGCAGCAGTGAAAAGAGCCCTATTTGAATCTCCCGTAGATAAATGTATGACAAAATCACAATTTTCACCCTTAATGACAAAACCTGAAAATTTATCATCTTCGTTCCATGTTACACTTGAAAATACGCCGTCGGATGTTTTTAATAAATCTGATGTGTCCAGTGACAGTATTTTTATACCAGATGCAATAGCAAAAATATATAAAACAAGTAATAAATTTAAAGGAGAAGTATTACCGAGTAACTCAAATAATGTAGAAAAACCCATGTATGTAAATTATTCTTCTTGTAAATATAAAGAAGGTACCTTTTCTTTAAATAAAGATGAATGGGAAGATATATGCAAAAATAACAAATTAATACCAGGGGTTTACAATCTCGTATTAAAAGAGAAATTTAAATCTGTGAACAATACATGTGTGTTAAATTTCAAAAGTATGAGGTATGTGTCGTACGGCTTTATAATGTATGGATACTGCAAACATGAAGGTTGCAAATTATTTAAGTTAAGCTTGTTTTTTAAAACAAAGAAAGTTATTGTACATAGTTCGTCTTTAAATTATTACCATAGATACAAAACAAGTAGATACGTAAAGGGCGTAGAAAGAAAAATGTTACAAAAGACATTAAAATCAGAAAAACCGTCTCTTGGTCGGGAATCTGCAATTTTAAAATCTTCCCCCAATGTGATTTGTAGAGGTAATCTGCAGAATATAAAGTCTGACTGCGTATTCAGAAAAATAAGATCGGAAGCTTTGGCAATAAATGCTCGACATAAAGATGACATTTTTGATTTAATATTAATGCGTCGGGATGGTAATTTGGGATACATCCAGAGTGTGACAGAACCTTTAAATGTACATATATATAGTAACGAGCAACTGGATATCTTAAAACAAATTTTTAGCAAAAATCATTTGGCAGTTCTTCATTTAGATGCCACAGGTTCTGTTGTTAGGCCTTCCAAAGGTTTAAAGAAACGTGTATTTTATTATGCGGGTGTTCTTCAGTTGCCACATAACGATAGAATTTGCCCAATTTTAGAAATGATTAGTTCAGACCACGATGCAACAACTATTGGAATTTGGTTGGCTAAATTTAAGGATTTCAATATGAGAAATAAATGTAAATGGCCATCATTTAGTTTGGTGGTCATCGATTTCAGTTTTGCCATTATAATCGCAATTGTAATATTTTGGAACCACTTCCCAAATTTAAAATCTTATTTAAGTTACTGTTTTCAATATTTGACAGGACGCATAGAAAGAGACCCAAAAATTGTGCCAATAGTAATTTGTTGTGCTCATTTTATGAAAATTATATGTAACGATACAAATAAATTTAGTAAGGATATTGAATTAAAAAGACTTTTAAAAGAAACCATAGCTTTTGCGTTTAGCATAGATGATATTAATAAGTTATTTAAATGGTTTGAACAGATGTGCTATGTACTACTTTGTCCAAAAAAATTTAATCATTTTCAATTGTATTTTGACGAATTGATTCGTTCATGTGTATCTTCAAAACCGATTCCCGATACAGAAAAAGAAGTTGATCTTATTGTAGACGATAATTTGCAAGAAGACGTAGTGACGTATAAATCTAGTTTGTTTTATATCGCTTGTGTTAAAATAAAAGAAGTGTGTACGAATATGGAAGCAAATTGCCAGTGCCCAGATTTGGAAAAAAATAACTATTATTACCCGGAGATTTTAGATTTAATATTAAGGAAATATATACCGTATGCACCACTATGGACCTCGCTGATCTCCAAAGATGCAAATGTTATTAGATTAAGTAATGCACCTGTGGAAAATCGGTTTGGAGTTGTGAAAAATTATATTATGTGCGGAGAAACAAAATTAAAAGCAAGCAGATTTGTTCGTAAGATAAGAAGCAGGGTTATGTCTCTGCAAAAGGAAGCGCTTCTTAATATTCCGAAGAAAAGATGTGCTAAAAAGAAAAAAAATTGCCACGATGAGGTTTTAACAGCTGAAGAACAGTGGAGGAAACGAGAACACGTCTCTCATACGTATTTTGACATGTTGTATATAAAAAATATGAATATCATAAAGAACCATCAGATTGTAGTTTAGTAAAACCAGAATTAAAACATAAAACTGACATAAAATCATCACCATCCTCTTCACTGGTAAAAATTACAAGCCAAAACATAGACGAAACTTACAGTACACCAATGATAGAAATATATGCAAATGGATTATCTAAAAATATAAATCATTATGTACATTATCCAGGTAAAAATTATATTGTTGGCCTTTATAAATCTCTACCCCTTCTTGTTACGGAATTAATAATATCAGACTACACTTCTTTAGCACAACAAAACTGGTTAACAAATTTCACTATTGACATTTGTATTCATTTGTTTATTTCAATTTATAATAGAAGCAATGTGACTAAAATAGCAGCAGAAATCTCCACAAACATTTTGGTAAAGAAAATGCACCATTTTTATTTGAAAGATAACACAGGCATTACAATTATGCCCATTATAATAAATAATAATCATTGGTGTGTGGCTATTGTTAACTATGAGGAAAATACATTTTCTTTCTTGAATCCTTTAGGAACGTCGCTCTCCGAGTGCAATATATATTTTAACAATTTCTGTCATTATTTACAAGCACTAAGAAAGGTTTCGTATTCTGGTAATTTAAAATTAAAGGAAATTCGTCATGCTACTCAATGTGATGGGTTTAACTGTGGTGTTTTTGTATTAAACTTTATTGAAAATTATATTGTTGGTGGAAACTTTTCTTCATTTAACCCCGTAACGTACAGAAACTATTTGCAATCATTACTTTTGGAACATTCTGATTGCATGATAAATATGTTTATACTGTGGTCGAGAAGATCCTAAGAAGGAGAAGTGGGTACAATGTAAATGTTGTCACCGATGGTTGCATTATTCATGTACTCCAGCGAAAAAAAGATATAGTTTACCAAATGTCGATTTTTATTGCTTTCTTTGCTGCGGGAAATATAAACCATAAATTATTAACTGTTCACTTCATCTTTTCAATTTTAATTATGTTTTGTATCTATTTATTCGTTGACGGAAGTGTATATTTATTTATTTACTTATTTATTTATTTATTTATACATACTTATATACGTATTTATTTACTTTTTGTTTAGTATTTTGTGCATTTCATTATATTCAAAGGAGCAGTCGAAATATGGAGTTTCTAAAGGTTCGCCACCTATTGTTATGCGCGCATTGTGCAAGTTGAGAATTAAAAATTTATAAGTCACCCCCGACGGCATGTAGCGCCAAGTGGTTGCGTATGCAGTAATTAGGATACCCTTCTTGGTAGACTCTGAAAATTTGAACTGGATACAAATGCTTTTAAGTAAGGAAAAACATTTTTTTCTAATGCACGAGCAGGCATAGTGCAAGTTTAAAATTAAAAATTTATAAGTCATCCCCGACGGCATGTAGCGCCAAGTGGTTGCGTATGCAGTAATAAGGATAACATTCTTGGTAGACTGTAAAAATTTGAACTGGATACAAATGCGTTGAAGTAAGGAAAAACTTTTTTTCTAATGCACGCGCACGCATAGTGCAAGTTTACAATTAAAAATTTATGTCACCCCCGACGGCTTGTAGCGCCAAGTGGTTGCGTATGCAGTATTAGGGTACCCTTTCTGGTAGGCTGTGAAAATATGAATTGGATATAAATGCGATAAAGTAAGAAAAAAATATCTTATGTTCGCATAGTGTAAGTTGAGAATTAATAATTTATGTCGTCCCCGACGGCTCGTAGCATTAAGTGGTCACGTTTGTATTATTGGAATACCGTTCATATAATAGTTCATAGTTCACCCCCACGATATGCGTAACGCATAGTGAGTTATACACTTGTATTCTACGGATTATTGTTTATAATTATTGGTAACATGAAACAGTATCGCGATTGTTTAAATATCAAATTATTTAAACTCCGAACTGTACTATACCTAACTACTTCCCTGGAAAAAAATCTTCTCCTACAGGTCGTAACGCATAACAAGTTATATAATATTGAGACTATTGTTTATATTTATTATGAATGTTAAAGTGATACATTCAAGTTTAAATAACATTTTATTTTTGCTTTAGTACTACACGTGTCTCAGTACTAATTTCCGTTGCTGGTGGTTTCTGGTTTAGTGGTATTGCGCACGACTTTGTCTAACGGTGCGCTTTCGTTTACTCGTTGCTGCACTCTTATGACCGTTGCCGTTGCTGTTTTCACACAGGTATTGTATTGTTATATCAGGCGGGTTTTGAAATGTGTGGTGCACGTTACTTGAAATGTTGACACTGTCAACTCAATTTGTGACTACTTACACGTAAATATGAAAATTTTACGATACATGATTTCCAGCCCCGCGTTGAGGCGAACTGTCGAATATTAAATTATAAATATGATTTAGACATAAGTGCCATATACAAATACAACATATGTTTTGTATTGAAGAATGTAAGAATAGCTGTTGCGGTTGTCTGCAACTGAGCAGTCGATGTGTTGTCAAAATGATGGAATCAGATCTATAAATTGTTCATTAAAGTATTTCATTATTTAAAGAGTTTTATTTATGATAATAATTTACACGAACCAGCGATCCCGATTCGTTATTTGATAAATTTACCTTTATTACAAGATATGTCAAATCAGGTGGTTCATTAATAAACCGGTGGAGTACATTGTAAGTATTGGTTTTCCTCTTTCATAATTATATAAAGCTTGATACAATGTTTTAATGTAAACAATCAGTCAGAATCACACAATGCCCAAAATGTCAAAATGTAAAATTTCAAATGTTAACGGGAAGCAAAAAACACCAAGACATATTTTTGACAAGTTCTTTAAAAAAAAATAATTGTAAAATTACCTCAATAGAGAAAATAGTATTAAAAAAAACATGTATCATAAGGCCTGTTAACGCACTCGTCCTTTGTAAAACTCGCCTAGCGGCTCGTTTTCCAAACTTGGACTCGTACGTTAACAGATTGCCTTATGATACTTGTGTTTTAATGTACTATAATTATATTTTTTTTCTATTTCGGTGTTCTTATTGCTGTGATATTGGGTCAATTAATAATACTCTGATGGAAGATTGATACTATATATTTATGACTATTCATGTACATAACACACACAGACATATATCGATCTTGCTAAACTGTGTCTCGTTTTATATGTCAATATTCTGACACTAGATGTCACTACACAACATCTCCCCTTTTTTTACAAACATTACATAGTAATTTTAACATAACTACAACTAATACAATTTATAATCCTTAAACCTATCAGGAATATTTCTTACTCTAGTTGCTCTTTCACTAACAGTTTCAGCCTATAGCTTCAGTTATTTGTAACTTTATCACTATGTTTAAAGTCTGTTTTATTGTTTAGTTCACAGTCCTTTGGCAAGTTATACTCACTATCACTATATTTAAACACTGTTTCATTGTTAGATTTTCGCAGATGTTCTCTATTCCTTCTCACATCTGATCCATTCTCAGTTTTAACAATGTAAGATCTTGGTTGAATCGCTTTATCTACTATTTTACCTCTTTCCCATTCTTTATTAACTGCTCGATTAACATTAATCAGTACATTATCACCTACCGATAATTCTTTTAAATCTTTAGCTTTCTTGTTATAATATTGAACATATAGTTGTTGTTTCTTATATAGTTTTTCTTTTACACTATTATTATCATGCCTTTTGGTACTAGTAACCTGTATGAATTGGTAACTTCGTTTTAATTCTTCGATTAAACAATAACTGACAAGGTGCTAATCCCAATTTCGGTATTATTGTAGATCTATAGTCTAACAAAGCTATTGATAAATCTATATTTTTTCGGAACATATTCTTATCTATTTTCACTCCCCTTTCTGCTAATCCATTAGATTTACTGTAATGAGGACTGGATGAAATTATATCAAAACCCCAATTTTGTGCAAATTCTCTGACTTTATATGACACAAATGGCATATTATCAGCTATCAATATACTCGGCACACCATGAGTTATAAAAATTCTTTTTAATATTTTAATAATTTCCTCACCAGTTTTATTGTTCAATCGTTCAACCTCTAACCACTTGGAATAATAATCTATCACAACCAAATAATCCGTTCCAGCATATGTTAAGATATCTGCTGCTATTTCTTGAAATGGGTATTTAGGTATATCATGTGGTAATATGTAATTACGTACATTAGCATTCCTATTTTACAATTTGCCACCATATGATCAATTTGCTTATTTATGTCTGGCCAAAATAATACTTCACTATCTCTTAATTTTGTTCTGGTACTTCCAAAATGACCTTCATGAAGTTAAATAAGCATACTTGCTCGTAATTTATTTGGTACAATTACCCTATTTTTATAAAATACTAAGTTTTCTAGTACTTGAATATCATTTCTTAAATTCCAATATTGTTTTACTTTATCCGCTACTGCTTTGTATGATTTTGGCCATCCATTTACACAGTATTCCTTCAACTTCGTTAATTCTTCATCACTACTTGTACAACTTATAAACTCAGCTTTCCTCTCTTGACTCATTTGCAAGTGAACTTCAATACTATGAATAAATTCTTGTGTGATTTCATCTTTAACTATTTCATTTTTATTAACATTTCTAGACAATAAGTCTGCTATATGCATTTCTTTTCCTGGTCTATATACTAATTCTATTTCATATTTATCTAATTTTAATTTCATTCTTTGTAACCTGACATTTTCTATTGTAGAAATAGGTTTCTTCATTATGACTAACAACGGTTTGTGATCTGATATAATTTGTAAACGCCTACCATACACATACTGATGAAATTTTCTAACCGCATATACCACTGCCAAAAATTCTTTCTCTATTTGTGCATATTCTTTTTCTGTATCAGTCAAAGCCCTAGACGCATAAGCTATTGGCTTACCTTTTTGTAATAATACACAACCTACACCATCCTTTGATGCATCGGTTTGAATAACTGGTAATATTTTTTCATCAAAAGAAGCTAAAACAGGTGCTTTGGATATTATTTCCTTGATATTATCAAATGCTTTTTGTTGTTGTTGTAACCACTGATACTCTGTATTAATTTTTAATAATTCACGTAATGATGCTGTTAATTTCGCTAAATTTGAAGTATATGCTCTCAAATAATTAATCATTCCTAGCACGCTCTGCAACTCTTTCTTATTTTTAGGCGGTGTTAAATTTCTAATTGCTTCAACTTTATTATAATCTGGTCTCATGCCAGTAACATTAAAATTATGACCTAAATGTCTAACACTACTTTCCTTAAACTGTATTTTATTTTTATTAAACTTTATGTTATTGTCCTTTGCTCTCTGTATGACTGTACTTAAAATTCTATCATGCTCCTCCTCCTTATCAGCTGCAATAATGAAGTCGTCTATATAAACCGTAACCCCATCTATATCTAGAAAAATTTTGGTTTTTATTTGTTGAAAATATTCCGGAGCTAACGAAAGACCAAAAGGTAATCTATTAAATTTGTATGTCGCGTATGGACTGCTAAACGCACATAGTTTACTAAAAGAATGGTCTAGTTCAACTTGATAAAAACCATCTTTTAAATCAAGAACTGTAAATAATGATTTACCTTTCAATTTCAAAGCTATTTCTTCTAATGTGGGTAACAAATAAAACTCCTTTTCAATTACCTTGTTAAGCTCTTGTGGATCTAAACACAACCGTAAAGAACCATCTTTCTTTTCCAATATAACTAAATTATGCAACCATTCCTCTTCTCTAGCGAAAAAAATGAACTAAAAACTAGAATTGAAAAATGGAGAGACGCATTATACGGATATGACTTAAAAATAAACACAAAAAAGACAGAGATAATAAAGATAAGCAATAAGCACGAAGAAATAGAGATAGACTTCCAAGGGGAAAAGATACTTCAAACCAACAAGTTAAAATATCTAGGAGCTATGATTCATGAAAATGGTAAATTAGATGATGAAGTGACAAACAGGATAGGTAAAGTAGCGAGCCTATATGGAGCACTATACAAAGCATTCTTCCAAAAAAAAAGAGATTTCAAAATAAATAAAGGTTCGTATATACGAATCAGTTTTAGTACCAATGCTCATCTACGGCAGTGAATCATGGGTAATTACGGATAGAATAAGAAGTAAAATAGAAGCATGTGAGATGAAAATTTTAAGGAAAATTGAAGGAGTGACGAAAATGGACAAAATAAGAAGTGAAGAAATTCGAAGACGGCTAAAAGTGAAAAGTGTGATGGACAAAATCAAAACTCAACAATTGAGATGGTTCGGCCACGTTGTGCGAATGGAAGATGACAGATTATGTAAAACGATATGGGAAATGGGAACAGACAAAAGAAAAAAGCGCGGTAGGCCAGGAATAACTTGGAATAGTGAAATAAATAAAGTGCTCGAAAAGAAAGGTTTCGGTTGGGCTCAAGCAAAAAATGACGCCAAAGACCGCAAAAAGTGGAGAAAATTTATCACCTCTACACCTATGGTGGAAGAGGTTTCCGGATAAGTAAGTATGCAACCATTCAACTGGTTCATTAACTTTACTAATAATCCCTTTATGCTCTAATTCATCTAATTTATTTTTTAACCTCTCTTTAATAGCAACAGGTACTCTTCTTGGTGGTCTAACTACTGGTACACTATTTTCTTTAATTTTAATGTGACATTTATCTTTGAATTTCCCATGTCCTTCAAAAACTACTTGATTACTTTTAACAAATGAATTTATATCTTTATACTCTATTGCATGTACCCTTTTAACTAAACCTAATTTTTCACAGTCTTTAATACCTATCAATGATCTTTTGCTATTAACAATCATAAAATATAATCTAACAGTTACTAGACCGGGCGCCAAGAAACATTACGTTTGAAAAAACCGGTGGATTCATTCTGATTGATGATTTAAGTTCAGAAAGACCTAAAGAAAGAAATTCTGAATATTACCGGACAAAGTCTGTGGTCAATTTTTTTTATAGGGGATATAAGAATTATTAATGAAATCGCTGTAACGGTCAAAAAAACGTTTATTACTATTAAAAAGTTGTTTCTGTAGAGTATGAAATTACAAACATCACGAATATTATAAAATACAAATTTAATATGGTAAAAAAGTCGCGTGCCTGAGTGTTTGGTCGCGAATTTGGGGAACCGGGTTCGATTCCGACCGATGCCAAAAAATGAGCGCTCGTGAGGTGACGCCTGGTAAACGCCTGCACGGTTGCCAGATGCGACCGATGGTCGTTTTCTTTGTTTCCCTCTACACAGCAGTTTATACCAGGTCCAATGTATTGTAGCGGGCCATATTATTGTACCTGACACGGCTTAGACCTTTTAGTTATAAAAGTGTTTTCATATAACGTCAAACTAGATAGTGTGATAACTAATTTTGATTTCTGAGTTAACAACTTTAAATGCAAATTCTAATAGTAGTTCCAGAAAAAGCAGATTGATGATACAATTTTCATAGTTGGAGGCCAAGTATATTACATTTAAACAAACCTGTGTTTCCAGATCATAGCCCATCGACCGCTTCCGTCCCTGGATTAGTAAAAAAATTCGCACTTTATTAAGTTATATCTCTTAAACAATATGATCAAAAAAGTTATTTTTATTTTAATATTGGTCATTTATATATTTCTATAAACTGAAATGTTTTTTAATACAATGGGAAGCAAAGTTTTGAAGCTACATTGAAAAATATGACATTTACTATTGCTAGATATAGAAAACACATACAAAAAGAGCTCCCATTGATTGCATTTTTTTAAAATTAGAAATGGTCAATTGATTTTTACCAACAAGAAAATATGTAAATATTATTGTTCTGTACAATAACCAGCCACTGAGGGAGTAAGCCAGCTAAACTTGGCGACGGTTTCAAGCCCGAATAAATGGTGAGAGTTGGTGGTAAGAAAGGCATCCGACTGTAAAATCTTCGCCGAAATCAAGGACGGAAGGTGTAGGATCGGAAAGTGGTTTAAGGGCTAGGGTGTTCCTCGCAAGTAACATGCAGTTGTAGTGTCGCCTGAGCTCTGTGCCAAGTCGGTTAGGACTTATCCGTCATGGACGGTCGAGGTTAGAGAGAATTAGAACTCTCAATCTCGGGTGTATGATGAAGGGCAAAGAGAAGGGGGAAGGACTGTGACGCAAAAGGCTTGAGTGAGAAAGGACAGTGTGAAGATGAGTTGGACAGGAATGATTGGAGAAGAAGAGCAAGGAACAGCGACCTCGAAGAAGAAGAAGAAGTAGAAAAAGAAGAAGATACTACCTTAAAAAGATAAGTTATGACAATTGTTATGAACACATTCAGAGAGAGAGAGAGATAAAATTTGAAACATTTTTTTACAACTACAAGACATTGTTTGACGTTATGTGAAAATTCTTTTATAACCGTGTCGGGTACAATATGGCCCGCTGTAACACTTTGGAGCTGGTATAAACTGATGCGGAGAGGGAAACAAAGAAAACTACAATCGGTCGTATCCGGCAACCGTGCAGGCGTTTACTAGGCGTCACCTCACGGGCACTTGTTGATGTGTGGAGAGTGCACAATAAGGGAAACTTTAGTGCCATTTAAATACGAAATATTTCTTTTTGGCGTCGGTCGGAATCGAACCCGGTTCCCCAGATTCTCGACCAAACACTCAGGCACGCGGCTTTTTTACCTCATTAAATTTGTATTTTATAATATTCGTGATGTTTATAATTTCATGCCCTACAGGAACAACTTTTTAGTAGTAATAAGCAACGTTTTATTGACTGTTACAGCGATTTTGTCAATAATTCTTATACCCCCTATAAAAAAAATTGACCACTGACTTTGTCCGGCAACATTCAGAATTTCATTCTTTAGGTCTTTCTGAACTTAAATGGTCAATCAGAATGAATCCACCGGTTTTTTCAAACGGAATGTTTCTTGGCGCCTGCACTATTCATTAGTACTTTTACAATTTAGTGTAATAATATCTGCTGGTTTTAATTTGAAGCCTTCATATGCCTCCAATATCGTATTTGTTTTCTGTAGTTTCTTCTTTAACTCTGGTCTCTGCTGAACCAAGCTGTTGAATTCTTCTTCCGTTAGCACGTTCACCTTCGCCCCAGGGTCTAATTTGAAATATACCTCGCTGCCTTCTACTTCTAGCTTGTGTTGACATTCTTTCATTCATTTATAAAATGTCTATAACAAATTCATTTTCTTCTTCGGATTCTTCCTTCAGCTCTGCTACATTCTTTATTTTACTTCTTTGCTCCTTCCCAACTGTCTTACATGCAACTGCGAAGTGATTCAATTTTCCATATCTAGCACATTTTTTACCAAATGCTTTGCAACTTTTTGGTCCATGTTTTGTTTTACATCGTTAACACATGAATTCTTCTTGCGACTTTTTATTTTTATCATTTCCCTTGATATGTTTATTTCTTCCTATTGCATCTACTTTACTTTCTTGAACACTTTTTACTTGTACTTTCATTAATTCTTGTGTTCGACAAGTTTTAACACAATCTTCTAGGCTAATGTCCTGACCCAATAATCTTTCTTGTAAATGTTTATCATTTACTCCTAAAACTATTCTGTCTCTCACCATATCATCTGCATCTTGGAATTCACACGTTTTGACTAATGTTTTTAAGTCTTGCAAAAAATTATCAAACGGTTCTGCTTCTTCCTGTTTGCGACTATAAATTTTGAATCTTTCATACACAATATTTCTTTTTGGATCCATGTATGCGACAAATTCTTGAAGCACTTTATAATCATTTCTTATTATTATTTAGCAATATCGCCACTTTTATTTCGCTTGATTTTTTATGCTTCTCTGATGCCATCAGATATATTTGACACGTTTGCTTAAATTTTTTTAAATTTTCAGCGATATTCCCTTCGAAATTCATTGGAGCTGGTAGTCTCGCGCTTCCCTCCATTTTTATTATAGGTTATATTTTATTTTTTCTTCTGTATTTACTTTTTCCAACACTTTTATAGTTCTTTATGCGTTCTGCACCATCGGCTGCGCCATGTCGTGATATTGGGTCAATTAATAATACTCTAATTGATGGAAGATTGATACTATTTATTTATGACTATTCATGTACATATAACGATCTTGCTAAACTGTGTCTCGTTTTATATGTTAACATTCTGACACTAGATGTCACTACACAACACTTATGAGTCTATAAAACCACTGTTTATTACTGAAAACACGACGTTTAGAAGATCTATACACGTATTGTTTTTTGCACTTTTCGAGTTGTATAGGTATTCATGTTTTCATAAATGATAGATGAATTACATATAACCTCAAAATGGTAAGTTGTTTGTCTTGAAATATTACTTCTAATTATAAATTTTTATCTTTTCTCTATCTGATAGGTCTAGAAAGAAAAGGAATTTATAGCTATAGCTGTGTTAGTTCAGAAAGAAGAAGAATCTGTGAAGTTAAAATCTTTCAACTGAAAAATTATGAAACAAGAAACAATGTGCTAGATTTACTTTGTCAAAACAATTTAAACGGTAAGTTTTATGCATTACAATTTAAATATATGGTGATAGTATTGTTATTCCAGGCAGGTTCTAAAATGTACGGTGCAAGTTACTTTAAATGTTGACACTGTCTACTCAATTTGTGGCTACTGACAAGCAAATATGAAAAGTTGACGTGTTAGTCCATGATTTCCAGTTCCACGTCGTGGCGAACAGTCAAATATGAATTTTTAAAATATGATTTAGACACTATGAGTGCCATATATATTTTGTATTGAAAATTGTAACCCCAGCCGTTGGTATTATGTCGATAACTGGACAGCGGATGTGATGTGTTGACAAATCGGTGGAATGTAAAAGTCTAGATCAATAAATTGTTCATTAAAGTATTTTAATAATTAAAAGTTTTATTTATGATAATAATCAAATTTATTACAAGATATGTTAAATCAAGTGGTTCATTAATAAACCAGTGGTGTACATTGTATACATTGGTTTTCTTCTTCCATAATTATATAATGCTTGATACAATGTTTTGATGTAAACAATCAGACAAAATCACATAATATACGAACTGTCAAAATGTTAAATTTCAATTGTTAGCAGGAAGCGGTACCAACATAACTGACAGAAATAAACAATAAGGCTGCATCCCCATGCATCCGTATTTACGTATCCGTGCTACGTGATTTACGTACGTAAAAATTTAGCACGTCCCCATGAGAGCAGTACGTTATTCGTATCCATATTGAATTTTTAAATCGATGTGTAGTGGAGTGTTTTGTATTATGGAATCGGAAACATTAGTATTAACTGTACTCAATTTGGCTGGTCAATTGAGCACAACAGCTTTATCACAAAAATAAGCAATAGAAAAAAAACTATATATGCTATACTAGAATTAATTTTGGAAGATTCAGAGTTCGTGAATAACCTTAATAATAGAAGCAGATTTTGAGTTCGAAGTATTTTTACTAAACAGAAGCGGATTCTTCAGAGTGCTAGCAATAATTTACACAACAAACATCAAAATACATTAACTGGCAAACTAACTTTGTTGCTCCTATGCGCATGCGTCAAGTCATCCGTATTTGTCAAAAGTTAAAATTAACCAACTTACGTCCGTTGCGTTCTTGTAACGGACTGTTGTATCAATTCACGATTTTGATTGATTACGTGAACTCGGATGCATGGGGACGCAGCTTTAGTCAATTTTGGCAAGTCTTTTAAAAAAAATAATTGTAAATTTACCTCAATAGAAAAAAATAGTATAAAAACATGTATCATAAGGCCTGTTAATGCACTCGTCCTTTGTATAATTCGCCTGGCGACTCGTTTTCCAAACTTGGACTCGTAAGTTAACAGATTGCCTTTTGATACTTGTGTTTCAATGTACCATTACATCATTTTAATTTTACTTGAATATATTTAATTTTATTATAGAAGAGAGTTATATTTCTATTACAACTCGCATATCCTAGATCTTAATATTACTCCAATTTTACTATTTAGTTAGTAAAATTTTATAGTTACATTAGCGATCATTATGAAATTAAGTTCATTTTAATTAATATTTGCATCACAAAAGATGCAATAATAGCCAATATGGATGAAACCCCAGATATAACCTAAAGTTTTTAAATATTATAATTCTGAATATCGAAATAATACTTCTTCACATACGTTGTTTAATAAAGTATAATTGATGTCACATAAGCCACAGACAGTTAATGTAAAATTGCTCTGATATAGTTGTATAGAATATATATCAATCTGAAATACAACAATGTTAAAGGTATATTCGTGTTTTATGTTTTATATTAAATACTTACAATATTCTCAGAAGAAATTATACATCGATTATTCAAATGCAGTAGTGTAGCAAATTTCCGGGATTGCAAAAAAAAAACAATTATGTAAAACGCATGTTCATACAGCATGAGAGTAATAAATTATACAGTCATGTTCAGTTTAAAAAACACGATAATTGCAGTCAATCTTTCTAAAAGTAATTATGACTATGATAACGAGATGTTTACTGATTTAAAAAGAAAAACAACCGGTATTAGTTATATAACTATCAAGTGTTAATAAGAGCGATTAATAGTTGAAAATATTAATCGACAATTAACACACGAGTTAGTTTCAGAAGAAAGCTCAAAAAAGTTCGAATCTTTGAAAAATAACTGACAGTAACTTCTGACGAAATATCCCGAAAATTTGAAAAATATTCTAATAACTTGAAAAAAGTAAATTCTGAAGAAACAGAAAATTTGAAAAATATGCTAGAATTTTACAAGAAAAATTCAGCGAAAATTGTAACAGCCTAAACGAAGAATAAAAGAAGAACTGAAAGTAATATCTGAAGAAAACTTGAAGAATATTTCAGACAATCCGAAGAAAATTATAAAAGTTTAAAATAAGAATTTAAAGTAAATTCAGAAGAAAATTATAAGAAATTAGAAATACAACAGAAAGTCCGACAAATACAAGAGCAAATAAACGTCTTACAAAATCAGCTGGCTAGTCTGAGTTCCGATCGATACCGATGGGATATAATGCAACATTAAAAATGAAACTAAAAGCTCCCACTCACGATGGAAAAACACCTTGGGTCCACGTACTATAAACAATTTTAAGTAGCAGCAGTGGTCCACGGATTTACAGATGAAGAAAGCAATATCTCTAATTATTGCTTTAAGAGGTGATTATGTAAGTGTTCTTCAAACCATACCAGAAAATCAGCAAAATGACTACTGGCTTTTATTCTGAAGACTATAGCTGAGATACGGTGATGCTAATCTTGAGCATGTATACCATGTTCATGTTAAGAACTGTGTTTAGCGTTTCGAAGAATATCTACAAGAATTTGAGTCTGATTTTCCATGACTGATACGACTGGCGTATCCTACACCGCCTGATGGTTTTTTGGCCGTGGCCGTACAGACAGCAATACTCAACATTCAGTCTCAGAATCTTGACGACGCATTACTTCTTGCACTCGAGTATGAAGCATCAAAACAAGCGTCACGTGGCCATCATCGTAACAGGACTGCAGTCGAAGAACCAGGGGACAGTAAGGAAGAAATAGGAGGTTTATTAGAACGAGTACAACGAGAAGGAAACCGAAGAGATAAGGACCACGCTGTTGGAATTGTGGCGAATTGGGTCATCTGCGATGAAATTGCAGAAAATCTATCAAGACAGAAGAGTCGTCAAAAAATTGTACAAGTCGACATGGAGGGGCGATCGTCGTCTTTAGGAATCTAAGCCCCAGTGATCACTATCAACACCACATTCTTAGGTGGTACAGCACTACAGACTGATACAGTCGCGTCGAAAACTATAGCATACCCAGACGTGATACCAGATAATGTTGAGGTTTAATATTAATAATAAAATAAAAATCCTTAAAAAAACATCCCGAATAGCTGTCGGATATAACTTTGAAATCGTGTCAAGTTACCGACAAGTCAAAACTGGAAAAGATAGAGAGGACCATTGTCGAATACCAGGATGTTTTTGTACTTGACGATAATGAAAAAGGCAGAACGAACATTGTGACCCACAAAATCAATGGATGGCTCAGCCAATACGACAACGTCCAAGAAGACTTCCGCTGGCAAAACGAGAAGAAGCTGCTAGCATTAATACCGATATTGCGAAACAAGGAGTTGTCGAACAGTTAAACAGTCTGCGGGCATCACCAGTCGTCGTGGTTAGAAAGAAGGATGGCACAATAGAATTTTGTGTAGATAATCGTCATCTGAACGCAGTAATGACGAAAGATGACTACCTTTTGCCAAGAATTGACGACACCCTGAATACATTATGCGGTTCACGTTGGTTCTCAACCTGAAAAGTGGGTATTGATAAGTTGGAATGGAACCTGAAAAAAAAATTGGCGTTGATCAGAATCGAACCCGGGTCACCAGATTCTCGACCTCGTTCGCGACCAGACGCCCAAGCACACGGCCATGAGACTCAAACCTCATTCAAAATATCTTGTTACTGAGGGGTGAACAATGTTATGTATTTTATCCAATGAATTCTGGTCATGGAAATGATTGATTATATATTTAGAAAATGACTTACATTTGAGTACAAATTGACGCATACGCTTGTGAGAAACACGAAGTACATTATATTTATCATAATCCATTCGAATTCAGTTAATAAACTCATCCCTAAAGCAGATCTATGGTATATCAGATTAAGAAACATGCATACAGTTGCATAAATTCCATTCGTTGATTTAAATAACAAGCTAAACAACAATATTCCATTATAAGTTTCATTCACAAACTTTGATAAGGTCACTAGACTACGATGAATACTACACAAATGTTTCAGTATATTATGCTGTTCTTCATTATTGGCAAACACTTGTGTTAGCCGTAAATTTAACATTTTAAATCTTTCATTTATGAGACATAAATATAAAAGAAATTCAGTAAAAGAAAACAAGCAAACCCAACTAACGAAGAAGTTCACTAAAGTTATCAGCATATTATGTTTTTCCAAAACATTTAAGTCTTTAAATACTTCTCGTTGTATATGTACTAATAAAATGAAAAATAACACATTTATACATGTCATAATTTGAATTAATCTTATTTGTATTTTTCGATAACTAATTTTAATTCCTATATCATTACAATGCAAATCTATTTTATGTATTGCATTTAAAATACGAAAAGTTCTCTTTTTATTTCGCAAACTATAGTAAAAAGTAGAAAATATGTATAGTGTAAGAGAAATGCCCATAAGAAATAAGAAAAATTTGACAATTAATGAATCATCAAGTAATACTATATCTCCATCGAATGTAATCAAGCAAAATAATATTCTGACGGTTGTTAGAAATTTATCACTTTTTACATTTTCTAGTTTCACATGAACTGCGTATGGAATATTTCCTAAAATTCTGGAAACTTTATAAAAAGGAGATAGAGCTTCAAAGATGTTATTTGCTTCAAAATTCATTGTAATATGTGTTGTTTGTATTTTTCTAATAATTAATAAATGAATAATACTAGCTAGTCATACAATTAAAGAAATGAATGTCAATTCAGGTAATTATATTGCTTTTTTATTGAATTCAATTTATTAATCTATATTAACTCATTAGTAAATGAATATGTCTTTTGTTTATTATTAATGTTTTAATAACAGAAATCTATCTATTACAGTTAAAAAAACATATCCACGTAATTTTTTTTTATTGGATTTCCAGATTTTCCAAAAAAGCATGTCCATTTAAATGGATTCTATGCACAGTGGACATTTGAGAAAAGATATTGTGTTCAAATAAATGTTGTATATTTATTGCTATAATTACTAATTATACGTAATTATTATAATGAAACAAAATAAATACTTACATATTCAATAATACTAAATTATTAGAAAAAAATTCATGTTCTGAAACCTCGTTGACTCCATCATGCCCTTCTTATGAAGTGCTATAATTTCTTGCTTATCAATGCGATTTCTCGATTTGATTTCCTTACATTATCCAAAAATTTAGATGCAATTTTAAGGAACATCTCATTGTTGATTAAAAATTCCCTTAGATACACGATTTGAATTTGAACTTTCTTCAAGGCAATTGTTATTGGGAGGTGTAATATAAACCATAGAATGCTGCTGTACATGATCATCCGCCTCTAAAATCTCTAATAGTTGATGTAAAAATAATCTAAAAGAAATTGGTTATATAGACACTGTGCATAGTGTCCATTATAATGGACCTAAGTAAATATTGTAATTTTATATATGAAAAACAAAATATATTTTTAAATAAAATTGGTGAAAATTAGGTGCACATTCATATAAAACTGCACAACCAAATATTACAAAATTTAATTTTATTATATTGATAAATTCCAACGACTAGTTTTTAACCAATCATGATGCAAGAAACTTAAAAATTCAACCAATGGCAACAGTATTATAACGACTATTTCACTCATAAATTTATAAGCCAATCCAAATTCTGGATTCTACCTAGTTACAAAGTTTCATTTCTAGAAAACAATGTCACAAAATTTTTTTCGCACCTTTAAGCCAATAAGGTGTATTATTACAAGTGAGTTTTGATATCTGTCAAAGTGTGTATATTTTTAGTGTTATCAGTTTTTATTAAAAACGAGTCGATTCGGACAGGAATCTATTTAAAACGTTGAACAAGCATACTTAAATATATCCTTTAAAACACAATAAAAATTAGAAGATTTTTGTCAAGAAAATAAATATATAAATTGTTATCTGATTTTTATTTTGGAAATAGTCATCCGAATACCATTCGTGGTTAAATTTTATCCTGGAAAAATTTTCCGATTGCTTTACTCGAGTCTGTTTCCAATTTACCTCGTAACATAGATCAAAAATCACTCGTTTGACAACTCGTGATTTTTTTATTAATGTCACTCAATAAATTGCTAAGCGACCAGCTCTCGTGACAATCTGAAATTTTTTTCAACAAAAATTTACCACGTATGATATATATGATAAAACAGCGTTACCCCGATAAATTTCCGCTATCAAGTAAATAAGCATTTGTTATTGTTTACAACTGTCAGTGTGACAATTAATATTTCAAGTTTAAAAATAAAATAATAATTAAATTGTTGCATTTTACGTTTTCTTTGAAATTTATCTTATCAAATACCACACGACCTCTGATTTTCTCAGATACATTTTTATTTTTAAGCACTCATTCATTTTGCTTTTAAGCAAAATTACTCAAGCAAATTGACATTCAGTAAAATCGCCCCTCCTTCGGAGTCGGGATTTACCATGCAGTTTGCTCTCGTGTTTGTTGCTAAGCAAAAAAATCTGATGCGGCCAGCACATGACCTCCCGCCAATTCCACATTTAAAATAGCATAATTATCACTTTCGGTTGATGTTGTTTCAAATTATATACGAGTTTTAAATGCCAAATTTGAGAAGTTTTAGATCGTATTTTAATAAATTTTTCGTAGAAAATCTGTTTATAACTCTAAGTAAAGTACTATTATCGGTTTATAACGCGCATCTACACTTTCGCACTCGTTTTTCGCCTCGTCACTCGCTGAAATTCGCGAGTGTCATTCACACGTTCGTCCCTACAACGCAAATGACCGTTTTCACACTCGCCGAGTGTAAAGACAGCCGCATAGCTACAAGCCTTTGACGAGGCGAATGAACAGACTAAACATTTACCCCGCCACTTATGTTGCGATTCGACACGCCATTTATGTGAATATATAGATGCGTTATCAATTTTAAAAAATCTATTATGTCGTTCTCATTATTATAAAAAATTTGACGTTTTGGAACATATATTTTGCACGAAAATCTGTTCACAGCTTCAAGTAAAGTATCACTTTCGGTTTATTAATTTTAGTTAGAATCTAATATATTATTCCCCTTGATATAAAAGCCTTAAATACTAAAATTGAAAAGTTTTGGATTATATCAATATATTTTTCACAAAAATCTGTTCAGAGCTACAAGTATCACTTTCAGTTCATCAATTTTAGGCAAAATCTAATATGTTGATCCCCTTCATATCAAAGTCTTAAATACCAAATTTCAAAAGTTTTGGAATATATTATGATATAATTTTTACAAAAATCTGTTTAGTGCTTCAAGTAAAATATCACTTCCGGTTTATTACTTTTAGCCAAAATCTAATACGATATTCCACTTGATATAAAATTCTTAAATATTAAAATTAAAATGTTTTGGAATATATCAATATATTTTTCACGAAAATCTGTTCACAGATTCAAGTAAAGTATCACTTCCGGTTTATTAAATTTAGCCAAAATCTAATATGTTATTCCCCTTGATATAAGTCTTAAATACTAGAATTGAAAAGTTTTAGATTATATTTTAATATAGTTTTTCATTAAAAACTGTTATGTGCGTCAAGTAAAGTATCACTTTCGGTTATCCAATTTTAAGAAATATATTAAAATATGATACAAAACTTCTCAAATTCGGTATTTAAAATTCGTATATAATTTGAAACAACATCAACCGGAAGCGAGCATGCGAGTGATGGTACAAGTTAGACTGTTCGAAGCGTTATGCAGAGTGTGCTACATACTATCAAATTAACATAAACTACATTATTTAATGTTAATGTATTTTTATATATTATGTAGGAGTATGCAATGCTCTTGATACGGAAATAATAATAATAATAATAATAATAATAATAATAATAATAATAATAATAACCGGAAGTGATACTTTACTTAAAGCTCATCAGATTTTTATTAATATTGCTGTATTAGTTTGAAAGTATTGTAACGTTTTTATTTATTTGGGTGAGATGTACAAATCAAAAAATTATTACTAAATAAAATAGATGCTTATTAAATGATAAATAAATATTAAAAGATAAAAATGACTGTTACTATGGTTAAACAAATAGTAAATACTAATTTAACACTAAGAATGTAATTAATTACTTTAACACTAATATTGTTTATTTATTTAAACATTTAGTACGACTGTCTGTTGCAGACTCTTGTAGACCGTTTACACGATATTTATATTACTATTTATCTCACTATCTACTTATATCACATTCAACTGTCCGATCCAGTATAACCAACTGTCCGTATGCCACAATTCTTCAGCATCAAGTTTCCACGCCAACTCACTGTTACTGTTAGAGTTGCCAGATATATTTGTTCTTAAAATAGGGTAACCTGTGAAAAAATATATGAGACTGTATAAAAATATATGAGATTTTTTTGTATAATGAAAAACGCTTTTACAAATGAAGATTTATTCATTTATAGCATAAAACAAAACAAAGGTACATTTCGTAGCGAAATAAATACTTATACATTTAATTATATTTATATTTTAAATGACTTTGACATTCACATTTGGTCTGCCAAAGCACAATTGTAAAAGGCGTTACACTTTAAGTCAAAATTCAAAGTTATACACAGTTCACTTTTTATTAAGAGAACAGAGGCTCTATTTCTGGTATCGCTCCACTTGTTGGACATAATTGAAAAAATTCGTTCCACATAGGCTGTTGTACATGGAATACCAAGTAAAAAATAAATAATTTTAGAAATATTGGGTAATTCGTCAGTTTTGTTTAAAATATACACCCATTTATCACTTTCAGAAGATGATATAAATTTTTTATCTTTTGTGCACATGTTATATATTTTATGCAAAATATGAAGCTCGTCAAAAACTACATCTAAATTAATTGAGTCAGCAAGACGTTTATTTTGTATTTTATTTAAGCAAGTTTGTATTTCTATAAAACTAATTTCATGATCCAATTTTAATTTAAACGCTGCAAATGCAAAACTATTTTCAGAAAAATCAAATCATTGTAGTAGGTATGATTTTGCCGCTTTGTATGCTTGTACAAAATCATTTTTAATTTGATTCGACTTGTGAGAATCTACATTTATTAACTTTTGCATGACCACGTAACCAAAAAACTCTTGTTCTAGCCGCTGATTAATTTTGTTAAGTAACTTAGACAAAATATGGTAAAGTTCTGTAATACAAGTATTGTTACGCCCTAGAGATAGAATAGTATCTTCAAATATTTTTTAAAAAGAATTTAAATATAGCAGGTAAATCTCCGGGATATCATTGTCAGGAACATCTTCAAATTCATTATCGCGAATATACAATAATTTCTGAATTTGTACGGGACAGTCTCTACAGCTTCGAAAATATGACAATAATGGTTTCCATAGAATAAGGATTTTTTCAGTTGCTTTATTTAATGATAGCCACCGTGTTACTACATGTCTACACAGCTCCGCGTACTCAATTTCCCTAAATTCTGAAAATTCCTTTAATAATTCTCGTCTTTTTGCTGATAAAGAAAAATGAGCATATATTTTTAAAATTAAACCTTCTGCATCATAATCAACGCTACTAATAATTTTTCTAACCGTATTATGCACAATATGTGTACTACAATTTGCTTTCATTAAACTGGTACAATTTTGTTGTAGTACCGTAAATAAAGAATGTTTTGTTCCAAAATTTGCGTTACAATTATCTGCACTTAAAGGACTTACATTATCGTACGATAATCCCAGTTCATTTACTGTTTTATCAATAGTATTATGCATGCCATAAGCTGTTTCATCAGAACTCTATAAAATTAATAATTTTATTTAAAATTCCTTTTTCCTTATCAAAAAACTGTACAGTTATTGGGAAAATTTTTCGATTTTAACTGCAAGGAAATACCACTCTTATCCGTGGCGCTCTCTGGATTATATGAAATACGCGGGATATTTCAAATTTTATGTTGAATTAGCTGTCATAAATATTATTATGTATTATCTTGAAAATATATGAGAATTTGTCTCATATTGAACTTTTTAATATGAGATATGAGATAAACTGAAAATATATGAGACACATATTAAAAATAGGAGATCTGGCAACCCTAGTTACTGTCCTCGTATACTATAGCTTCATAATATTCCTCAAAACCAGTAACTTTCCGAGTATTCCACTCGATACTAAAATGCATACGTTTACTACGACAATAAATATGACGTAACCCACATAAATTGCTCAAAGAGACCTTAACCAGCCGTAGGAATTAATGAAGTAGTTCACTTTAGGCTAAGAAGTGATGTTCATGAACGAAATTCTCACCGCTATCCTTAAGATTTTCTTAAAACAACAACCTAAGCACTGTCACCATTACATGATGTCAGTCTAATTTAAATAAAAATGTTAGTACTAAAGTTGAAGCATTAAATTTTACCAATAACGTATACAGGGTGTAATCATACTTCGGGAAAAAATGGGCTTAGAGTACTGTCAAAAATGAGTAAAAAGGTTTAATGAACATGGGGCCGATCTTCAATAGTTTCCGAGATATAAGGCAGTGAAAAATGAGTTTTTACGGGATTCACCCCTGCTATCTCAACAACTATAAGGGTTACGACTTCGATTAAGAGACTTTTTGTTTACCTTTCAGAGGTCAACTTAGATGTGCTTTTGTTTTTTTTTTAAAAAAAATCTAATTGTACTAAGTTAAATGTTGTGGCAACCGTGGCCAATATTTGATTTTTAAATAACTTCGCTACTATTAGAAATTAAGAAAAATGTTTCATATAAAATTATGTTGTTTTTTATTTTTTTACTGACAGGCAAACTTTTGTTCAATCATTATCTTTGTCAATTTTCTTCGATTCTAATAGTAAATGGCCTCTCTCGGAAACAGTTGAAGATCGGACCCATGTTCATTAAGCCTTTTTTACAAGTCCATGAATTTGTAGTGCTGAGTAATGCGATTGTCAAAAACTATACACAGGAGTTTTGTACTAGTTTTGTACAATTTTGTACAAGCAACGAAAAGTTTTGTAACCCTACTTTTAGTGCGAATTCAAAGATTTCTAAATTTGCACACCAAATTAACGCGAGAGTGCAATTCTGCCCAAACGACCTAAAAATGCATCAATGCAAAGTTCCAGTTTTGTACAGCCAAAAAAAGTTTTGTAATACCTTGGGTACTATCACATTCCCGACGCAAATGATGCACTCACAGATCACGTGGTGTGCGCACACCATGGTAATGGTATTATATATGTGCATCACATGGAACTAATTTTGTACAGTTTTGTACATCCAAAGAATAGTTTTGTAACTCGTTAAAAAACCCGTTTAGAAAAGCGCGAAAGGTCACACATGTAAAGGGGGTTAGTAGGCACTCCATGTTAATGGGGAGTGCAATACTCAGGATCAGCTCGAAAAATATCACAGCGTGTCTCATTTTAGATGTTTTTTAAGGTATCTCAGATCTCAGGTAATATTAACGATAGAACAAAACCATTTGCACATTCCAGGGTCAACTTTACCAGAAATGTTTAATAGTCAGCATAGGAAATTTCGATCTTCTTTTGTTTCTGAACTACAGGCAAAAACTCGTTTTTCGTTCACTTTGAAAATATCTCATATCTTATTTATTATAAAAGAGAAAAAATGTTTTTACAAAAAGTTTACCGTTTTTTAGCGTAATTAGTATTTTTGAAAACTTAATGTTTCTCGAGATATAACACAAACTTATGATTTTTAAATGGGAATCTATGTTGAAAATAGTCTCGTCTTTTTGCTTATTTTATAAGCTTTTCAATGATATATAACAAGTCTACATTATTTTGTTTTAAACTTGTAAAAGAAATAATTATTAATTTATTAAGGTAAAAAAAATTAAAATTATTAAGTAACAAATGAAAAAATCTATTACAGATCATTATTTGCATATTTCTAATAATATTCGTTTCAGTTTTACTCATTTTATTAATTTATTTACTTCAAAGGCATATTAAACCATCTTTTTCAGATTGTCTCAAAGCCAACTGTAACGTCGATAACTAGTAATTTAACTATCCCGAAAATAATTGCTTAAGAATAATTTTGAGAACATAATTAATAGATATTGAATCAAAATAAACAAATGATGATTTGTAATAAATTTTTTCATTTGTTTCTTAATAATTTCCAATATTTTGACCTCAATAAATTAATAATTCGTCTTTTATTAATGTTTAAAACAAAAGAATGTAGACTTGTTATACATCATTGAAAAGCTTATAAAATAAGCAATAAGACGAGACTATTTTCAACATAGGTTCCTATTTAAAAAATCATAAGTTTGTGTTATATCTCGAAAATTATTAAGTTTTAAAAAAATCTAATTACGCCATTTTATTCTATTTTAAAAAAAGTAATTTTTTTGTAAAAACATTTTTTCTCTAACCATCATAGTAAATAAGATATGAGATATTTTCAAAATGAGCGAAACCCGAGTTTTTGCCTGTGTCTCAGAAACAAAAGAAGATCGAAAATTCCTGTGGTGACTATTAAACTTTTCTCGAAAAGTTGACCATGTAATGTGCAAACGGTTTTTCTCTATTATTAATATTACCCGAGATACCTTAAAAAAACATCGAAAATGAGACACCTGTACAGTTTTGTACAACCAAAAAATGTTTTGTAACGCCTTGGATACTTTGACATTCCCAACTGACGCACTCAAAGTTCACGGGGTGTGCGCATAACGTGATAATAGAGTGATTTTACGTGAATTACACAGAACTAGTTTTGTACAATTTTGTACAACCAAAGAATAGTTTTGTAACTCGTTAAAATACCCGTTTAGGATAGCGCGAAAGGTCGCGCATGTAAAGAGGGTTGATAGGCACTCCATGTTAATTGTGGAGTGCAGCACTCATGATCGCGCGTCTGGCATCTGTTCCACTTGCCGCTCAGTTCTCAAAGGAACAATAAATTGCCAACCGACTCCAGGCAGCCGTTTAATCATGATATGCACGTTGCAAGGGCCATTTAGGAAGCCCCATACAGCAAAGAAGAGACCCTTAGGTGGCTCATTGAGGGACGACGTCGTTCGGCAGATGACAAAAGGACACAAGGCGGCAAGCTTCATTCGAAAAGACATGGCGGGCAATACCATGCAAGTAGGCGACAAGGAGCCTAGCACTCTGCCGTCTTTAAATGTGCTGCGTCAAGCTAAGTGCCAAGCTGTCTAAAAACCAGATTTGATCACGATCCGATTCTATCCCTGGTTGTAGCAAAGTACACAGCGGTGTACACTGGTTTTATTAAGGCTGTAGGTGATGTAGACGAACAGTTTCTGCTGCATTTGGGGTGTAAAGGGTGAGGTAGAATCTGAACGTCTAGAAGGCGGGGCTGAATATTCCCCTCTTACGTCTCTCCATGCTATTTTTCATTGGCAGCGTGTTACGTTTTGCTTTGGGGTCATCCGACTTATACGAAATGAGAAACCTTACCATATGATGAAAACAAATTAAAATTATAAAACAAATTAATTTCTACTTCCGTTTATTAACAAACAAATATAAAACATTAAATATACCTACATTACAATTCTATGTAAGTTTTAATAATTAAAATTACAATACAATGTATTGTTAAACTTTTATATATAAAATTAGCGTGAAAAGTTTGCATATCGTATGACAATAACCGATTTAAATTATATTATACAAAAAATTGAGAAATTATGTTTAAATCACATAGATATAAGATAAAAATATTTGACTTGAGGATAAATAAAATTTGAACTGAACACAATATTAAATTGTAAACTTGAAGTGAAAACGTAAACATAATTATTATTGGTGAAAGCCGTTTAATGTGTGAAATTAGATTTTAATGTTTCTTTTTCTATTCTGTTGTGCCTCTGTTATATACGGTCTTCATAAAACCTATTTAATTTTGCTTCCATATCTTGCTTCCAAAAAATATCATTCCGAAAAATCTTTTCGAACTTGATTCCTAATGGTGTCCAAACCACAAGCAAGCAGTAATTGCGTTTGGTTATATGTAGCTGACCCTGAATTTGATAGTACCAGTAATGTTTTTTATTTACAAGAAAATTTTCTTTGTCTATTATCCAAAATTTAATTGTTTTACTTATAATACCTTCTTCTTATTATTAAATTAAATTATAATTGTTTTTGTCACTGTATGTATTAACTTAATAAATTAATAATTAATATAATAAAAATGACACAAAAAATTGAGTATATATGTCCCTGATCCCTCTAGTTAGAAGAAGTCTTTTTATTACAGCAAAAATAATATTAATTGCCAGGGTCAACAAAATCACATGACTGCTCGTGTCGTAACAAAAGTACTAACCATACAAAAAATAGATTGTATTTATTACCTATTACATAAGTATATATTTTTACTCTAATTGGCATAGGCTGCAAGTAATTGGTTACCTATATTGATTATATAATTATATCGATTCAGTATTTTTAAATATTTTTCATTGCAGCAAATACTCGATACAAAACTAGCAAATTTGAAATTTGTACAAGACAGCTTTTGGCAAAATCATTCATGTGATGTTAAACAAGGCAAATAATATTACTTAGCAAGCATGTCTTAAAGGTATGTTTACATTCAGATACATGTATGAGAATTTATGTGAGATACTAGTCAAATAAACAAATCGTGAAACATCACCTCATACAAGGGCTCATACATTTTGCTTAAACTGTACAATTACCTCATACATTTTGAGTGATCAAGAAATCGCATAAACTTTGACCTGTATGAGCTCATTACCACGTTTTTTTCATCAACTGGTTCAAAATTAATGTTGGTTGTAGGTAATGCAAATTATGTTTCGATAAATTTTTAATTAGATATGTGACCATAATGCATGGAATTTCAATATATGACTCATAAAATATAAAAATTAACCATTATATTCGTAGCTTCGCTTTATAATAATAGAAATTAAACGTTCTTTCGTAATAATATTGCACTGATTATTTTGGAGAAGGGTATGGTGAGGTCAGCATGGCCTCAGTTTCTCGGTATGGCCATGGTGACATGGTGAAGAACACAATTGAATATCACACAATTTGAATATCTAACTTAAAAAAAAAATAACTCAAATTAAAGTGTATATTCGTATAAACAAAGTGTACTCTCTTAACTTGTATATGAAATTGATTACGAATGAAAACGCAACCACTTTTGTCTAATTTTTCAACAAGCATTATGACTTTTACGCGCTTATATAAAATTTATTTCATCACACTTGTACCCCAAACAAATTCTCATACATGTATCTAAATGTAAACATAAGTGACACCAGATTTCTCAATAACGTTATATTTCATTTTTCATTCATAACATAACCTTAAGTTAACTAAAAATTTAAAATACATTTTACGCCAAATTTGAAGTTTTTGACATTTCTTTCGTCTAACATTTAATCGCAGACGATTTTTGTCCCCTCGCCGATAAAGTTTTTCGTCACTATTAGTATTATCTATTTGTATGGATGCACAATAAAAATACAATACAAAGAAAAATATAAAATAAACGGTTCTAGTCTTGATAAAGACTGATTTTATAGCAACAATTTATTTCAAAAGCACTGCAAAGTGCAAACGAAATAATAAACAGAAAAATACAAAATGAAAACCGTAGAAAACAATCAACGTAAATAGTTTATAATAGACAGCAACAACAAGTGACTAAGAAGTGACAATCTAAAATATGCCCAACACGCACGCCTATGGAACGAGCTTACTCAAATACACACAATTTATGTGGCGTCGCTGCTGTACCGCGTATAAATTTAATGAAAACACCAAAATTATCATTTTGTAGAAAACGTCTACAAGGCTGTATTTGTACTAATTTTTGTTCAAAATTTTAGAAAAAGTTTTATGAAAGTTGGAACTAAGTGTCCTATTGTTTATTTTTTAAAAATTAGATATAATACACCGAAAAATTGTGTATGAAAATACATTTATTTAAAGTCAAATTATTAATTTTGGGACATTTTTTTAAAAAAATTATTTATTAAAAAACATAGATTTATTGTTTTTAAATACGGTAAAATAAAAAAAATTTAAGTAAAATGTAAGATAAGTACACAGGGCGTTTTTTCCTTAGACAAGTTTTGTGTGCATTTCTGGAGTGCACCACAGGTGCACGCGGAAAGACTGCATTGTCTCGGCACAGAGGTGCCCAGGCTGTCAATTGATGCGTATGGTGAGTTGACGAAACGCTGCGTCAGAATGAATGGTGACAAGTCAGGTAGCATACTTATGTATGAAGGCGTTATCAATGACCCCAAAACAAGTATGCAGTATCCGGTGTGCGGAATGCTCTCAGAAAGGCACGACACCGAGACTATCAGGCACTGGTTGATTATGTGGCTATGCGATGGTGCTGCTTTAACCAAAGAAGTCGTCATGGACATGAGTTTGGCACTTATGAAAGCCTGCGTACAAGTGTTTGCCCAGATGCCATCATTGACGGCATACCTAAAGCAGTGTGCTAAGGTATTGCTGATATGAACCTCCCAGAATGTTACATCAGGAACGACGTTTTGGCGAATTGTCAATTTCGTTAGCCAAGGTTTACAAAATTGTGCCGAAATCCTTTTATTCATCACCGCTGTTTTTATTAGAAGCAAAATTTGTTTAGTGGTACTATTTCACCATTCCGCAAGCCTGCGAGGTGACCAAACAATTAGGGAAAAACATTTAATACATTGTAATTGCTTATACTGCAGATCGGATTCGGTAGATGTGGGGAAGTGGTTAAGAGGAACATTAGGCCCCCACCAAAATTGACCCGCTATCGTGAATCTTAATGTAATTCTGTGTGTGCCCCTGACTGCATTGTTATTGGGTTTGGTATGGACCACAGTATTGTTCCAATGTGAGCATCAAAACTCACACTACTAATTTTTATTTTCACACCATAACGTCATTCAAACATCAATTTGAGTTTCCCACTTGAGACCATTTTAAGTTAGTACTTTGAGTTTGATATTCTCAATGGGATTTAAATGGAATAAGATCATTTATTCATGTGCTGGTCTTGTCACCTGTTAGAATAGAATACATAAATCGAACAAGCAAAGTTAAAAGAAGGTTGTGAGATATTAATTAATATCTTGATCAAAGTATAGTAAAATCTGTGATACTATGCAATTGCTGAGAATGTATTAGAAAAGTTGCAATGTAAACAAAAATAGTCACTGTATAAGTCTACCTCTGTTTCCTATGAAAAAAAAATGTTTTTATGTTGTATTAATAAACCTTTCCCAATTTTCTTATTTTTTATTTTTTTGCTCAGAATTACAATATATTCTGTATGAGCCCTGCAAAGCTGTTATATAACAATTTTGCAGTTTTAAATTTTTTTGTGAAATTTGAGGCAAACACGCAAACGGTGTGACATTAATGGTAACCCACGACAAAAACAGGAGAACCAGGTTTTGAGTTTTTTTTTAATTGCATTAGCTATGACACATTTAACATGCAATATAGACGGGGAGCCCAGCTAGGTATCAAAAGTCACGTGATAAGGTACATAAGGTTTGACCTTGGGGTAGGACGCGGATTGGCTCCCCATACAAAAATAATCGTGTCTTACAAGTCGGACCGGGGGCTTTACGCCATGGTAGTATTTTCAAAATTTAAAAAAGGGCCAAAAATTACGTGATAAGGTACATTCAAATTTTTGTGCCATTCAATGCGGGTTTGTGTCTAGTTTGCTAATATACCTTGTAAGACATCGAAACCGGAGGCTTTTGACATGTAAGACAAAAAATAATTTCAAAAAAGGACCGAAAATTACGTGATAAGGTACATCCAAACTTTTTATGGTATTTTATGCACCATTATCCAAATATTACGAATACACTTTGTAAGACATAAAAATTGAGGGCTTAATGCATTTAAGACACCCAAAATTTAAAATGCTGTCCAATTCTACATGATGAGGTACATTGAAACTTTTTGTGTCAATCGACGCGGGTATTTGCCTAGTTTGCTAAAATTCATTTTAAAACATAGAAATCAGGGGCTTCTGACTTTTAAGACATGAACCAAAATTTGAAAAATGGCTGAAAATTACGAGATAAGGTACATTCTAAATTTTTGCGATTTTTTATGCACTATTACCCAAAGACAACGAACAGACGTATTAAGACATAAAAATCGGAAGCTTAATGCATATAAGACAACCAAAAGTGAAAATGGTGTTTAAAAGCTACATCACGAGGTACATTAAAACTTTTTGTGTCAATCGACGTGGATATTTGCCTAGTTTGCTAAAATTCATTTTACTACATTCAAACCAGGGGTTTTTGACTGTTAACACATGAACCAATTTTTTTTAAAAAATGTTACTAAATAAAGTACATTCAATATTTTTACGTTTTTTATACGCTATAATCTAAAGATTACGAAGACTTTTTTAAGACACATGATAGAGGGCTTTTATTTTAAGACAAACAAAAAAGAATTCATGTGAAAAATTACCCAATATGAGATGAATTAAAAATTGTTGATGCCTAATTTTCCAAATACATTCTAAATAATCGAAATAGAGTCTTTTTGCGTATTACAGATAAACACAAACGGTAAAACTTTTAAAGACATGAGTACGTATAAAATTGGGTATTATAAAAAATGAAATTAAAAATGCTGCTTATTAAATAAGAACTGGGATATTTATTAAAGCCAAAAATGAAATCAATATTTATATTACATATCGTCGAATAATTCGTCATTGAACTCGGATTGAGCCTCTTGTCCTTCATCTGATTCGATTATTTCACATTCTTCGATTTCGCTTAGTGACTGCGGTAGAGAGTCTTTACTATCCCAAGATGGAATGTAAAGATTTCCACCTCCTGCCAAAATCCAGCCATTACTCTCTGGCGTTACTAAAGGTAAATTGTTGGTATTACTTGCATTATTTCTCATTTTGCAAACATAATTGCACCTTAATAATTTTTGTTCAAACACGCTTTTACATGAAGGAAATAAAGCAGGGTATTTTGATATCTTGGAATGGTTTATCTGAGCTCTTTGGTATACTAGATTTGAAGATGTTCAGACGAGCTTTGTCGAGATCTTCACAAGTTTTTTGTCCATAAACTTCACATATAATCCTTTCCAATGACTTATGTAGCTACTTCATCTAAGATTTTACTTGTGTCACAAAACAGAGTGTATCAAGACGCACTTATATCTCTGGGTACTACAAGAAAATCTCAAATGAATTTTGTGTCTTAAAAGTCAAAAGCCCCCGATTTCTATGTCTTAAAATGAATTTTAGCAAACTAGGCAAATAACCGCGTCAAGTGACACAAAAAGTTTTAATATATCTTATCATATAGTTTTTGGACACCATTCTGACTTTTGGGTGTCTTAAATGCATTAAGCCTTCGATTTTTATGTCTTAAAATGTCTATTCGTGATCCTTGGATAATAGTGCATAAAAAACGCAAAAAGTTAAAATGTACCTGATCTCGTAATTTTCAGCCCTTTTTCAAATTTTGGTTCGTTTCTTAAAAGTCAAAAGCCCCTGATTTCTGGGTCTCAAAATGAATTTTAGCAAACTAAGCAAATACCCGCGTCGATTGACTCAAAATGTTTTAATGTACCTCAGCATGTAGTTTTGGATACCATTTTGACTTTTGGTTGTCTTAAATGATTAAGCCCCCGATTTTTATGTCTTACAAACTGTATGCGTGATCTTTGGATAATGGTGCATAAAATACAGCAAAATTTTGAATGTACCTTATCACGTAATTTTCGGCCCTTTTTCAAATTTTGATTCATATCTTAAAAGTCAAAAGCCCCTGATTTCTATGTCGTAAAATAAATTGTAACAAACTAGGCAAATACCCTCGTCGATTGACACAAAAATTTTAATGTACCTCATCATGTAGTTTTGGACAGTATTTTGACTTTTGGGTGTCTTAAATGCATTAAGCCCTCAATTTTTATGTTTTACAAAGTGTATTCGTAATATTTGGATAATGGTGCATAAAATACCATAAAAAGTTTGGATGTACCTTATCACGTAATTTTCGGTCCTTTTTTGAAATTATTTTTTGTCTTACATGTCAAAAGCCCCCGGTTTCGATGTCTTACAAGGTATATTAGCAAACTAGACACAAGCCCGCATTGAATGGCACAAAAAATGTGAATGTACCTCATCACGTAATTTTTGGCCCTTTTTAAATTTTGAAAATACTGCCATGGCGTAAAGCCCCCGGTCCGACTTGTAAGACACGATTATTTTTGTATGGGGAGCCGATCCGCACCCTACTCCAAGGTCAAACCTTTTGTATCTTATCACGTGATTTTGATAGCTGGGCTCCCGGTCTAATAGCGTTTTAGATCAATTTTAAAGGACACATGATAAATATTAACGAAAGCACACAAACTAGCAGGAGAAATATCATTTCCTTCTACGCAATGATTGACAGATATTTAAATTAGTTTCAAAACTTGGATTTGGTTGTTCAAAACTATACAAAACTAGTTCTATGTGATGCACGTAAAATATCCCTGAACTGTGAGTGCGTCAGTTACGTCGGACATGTAAAAGTACCCAAGGTGTTACAAAACATTTTTTGGTCGTACAAAACTGTACAAAAGTAGTTATACGCGTTGTGATATTTTCTGAGCTGATCCTGAGTGCTGCACTCCACAGTTAACATGAAGTGCCTATCAATCCTCTTTTCATGTGCAACCTTTCGCTCTATCCTAACCGGGTATTTTAACGAGTTACAAAACTATTCTTTGGTTGTACAATACTGTATAAAACTAGTTCTATGTGATGCACATAAAATAACATTAATATCACGTCATGCGCACACCCGGTGAACTGTGAGTGCGTCAGTTGCGTCGAGAATGTGAAAGTACCCAAGGTGTTACAAAACATTTTTTTGGTTGTACAAAACTGTACAAACGTAGTTATATGCGTTGTGATATTTTCCGAGCTGATTCTAAGTACTGTACTCCACAGTTAACATGGAGTGCCTATTAACCCTCTTTTCATGTGCAATCTTTCGCGCTATCCTAAACGGGTATTTTAACGAGTTACAAAATTATTCTTTGGTTGTACAAAACTGTGCAAAATTAGTTCCATGTGCTGCACATATAAAAAAACCATTATCATGTTATGCGCACAACACGTGAACTGTGAGTGCATCATTTGCGTCGGGAATGTCAAGGCGTCACAAAACTTTTTTTTGGGTTGTTCAAAACTGTACAAAATTGGAACTTTGTATTGTTGCATTTTTAGGTCATTTGGGCACTCTGGCGTTAATTTGGAGTGCACATTTTGAAATCTTTGAATTCGCACTAAAAGTAGGGTTACAAATCCTTTCGTTGCTTATACAAAACTGTACAAAACTAGTACAAAACTGCTGTGTATAGGTTTTGACTATCGCATTACTCAGCACTACAACTTCACGGACCCCTTTTTTTACTCATTTTGACCAGTTCTATATGCCCTATCATTTTTTCCCGAAGTATGATTATACCTTGTATAATGAAATTATGAACAGGAATAAACTAAAATAATACAAGAAAATGTAAAGCGTTTTACTTATTTCATTATGAAAAATGCTATGCTAGTAACTATGGGTGCCAACAATAGTATCACTTACCCCAGCTTAGCTTGGTGAATCTAATTGTAGCAGCCTTCTTACTACCTAACTTACATACCTCGGAACTGGCAGGGTGCTACATCACTTTGCAGTTGGCTAAATTGATCCGAATGGGGGACAGGCTCGCGTTTGCGATTTCGCGCGCTCTTCTGTGTTGCTCATTTCAAATAATTTTAATAAAAGTTGTAGTGATTTTCATTTTGTTCCTGATGTTAAAAGTAGGCTTTGTGCGTTCTTTTTTTGTTGATAAAGTAACAATTTAACATCAACAGTAGATAAAGTAATTAAAAGTATATAAAGTAATTTTTATCTACATTTTGATTTTTTATCTACATTTTGAATTTGTATCTACACATTATAACCGTAATAATAATGCTAATATTAGTTAGTTAGCTAGATACTTACTTAGTTAGTTACATAGTTATATTTACAGTTACATAGTCAGCTGAGATGAGTTGACGAATTGAGTTCTATTAGTGAAAACGGACCGTCAGTTCCGTTAATGAAGTCCGACAGTTCGTTGAGTCCCTGATCACATAACATTGGTTATGTGACCGGGGGTTGAGTATGCAGAGGCTGTGGAGTTCTGTTAGTTGTGAAAGTTAGTGAGTTTAGTAGAATTAGTACACGCTACAATGGTAAGCGTATGGAGTATAGCGACGAGTGGAGTACTCTGGAAGTCACTGGTATGTTGGGATAGCTGTGGAAATGAATACTCGGTAGTGTTGAAGAGTATTGGGAAGCTATTGAATACGAGGACGGTAACGGCGAGTCGGAAAGTTACTGGTAAATTGAGATAGCTGTGGAAATTAATATTCGGTAGTATTGACGAGTATTGGGAAGCTATAATATACGAGGACAGTAACGGCGAATCGGCAAGTTACTGGTATATAGGGATAGCTGTGGAAATGAATACTCGGTAGTGTTGACGAGTATTGGGAAGCTATAGTATACGGGGACAGTAACACCGAGTTGAAGTGGATACTCTGCATTGGTGTTGAAGAATTGCAGCATACAAGCAGTTGGTGATACTGGATTGTACAAATTAAATGTGACAAATAAATAATGAAATAAATAGTGATATAAATAAATAGTGACAAATATAGTGATATAAATATCGCGTAGTGAAATATATGAACAGTTAGTTAAAAAAGGTACGAGAGTAAAATAAATATCGTGAAAATAAATAGTCGTGTTAAATGTTTAAATAAATAAAAGATATTAGTGTTTAAGTAATTAATTTATATTCTTAGTCTTAAATTAGTATTTACTATTTGTTTCACCATAGTAATAATCATTTAAATTATCTTTTAATATTTATTTATCGTTTAATAAACATCTATTTTTAACTAATAATAATTCTTTGATTTTACACTTCACTCAAATAAATAAAAACGTTACACTAATTTAACATCAGCCACAAAATAAAATATTATACACGATAGTCACTTTCACTCGTGAACTAACACCTGCCACTTGTTGATAAAGTAACTATTTATCGTCTGATATAATAAATAACTATTTTTTATTAGAGAGATTTCTAGCAGTAAAAAATATGAAGGAAGTTTTTCTCGGTTTTCTCTTGATTTTTATAATTTGTTTAATTACTACGTATTTGGTCATAAAATTTCTGTTTTGTTTGATGTTACTGTCTGTCACATATTAAAATAATGAATTTTAAACATTGTATGTTATCATTATTAAAAAATAAGGGCATTATTATTGTTTCTACAAAACTACTATATTTTCTTCAAATATACTATATTTTTATCATTTATCTTCTATTTTGGATTTTATAAATCTGGAAACCCTAGTTGTAATCTGAGTGATGCCATGATACGTACACCTCCAGTATCCGTATAACGATGCTATAACCAACTTACGATACTGTGTCCATCTCCAAATTCGACTACAACTTCAATTTGACGTCGCCCAGCTTGTAATTTACCAACGGCACGTAACATTTTTTCTCTAGATAAATGTCGCCTTTTCATTAATAAAAAAAAATAAATTTACACACGGAATTTAAATCTGTTAAACAATGCAGCAAAAACTGAAGTTATTCTACAGTTCAATGAAATATAAGAGTCGTTATTAAAATAAGAAGTGTTAATCAGATGATGAAAACATAAGAAAATCGAGTTATTGGTAACAATATAATATGAAAAATAGATTCAACGAATTGTTTTCCTTAAAAACATAATATGATTTAATTTTTCATTTTACATTTATTAATTAAAATATCCCTGTACGGTTATGAGCAGTGTAATAATTAGTTACTATCTTTCACGCAGCTCTACACTCAATTATCGTTTCTTGAAATATATTTAAAGCAGATTTAGGGGCTCATAAATCATGGTATTTAGCATGATGGTAGCTCTTCCGGTTTCACCGGAAATGACATTAACTTTCATGTTTCAAATGAGATATCCCATATATTTTTATTTATTTTGAATCTACGTAAAATTACGAATTCAATGATATTTTTTAAGTGCATTTTTGTTGAAGAAGTAAAAAACAAAAACCCAAAAAAGTAAGAGAAAATTATGAATAATTAACCCTGAGTCCGACAATTGGGATTGTGTAAGATTTTTAGACAGCTGGGGTGTGAGAAACCCCAATCTACCTTTTAGTCTAAAAATGTCTTTTGAGCATTTTTGAATAATGTTAATGAAATTTATATTCTGTAACATCCCTTCTGTGAAACAAGAATTGCATAATTTGCAAAAGAGGATCGTAATGTTATATTTTTGCATTGTAATAAAAATGGCTTTTATTGATTAAAAGAAAACACAACTTGCTTTAAAAATGTTTTTTTTTTGTATATGAAACATTAAAATAAAAATTAAATAGCACGAAAACACTAAAGATAAAGCATTATAAAATTATAATAGCAACAAATAGTATATTATTAACCAAGGTAGGGAAGACTATCATTATTGACCTAGCGTCAAGATTGTATCCCGAGCTGAAAGCGAGGGATATAAGACGCTGGTCAATAATGGTCTTCCCTATCAAGGTAAATATATTATTTTATTCGCTATTAGCACTTACATATTTTCTAATTAATGATTTTTAAATTGATAATAACGAAGTATATTGAAATGAACATTTGTTTTGTAGTATTTCAAAATCAAAGTAGGTCTCATTTGTTTTTTTTAACGTTTGACGTTTCTTCAGTTTTAATCATTTGAATCTTGTGAATCAATTTTTACCATTAATTATGAGTAGTGAAAGTGACATTAACTGCACTCCTCCAGAATTAAGGCAGCAGGCTGAAAATGTATATAATTTATTACTGCCAGAAAAATCAAAAAGTAAATATATGAAAGTGTATACCATATTTAAAGATTGGTGTATGATAAAAAAGGTAACTAAAATCTCCGAAAATGTGTTGCTGGCATATTTTGAAGAACAGTCATGTACTAAGAAGGTTTCAAGTTTATGGGCTATATTTTCTATGTTAAAATCAACTATTTTACTTAAAGATGATATAGATATATCAAAATTTCATTTTTAAAACGTCAGAACGCTACATATACTATTATTTTACAATGTCACCAAAGTTACTTGATTCCAGTCTTGCCAACATACATCTATGTATTCCTATATCTCTATGTTTGCCAATTTGATTTCTGAGAATTCCAGCCTTATTGTGAATTTATAGTATTATAGACCAAGCTTACTGTATAATAATATACACTTTTTTAATTTATTATATGGTTTTGGAAGTATTATATTAATGATTACCGACCTTGGTAGGTAATTATCAGTAACCATGGTTACAATGTACAGGTAGGAAAAAACAATTTCGCTTGTCAAATAAAAGTAAATAATTGTGGTTGCTTAGGCTAGTAGTGAATAAAAGTTATTAGTCAATTTCTGTCACTTCTATGCAAGTGTCCGAGTACATTTTCGTGTGTCCAGACAGGGATGGCAAAATACATGTATAAAAGTTTTTATACAATACATGTATAAAAATTCTGTATAAAATGTATATAAAGTATAATACGTTCTTATAAAATGTATGTTATTATACCTTTCATATTGTATAAAACGTATTACACCTTTTGAACAGTATAAAAATATTTGGAATTTTTTTGTTAATATATCAATTCATATACGTATGTTTTATTTTCATACAGTATTAGACGTGTGTATGACTACGTTTATCTCGACGTTTGAAGCCGCTGAATTTAGTAAATCCCTTTTCTATCTTCGAAATAAACGATCGAGGTTAATATTTGATACCGCTTGAAAATGTCAAGTCAAGCCTATAAAATAACGCTTCGACTTACGAAGCGGCTTGACTTCTGTCGAAATAAACAGTGAAGCTTCAAATAATGTAACTACGCATGTGCACATCCGCAATATGTTGTGTATGGGTTACTAAATCCATATCATTTGTTGGTTGTTTTATTTTACCTCATTTCATAAAAGTCGCGACATAAAACTTAGTAAAATTGTCGAAAAGCGAAATATTTGGAGTGATGAAGAAATAAATGTTTTTTTTATGTTTTTGAAAGAGAAGGCAAATAACAACATGACAATTTTTAGATTTTGGGGTTATATATCCAGGATGAAATTAGATCATATACCTTCCCTGTCTGCCTGCATAATCGAGTATTTAACTATCTTTTTTTAGTTGATACAAATTTAAAGAAGACTGAAAAAACTCAATCCTGTTTTCAATCCGCTGAGATAAACCAATAGGATTTTTAAAGTCATAATATACTTGAAGCCGCTTGAATTATCGAGATAAACGTAGTCTATAATACATGAACTGTGTAAAATGTATAACACGTATGTACAATACATATATTGTATAACATGTATAATACATATAGTTTTCTACTTCCACATATATGGTATTATACGTGCGTATTATACTCTTTTATACAATTTATTTTATACGCTGCCATCCCTAGTTCCAGGCATATAAATTTATTGCATGCCACACAAACTTATTTTGTTTTATGATCACCGGGTACAAGGATAATCTTCACATCTTCCTTGCTGACAAATTAGTTTAGTTTTTTTAGTTGAGGATGCTGATGATGCCTCGCCTTTAATTTTACTAATTTCTCGTTCGTAGACTCCTATTTTGTTAATTTCTCAAATATTATGATCATAGACAACAACAAAAATTAAACAAACTTTTATTAATTGAAATCTAAATTAACAACTCGATTTCACTGTCTTCACGAGCATACAATTTTAAAACGTATTGACAGGTGAGGTGCGGTGCACCCCAATCGAATTCAAACGTCTACTTCAATAATTAGTGATTTTAAATGCTAATACCGCAGAGACAACTAAAATGAGAAGCAACCGAATTCATCCGACTCCAAGTCGCAAATTTCCAAAAGTTACATGCAATTTTTTCGAATCTTGGGGTTTGTTACACTCCACGTGTCGGACGCAGGGTTAACTTAGGTATAACAGATAGGCTGTGATAGCAAATTGATAATTTTTGCCACAAAATATAGAATCTGAAAATAATAACTTACTATTTAAGCAATTAACCTAAATATTACTCAATACTATCTCAACTGCTTTCACAGCCTGTCTGACATTATGGCTTACCATGTTAGTTATTCATAATTTTTCTTACGTTTTTGTAATTTATTTCTTCAACAAAAAATGCTCTTCAGGCATATCGTTCTAAATATATAGGGTATCCCTTTGAAATATGAAAGTTTATAAAACTTCCGGGTAAATTGGAAGCGCTACAATCCTGCCAAATACCATGACTTGTGAGCCCTTAATCCTAGTTTACAAATAGGTATATATGGAGGTATATATAAAGAAAACTCAATAACAATTATAAATACAAAAGTTTTTAAGAGTGGATTGTCTTAAGCGCGCCAGCCTGTATATAAAAATACAATGGGATGACCGGAAACGCTACCATAATACCATGATTTATGAGCTCCTAAGCCAATGTTTCTAAATCTTTTTATTCTCGCGGCACACTTTGCGAAGAAAAAAATTTTCGAGGCACACGTACGTTAATAGTAAAAAATAAGCTATATTAAGTAAATGAACGACAAATAATTTCAACAAAACTTGTAATTATATTTGTCCAGGACAAGCAGTTATAATAAACATACGGTGAATACGTTTAACATGAGAATAGTAGTTTGTACAATAAGAGTGAATATGATGTCCATATCGCATAAGGATGAAGTTTAAGTACGATGCCGTAGGCGGAGTGTTCAATCATCCGAAGGCGATATGGACATTACACTCGAGTTGTACAGCACACGTTTTCTACGACAAACGAGCAGGAAAGCACGAGTAGTGATGACGCGAGACGAGAAACGGCGAGAATCAATCCACTCTCGTCTCGTCTCGAAATTTCGAGACGAGATTATTGTGTGTCTTGTCTCGTCATAATTTTTCTTTTCTTCTCTCGATCTCGACTTGAGAGTCTCGAATTTTTCGAATTTATAATTAGCAAAGAAACTAGCACCACTAATTAAAACTAATTATTTTACTGTCTGGTATTTAAATGGTTAGGCATAAAAAAATACGCAATATCTTATTATTTACCGTTGCTTGGCGTGTCAATCTGTTTTGTACGCAGATATTGGTAACTATAATTATATATTCGTATATTGCGGGCACTTGAAGCTGGTGTGAAGAGTACTTTTTTTGCTATAACCCAAAATAACTTTAAAATAAATAAGTAAATATGAATGTAAATGAAGAGACAATTTAAATATTTATATATATATATATATATACCGATAAATATTTTGTTCTTTTATAGGTACTTATTTTTTAATGGGAAAATTTTAAAAAAAGTACATTCGAGATCTCGACTTTCCACTCTCGTCTCGAGCAAATCTCGAGGGCATTTCTCTCGTCTCGAATTGTCGAGACGAGAATAAGGTGAAAATACATATTTAAATTTACAGACACTATCGACTAAACTTAATTTAAAGATGTGGTCGTCGGTTAATTATCACATACATACCTATTTTTTAACATTTTAGTTCGTATGATAGTTTTTCTACTTCTATGCTTTAATATACCTGTTATGTATGTATCATCTGTACTTGAATGATACTCATTAAGATTCAGATTTCATTATAATACAGATTTTCTTTTCATTTCGATTCAGATGTATCATTATAGTACAGATGAATTTCATAAGTAATTTATTGGGTTATAGTTTATTTTTTTGAATTATTATGAATAATCGTAGAAAAAATAGTGTATGCAACTCGTGTATAATGATTATTAATACACTCGTTGCAAAATATACTATTACTTGACGGTCATTTGTTGAAATAATCACATTAATGGCTAAAATTACTAATTAAATATTAAATCCAATTTAGCACGTCTTGAAATTAAGTTTAGTTGGGCACCACAAGCATAAATTTAAATTTTTTAGCTCGCCCTATATATAAAATGAATTTATCTATCTTCTTATAAATATTTTAGCTTACTGTGATTTTTATTTTGTGATGTATCTCACAATATTTAAAAAAATATATATCTAGAACTGCAGCTCGATTTTGTTATCTCGTAATATAAAACAAGGACACTTGATATTAAGAGGAAAAATTATGCAGGAAAAAAAGTTCTCGTTATATTATGTAGTCCGTTCACTGAACACACCAGTAAATGATGGAGTGCCACATCGCGATGGTGTGTGTCATGGTGATATGTGGAACATATGGCTGGTCGGCTAACTGCGGCCTGTGCGAGTGCGACGAGCAGAACGGCCTGAATCGGGCTGATTGCCGCAACAAGGATCTTATCTTCATACCCAACCTACCTTCAGGAACACAATATATTTATTTAAATAGTAACTAGTGTTTATCAATACTTTTATTTGTACAATTTTTGATAACACTTTCAATTAACCCTCGGATGACTGAAACGGGGTCAAAATTAACCCCTAGGTAGTAAGTAACATTGTTATTTTTAGGGTTAAGTCTGGTTATTTTTTTAGCTGATTCTCTTAATATACAGACGTGCATAAAATTGAGGTCAATTTGAAATACATTATAATTTCAAATTGGGCTCAACTTATCGCTCATCTGCATATAATAATAAAATGTTAAGTTTATATAATTAAATAATTGTATAATAAACTTAACATTTCACTATTATATACTGACAAGCGATAAGTTGAGGCTAGTTTAAAATTATAATGTATTTCAAATTGATCTCAATTTTTTGCATGTCAGTATATGTTATATTTACATGACGTTGCCGTAATTAAAAATTTTCGTATACATTTATAAATAAAATAAATAAACAAAAACCTACCCACAAATGTCAGTAGAGAGAGATCAGTTTTCTTTCTGTCCATGAGTTTATGATAGGATATTATCTGGAACATATGAAACGTAAGGTATTTGATTGCCCTGAACACCTAATTATAAAAACACTAAAAATATAATATATCGTCGAAAAATATGTGAAAGTTTGTATATTGCAATATTCAATACAGTGCAATGTAACATATTATTATAATATTTTAATGGAATGAAATAAAGTTTCTGTTTAACACAAAATTATGTGTATAAAGCACGGGTTCGCAACCGGTGGGTACTGTTTCGCGGAGGTCGCGTATATGAGTTTGTTATACAACTTATTTTTCATGAGTACGAGCATAATAACGGGATAAATAAATTAATTTTTAATAAGCTGTATAAATAGTTTATCAAATTTTACTGTTAAATTGATGTCAAAACGGAAACTTAAATTACCCGCGAGTGGATTTTCAACTCAAATACATATTTAAACAAAAACAAGCAATAAGCTAATTGTTGAGGCTGATAATTATGAGGTTAGCCGTTTAACTAACACACCACCTCAAATATCTAAGCAGGGCCGGCGCTATTCGGTAAGCGTGGCAGAAGGGCGCCAAGATGTCTGGGGCGCCGAAATAAAAATAATAAAATTATACAAGTTGATGAGAAAAAACACACGTGGGTGTGTAATCCAAAGTCCAATATTATTTCACACAGAAGTTATTTGCGAAAATTTACATTTTGGCTTAAGTACTTCATTAATAGTCTCCTGATGGGGAAACTTTTGTCTATTCAACCGGCTTCGTTTCTTTTATTGTTCTTTATATCCTTATGCAGGGCGCATTATTTATGACACCTTGTGTATTTCAAGAATTACACCTGATTTTCTTTTGAATTTACGGAAGTAGGTACTTATAAAAATTTATTTCGGCGCCCCCGTATATTCATTAATTCATTAGGTACCCTAAAATTCCATGGCAAAAAATTATGAAAACTTCCAATGAAATTAGATCATATTTAATTACGTTTATATATCTCAAATGTCCAAACTCAGTTTTACAAACTAACAAACCCCAGGGCACCGTTAGTTCTATTCTTTTTTTAAAATTAATAAGTGTCTTCTTCTATTTACTTTTATTGTACCACAATGCGGAGATGTGGCATTTGCGTTAAAATGATAAACTGTTAGAATTCAAAAAATATTGGAAATATGAAATAGAAATAGATAAGTATAGTTATACCGGCTGTCCCAATAAATCCTTGTCATAACAATTTAACATGAGAAAACAATTTATTTCAAAAACTTATTATCTGTCCTGTAATTTTTTTTGGGGTGCTTTAGCATATGTAAATTGATGCCAAAAATTTTTATTAAACTTTTTTCTTTGGTATTCGAGTAAACTTAATTTAATGTCACGACAAAAATAATTCAAGAAATGGCGTTCAGTATGATAATTAAATCCATGTTCATTTATTAAATAATCGCAAACTAAATGTATTTTTACCGGCACTTTAAATTAAGTTTACTTGGTTATCAAAATCGTAAATTCAAATATTTTGAATCCAGAATTTTATGGTTTAAAATTCTACTTACAAAACATTCTGTACAATTTTAAGGGGACATATAATATTTAATAAAAACAGTTTGCTCATATTAAATTGCTATGCCAAGGATTATTTGGTACACCGGTATGTTAGAATCAGATCTTGGTGTATCGTTTCACTTTACAAATTTGTAAAATCAGACTTAATTTTGTAATAAATTATATTATATTTTTTGCTTATACTTACATATTATTTAAAAGAAAGTTCAAAAAATTAAAAGTTACTTAATGCAATCGTAGCCGAAAATCAAATTTAAATGTCTTTTTATACACCGTCAAACCACTGCCAATACAAATAAAGATAAAGGGTTTATTTTGTTAATTTGTATTTACGTATCACTTTTGTTAAATAAATGTTTAGTATTTAAAGCATTCATTTTTTCCTTTAATAACATTTTTCGAAATACGAATCAGGAGATTTTTCAGAAAAATTTTTATGTTCAAAAAAGAGGCGCCATATTAGAAATTGCGGAAGGGCGCCGAATGTCCTAGCTCCGGCCCTGTATCCAAGCTTATTGCCCAGGCTCAAATACAGCCACAGTTAACGAATAAGCAGCGTTTATTTTTTATATTGGGGCAAAGATAATTTCGTATTTGCAAAAAAAATTATTTATTTATTTTTTTAATATAGAAGTATATATATTTATTAAATTTCTGTGTATTCTTTTGCAATAAATGTATTTGAAGCACATGTAAAAGATGGGGGAGGAGGTACATAGGGGTCGCAGGCTACTTGGTTGTTAGTAAAAGGAGTCAACTAAAAAAAAATTGGGGAACACTGGTAAAAAGATTTATCTGAATCTATATATTAGAAAAAAAATCTCTATTAGCTGTAAACAAGAATAAAAGTTGGGGTCAAGATCAACTCGATTTCCGTCTTCAGTTTCAAAAATATTTATTTCCGTCATCTGAGGGTTAAGAATTTGTAAGATTTGCATAACAAATAATATATTCCGCTTTTGTGATCTGCATTTATGTAATTAATTTTTTTTTGTTTGTTTTTTTTTATTTATTATTATTATACATCAGTTCTTTGTTGTTGATATACAAGCTATTCATAAAATAGAGGCCAATAAATTTAGGGAAGATAAACTATGACAAAACAATAATAATAGTTCATATAAAAAATATATGCGGAACTGCTTAGTTGCAGTGTTATATCAATGTCAGTAGGTACATTTTTTTACAATATTTTCTACTTTAAATAAAATCGCCAAATGTCGGGACATGACGAAACACAATCAAAGACATTTTACATTTTCATTGTTTGTTTATAATTTTGAACAATTATTATTCATTTTTGTTTGTTAAACAAGTATTATTTAAAAAAGTTGATATATATCCGAAAGCAAGCATTTCTGGATACATGTTTGTATAGACTTTTATGATTTATGATGTATTGACATGCATTTATCTATCCTAAATATATTGACTTCTATTTTCTGAACATATGTAGTGTAACGTTCTTAATGTTTTAGATAATCGAATAAAATTCCTAAAAAGAAATGAATTCAACTTATTTGAGAATTTGACACGCATAGACTTACAGCACAATTTGTTGACAACACTATCAAATGATGTATTTACAAATACTTCTTATCTACGTGAATTGGATCTTAGACACAACAAGCTAACAGTATTATTATCTTACTTGTTCTCAAATATGAAATATTTGGGGAAAGTTGAATTGTCCCATAACAACATCTATAAAATTGAAGTTAACTGTTTCACGAATGTTCCGACATTAAATTACTTGAACCTAGCGTACAACAATTTATCCTATTTGAGTTTGAACTTCATGGATGATACGAGTAGTTTGAAGAGCTTGAACCTGGAAGACAATCCCTGGCACTGCGGGGACGCGATGTGCGAGATGATGGGGCTCGTGTCGCACCGGCAGCCGTGGAGAACCTGGGTACCCCGTTGTGCGACCCCGGAAGTGGTGCAGGGCCAGGCCTGGTGGGCCGCAACCAAGGACCTGTGGGGCGAAAGCCACTGTCCCCATAAGTCGGAGGCTCCAATTGAATCTGTTTACTTCAAAGAACGTAAGTATACGTAATTCAGATATCAACTGTTAATTAAATATATATGCCGTATCCAGATTGTAAAATACAGTATTTAATAAAACTTGGTTAGGTTGTCAAAACTTCGTTGACTTTGCGATGTTTTACAGTCTCTCTAGACGTTTGTAAAGTGACGAGCAGCTTACAGTCACACTGTAAAATGATTGAATTTCTCTAAAAACATAAGAACATAACCTCGGGCCGAGTTTGTTACGTTAGGTCATTATTGTTATAGTTAGAAAAATACCTGCATACAAGATAAGTATAGTCGGTGACACGAGACTTGTTATATGTAATACATAAACCACTCCAACCAGAAGTAGTAGTACGATTATGTGGAATAATTCCCTTGCCGCACCGGCTTTCTTTCGTATCAACGATTGTAGGCTGTTCATCGTACAATAAAACAACTAGACAACGACTCATATTGTATAATATCGGTAAGTCAACGAATGTTTGAAAATCTTCACGTTTATAAAACGCCTACGCGTTAAAGACGAATTTTACAATCTGTCTACGGCATATACAATTTAAAAAAAATATGTTACTAACTGACGTGGGAAGCGTTTCATCACTGCCAAAGTGCCTAGTGTAGCTATAACGCGATGTTTGTATACTATTTTATTCACTATCAGATATTAATAATAGATAAACATAAGATTTGACCACACGAACTGTCAGTTAGATTTCTAACATTAGAATTTGATTTCTTTACATTTATTTATACTTATTTATATTATTTACAATTCTGTTTATTTCTTTACACATTAAATGTAAAGAAACTTTGTGTACATGCAAATGCAAATACCCATTCCCATCATCCATCAATAATACTCCCCTTTAGAAAACTTATCGCCTTAGAAAATGAGATTAACAATAACCAACTTCTCAGTCTTTTAGAAGTTGAAAATTGCGATATTACTAACAGATTGTGAATAATAGTTATTTGTGTACCAAGGCCAAAAAGTGAATTTATTTCGGCGGAGTCTGCCAAAAAGAAGAGGACGAAATAACACTTTTTGGCAGTGGTGCACACAAAAATTTTTAATCGACTTTATAAAATTTACAAATTTGTTAGATTTTTATTTATTATTTATTGATATAATTGTTTATAACAACTGAGCAATTGTACATATTTGTAACTCCTTCAGATACGTTTACTTTCTTTTTATTAACACTCAAAATAATATATGGCGCTACCTTAAATCGGATAATAATGAAAGCGGCCGAAAAACGGTCATTTTTTGGCCGCTTTTGCATACGAAAAATTATTTTTTTCAATAAGGTCGACGAAAATATGTATTTATGCAACAAGTGTGTAAAGTAGTACTTTTTGGTCGAGTGCAATGGTTTACGCATGAGGCGCAGCGGAAATTGTAACATGAGACAAAAAACACTATTTTACACACGTGTTGCATACATTTTTCCTGCAACCGAAACTTTAGGCCCGGGCCACGCTATGGCTTTCGGCGGGACCGGTAAAACCGCATCCGGTTAAACAGGATGGATAGTATAGCGTCTACATATATCCCACGAAACAGGACGGCAGCAATGACAACCTGATTCGGACACAGTCGGGCTAACATCTAATCAGTGCAGAGCCCAAATAGTATACGTTGACTATTAGAAAACAAAACTAGATCCCTGTGAACGCACGCATTATCTTCAATGTGTTGTAGTTGTCATGCGGCAAATTGACCGTCCCGTCAAACCGCAACATGCTGCGATGGTATCCAGCTACCGGACCGTAATCGCAACCGCATCGGTATGGACGCTTTCATTTAAAACAATAAGTTGTTGTCTTCTCGGTCAACTAGTCCCGTTAAACTGGTCCCGCCAAAACGCATAGTGTGGCCCGAGCCTTAGTGATGTTTCTCATAATAATGAGTGTACAGGAATCTATCATCTTCAAATACTGTTAGTTCTGTTTCTCATAATACTGTAAACTTAAACACTTGAAAAGATCTCAGACAGAAGTGGATTAGTCTTTTATAATTGCACAAATTGTACATTTAATATTAATATTAAAAAATAGTTCAGGTTAGAACACATGTCAAAAAAATCTTTATTTCCTAAAAATTAGATTAGTACTCAAAATATTACATTTGTTTCATTTAAAGTATATTAGTATTTCTTAATAACTTTTATTACTTCCATCATTATTTACTACATAATTATCTACTTGACAGGTAAATTAATTGAATTTTACTGTTGCCTAGCAAAAGTACAATACAGAGTGCGTGAAAAGTAACTCTACACACTATAAACAGATGAGGGTGAAATTAGCAGCCGATTCGCAGCAGCCGATTCGCAGCAGCCGATTCGCGTTTCAAGTAAGTGTGAACCAGCCTAACGCTGAACGAATAGATGCACTACCAATACCAAGCATGATGTAATGAATTATATTAAATGAATAATCTACGCATTAATGTTATATAGAGACACAATAACAATATGTAGATGGAACAAAAGTGTACATTACAACAATATAATGTTAATACTACCAAAAAATTACGCCAGTGTTCACAACAACTTGACATTTATGTCTTGGTCCAAATGAGAGGTAAAATCAAAATAAAATTATATGAATTCTTCTAATATTATATTATACTTCTTATTAATATTATCCCTATATTGTTACTAACAAAAAGCAATAACGATATTATATTGTATGAATTAATTACCGTAAAAATTCTGTCACCCGTGACTTAAATAATTTACATAATTGTTATTAATGATAGTCTTAGTTTCTAATTTTGCTAATATTATCCCTATATTGCTACTAACAAAATGCAATAACAATATTATCCTCAGGACCCGTAGGACAATTGGTATGAATTAATTATCGTAATAATTCTGTCGCCCGTGATTTAAATACTTAATATAATTGTTATTAATGGTATTCTTAATATCTAATTTTGGTCATATTATCCTTATATTGTTACTAACAAAATGCAATAACAATATTATCCTCAGGACCCGTAGGACAATTGGTATGAATTATTTATCGTAATAATTCTGTCGCCCGTGACTAAAATAATTAATATAATTGTTATTCATGATAGTCTTAATTTTTTAATTTTGGTCATATTATCCATATATAGTTACTAACAAAATGCAATAACAATATTATCCTCAGGGCCCGTAGGACAATTGATATGAATTAAATATTGTAAAATTTCTGTCGCCCGTGAATTATATAATTAATAAAATTGTTATTAATGATAGTCTTAATTTCTAATTATGGTCTTATTATCCTTATATTGTTACTAACAAAATGCAATAACAATATTATCCTCAGGACCCGTAGGACAATTTGTATGAATTAATTATCGTAAAAATTCTAGCACCCGTGATTTAAATAATTGATACAATTGTTATTAATGATAGTCTGAATTTCTAATTTATGTCATGTTATCCATATATTATTACTAACAAAATGCTATAACAATATTATCCTCAGGACCCGTAGGACATTTGGTATGAATTGATTATCGTAAAAATTCTGGCACCCGTGACTTCAATAATTGATATAATTGTTAATAATGATAGTCTTAATTTCTTATTTATGGCATATTATACCTATATTGTTACTAACAAAATGCAATAACAATATTATCCTCAGGACCCGTAAGACATTAGGTATGAATTAATTATCGTAAAAATTCTGCTGCCCATGAATTAATTAATTTATATAATTGTTATTAATGATAATCTTAGTTTCTAATTTTGCTAATATTATCTCTATATTGTTATTAACATATCGCAATAACTATATTATCCTCTGGACCCGTAGGACAATTTATATGAATTAATTAACGTAAAAATACTGTCACCCGCGAATTAAATAATTTATATAATTGTTATTAATGATAGGCTTAGTTTCTAATTTTGCTAGTATTATTCCTATATTATTATTAACAAAACGCAATAACTATATTGTCCTCTGTTGCCGGAATGAAATAAATTAAAAATTCTGTCACCCGTAACTTAAATAATTCATATGATTGTTATTAATGATAGTCTTGATTTAAAATTTTGGTTATATATATCTATATATATATATATATATATATATATATATATATATATATATATATATATATATATATATATATAAATTGTCCTACGGGTCCAGAAAATAATATAGGGATAATATTTGCAAAATTAGAAACTAAGACTATCATTAATAACAAATATATAAATTATTTATGTTACGGGCGATATAATTTTTATGATATTTAATTCATACAAATTGTCCTACGAGTCCTGAGGATAATATTGTTATTGTATTTTGTTAGTAACAATATAAGGATAATATGACCAAAGTTAGAAATTAAGACTATCATTAATAACAATTATATTAATTATTTAAGTCACGGGCGACAGAATTTTTACGATAATTAATTCATACCAATTGTCCTACGGGTCCTGAGGATAATATTGTTATTGCATTTTGTTAGTAACAATATAGGGATAATATTAGCAAAATTAGAAACTAAGACTATCATTAATAACAATTATATAAATTGTTTAATTCACGGGTGACACAATTTTTACGGTAATTAATTCATACAATATAATATCGTTATTGCTTTTTGTTAGTAACAATATAGAGATAATATTAACAAGAAGTATAATATAATATTAGAAGAATTCATATAATTTTATTTTGATTTTACCTCTCATTTGGACCAAGACATAAATGTCAAGTTGTTGTGAACACTGGCGTAATTTTTTGATAGTATTAACATTATATTGTTGTAATGTACACTTTTGTTCCATCTACATATTGCTATTGTGTCTCTATATAACATTAATGCGTAGATTATACATTTAATATAATTCATTACATCATGCTTGGTCTTGGTAGTGCATCTATTCGTTCAGCGTTAGGCTGGTTCACAATTAATTGAATCGCGAATCGGCTGCTAATTTCAACCTCATTATAAAGAGTGCATGAAAAGTACTTTTCACGAGCGGTTGTAGGAAATAGTATATTGTTAATCAAGGTAGGGAAGACTATCATTATTGACCTAGAGTCAAGATTGTATCCCGAGCTGAAAGCGAGGGATATAAGACGCTGGTCAATAATGGTCTTCCCTACCAAGGTAAATATATTATTTTATTCACTACTAGCACTTACATATTTTCTAGTTAATGATTTTTAAATTGATAATAACGAAGAATATTGAAATGAACATTTGTTTTGTAATATTTCAAAATCAATGTAGGTCTCATTTGTTTTTTTTATTTTTGAACGTTTGACGTTTTTTAAGTTTGAATCATTTGAATCTTGTGTGATTCAATTTTTACCATTAATTATGAGTAGTGAAAGTGACATTAACTGCTCTCCTCCAGAATTAAGGCAGCAGGTTGAAAATGTATTTTTGGCCTCCTTAAGTGTAAACATAACAATCACACATCGTTGGCGTCCATGGTAGTTGCGATTTTACTCATGCCATGACTTTGCAGCATCGAATAAAGTAATACACACCCATATTTTTAAGTTTTATAATAATAATAATAGCCAGTGAACACCCTTTGCGGGTAGTGGCCTCTTTTAGCAACTTATTGATACTTATGAACTAACAGCTCTGGATTGAAATGATAGATTTATTGTTTGATATTAATTCTTAATTCTAAGTGGTATATTTTAAGTTTTAAGAGGCCATTAATAAAGAAATCTACTTTGTAATAGTAAAGATTGCCTACAAATACGCTAGCTACCGCAATTCAATTCAATAATAGTAAATAAATAAATAAAACTTAATTTATTTTAATTTAATATGCCAGCGCCATCTGTTAGCATAATTCTCAGTCGGCAATGTCAATATGTCAAAATTGTCAAATGATAAAATTTGTGGAATGATTGATGAGAATTATTTATTTTATTTCAAATGTTTCAAATTAATTTTAATGAAGAATGTCGAAAAGGGTAGGTAACATTAGAATCATTCATGTAGTTTGTTTAGGAACTACGTATGTGGGAACTAGTCTACCTATCCTTAATTTCCTTCCAGCATAGCAGCATAGACAATAAGGTGCGAGCAGACGCGTGACTCGAGCGACCTTGACGTGCTTGGAATCAGCTGATTTGTGTGCGCATGTCATTTTGACAAGAACAATGTCACGTTCACAGTACCAATGATTTGACTTATTTTGATTTTGAATTGTTTTAATGTTATTATTTTACAATTTTTAGTGAACAAGCAAAAAATGTTTCATCGGAATTACTCCCTAAAAAATCAAAAGCCCGTTACGAGAGATATTATCAAGTTTTCGTACGGTGATGTGAAGAAAAAAAGTCAACAATTGAGAGGTTGGGTTAGGACAAGACCAAGAATTTACACTTTGATTATTTTATTTATTAGGGATGTCTATAGGGCGCGAGCCGACACGTGACTCGAGCGGCCTTGACGTGCTTGGAATCAGCTGATTTGTGTGCGCATGTCATTTTGACAAGAACAATGACACGTTAACAAGACCAATGTTTTGATTTATTTTCATTTTTAACTGCTAAAATGTTATTATTTTTAATTTCATATGTTTTACTGCCTAAAAATTGTAAAATAATAACATTAAAACAATTCAAAATCAAAATAAGTCAAATCATTGGTACTGTGAACGTGACATTGTTCTTGTCAAAATGACATGCGCACACGAATCAGCTGATTCCAAACATGTCAAGGTCGCTCGTGTTACGTGTCTGCTCGCGCCCTATTGCTACTTTGCGTCTACGGTTTACTACCGCCTCCATACAAAGTATTTGGGTGCAGTAGTAAACTGTAGACGCAAGGTAGTGAAACGAACAAACATAATATTAGTTTTTCAAAAGAAATTAGTAAATGGTTATATGGAATGGATCTTAATACAGTTTCTAGCATAACTAAATATGTATGTATATTTAAATTAATAAAAATTAAATAGCGGGAGGTATTGTGTTGGCCACATCAGATTTTTATATTATATTGTAACAATTTTAATAGCATTTTAAAAGTTGTTTTGTTGTGTGGGGGGGGGCATAATATAATTGCCTATGGGCGACAAAAGTCATAATCCGGCCCTGTCTGTCTTATGTTGTTTCGCGGTAAGTCATACGATAAATTCGCATCTTTGTACAATTTTATTTATTTATGTACCAATTTGAAGACATAAAGTTGTTAGTTGATAAATTTTCTGTTGCCTACTTTTACCCCCCACACGAAAATCCAAAAGTCGGCGCTATGTAGCGAAGGATATTAATTCACATACAGTTTATTCCCGTAATAAATGTGCCGAAATTAGAAGATTTTAGAGAATTTTTTTTATGTATTTTATCTTGGAAATAATATCTCTTACTGATTCATTTTCCTGTATTTTTATATGCGGCATGTTTGTGAAATAACTTATCTTCATATATTTCCTGTCGGGCTATCTTTAAAACTGTACAAAGAATAAATAATGTATGATTTAATTCATTTATTAAAATTCTGCAAATAGAACATTTTGGACTTCATTCATAAGTAAAATTTAAGTTGTTAGTAACATAAGAGAAACAATAAATTTTTCGGTGGAGGAATAAAATAACTATGTGAAAAGTAGAAAAGTTCCCTTACCGTTGGAAATAATCGGTAAATTGCTACAAAAGTACTTGCCGACTCGCTAGCCGATCCAGATGGAGTAGCGACAGTGCTATCGCTTCACGCTCCAAAGGTCCTGTGTTCGAATTCCGAATAAGGCATGGTTGTTGTGTGTCCCTTTCGTCATGTCATCCTCATCAATACAATGTATACAAAGACAAAGATACAAAATTATAGCAAATATTGACTCATCCAGTCACCCCCATATATGCATATCAATTGTAAATAAGTGTAAACACTTTAAATACAATAAAGAATTTATTAATTATCTATTAAAAGCACTAAGTAATTATATCTAAATTTTAAAATTACTATTCTTTTTGTTATTTGCATTTACTCCTACGTTACTGCAATGTCCGCAAACCTGCATGTTCGACTTCACTTGTCTTGCGTACTTGCGCTAGGACTGCCCTCTTCATAAGTAAAGTAACTAGAAGGGAAAATGCACTGACTTTTTGTTAAGAACATAAACCAGCAAATATATATCTTAATATTAATTTTAACGTTTTCAACTACTTCTAATTTTCTAACGGCACACTTCGTTTTTGTAGGTCATAGTTATATTTGTATATGGTCATTAGGTCGAAATCAAAAACTAAATACATAAAAATCTGATGTGGCCAACACAATACCTCCCGCCATTTAATTTTTAGGTGTTAATTTAAATATACATTCTTACATATTTTGGGATCTATAGCCTCCGGCGGTAGATACGTAAAGGGCGGTATACCGAGCAGAGCACGTTCTGAAATATATTTGTAATACAAATTTGAATTAAAATAAATTGAAGAGCCAGGGGAAAAAGGATGAATGTTGATATTCTAGATCAGGGGTCGCCAAACTTTCTAGCCTTAGGGCCATACTTATTACTCCAGTAAGTTTCGAGGGCCAAAACCAGTGCTAAATTGGAATAAAATTTTAAAATGTAAAGAAAAATGCGCCGCAGGCGATTTTTTTTTAGTTCAAGGTCAAATATCTTTAAATTGAATATTTATTCTGGAATGCGTAACGCGTAACTGCACTTTTTAACCCCCTTTCATGTGACGGAATAAATAAAAATACAAATCTGAAAAAAGTTATAAATGATTTAATAATGATATTAATACGTAAAAATAACAATAATTATTTGACGCAAAATTTCAAAACAGTTAAAAAAAGCAAACTTAGAACATGATTTATAATGCAATTATTATTGTGTATTGTTACGACCGTGACGACGAAATACGGTGGTAAAGTAGTACCCTCTATCGCTTACAGATGAAGCTAGTATGTACTTTCGAAAGTACAGTAACAAACATTCGTGATTAACCTGTCTGCTTAGGGAAGACGAAAGAAGTGAAGCCGTCTGTTGTGAAATAAAGTAGTGCGGTTTCATTCGCGTTAATTTAGCTTTTCCGTTCCTGAGGGATTTTCAGGATAAAAATCATGTGTGATTCAAGATATATACATTCCAAACATCGATAGACATACATATACGATACTCTTTACACCAACATAACTACCGAGGTTGAAACCGCGGGATGTTCACTAGTTTATGATATTAGTAGGATTCATTTCACTTATTTGTTAATTATTATGCTTAAGTTAAATTTTCTAAATTTTCGTATTATACTTGTCATTAATCTTTACCTAACTAGTAAATAAAACCGAGTTATTATCATTCTGTGCTTTTTTTATCCAACTTATCACCGCAACAATAACAACAATAAGCCATTAGCTGTCGCGGGCCGGATTGGTGACACTGGTCATTAGTTGTCGCGGGCCGGATTGATGACACTGGCGGGCCGGATTTGGCCCGCGGGTCGTAGTTTGGAGACCCCTGTTCTAGATTAAAGATGTGGATTTCAAATGGTGTATTTAAAGGAGCCAAAAACGGTAATAATCCTAAGATACAGGATTTAGAAATTGTCATACAAGAGTTAAAAAGGATGATGGTCCAAGCGTCAGGGTATAAAAAGATGAATGTCCATTCGACAGCTATGCGTAAACTGGCTTGATCAGCTAACTTCTGGTCAGTACGAGATTTGTTAAGTTAAAAGCGGTATCAGTGGCTATCTGATGAGATGAAAATTGGGCCTAAAAATGGACTAAAAATTAGCCACTGAAGTACATAATAGGGCCAATTATCTGCTTAAATATGGGTAGCAATAATAAAACCACCAAACGACGCAAAAAGTTTGGACGAGTGAGATGTAAAGAAAAAGCTCGAAATGCTGTCATGAAACAGGTAAAGATTGATCTTGTGAATATTTGAAATGTTCTATCACCAACGTTTCAGAACCAATTCGAAAATAAATTATATGCGAAATTCAAAACTTTCGAAACACTGCGATAAAGATGCTCAAGCTTACCTCTTGCATCATTACTCCATCCATATCTAATTTTTTAAATAATCACTTCTGTTTACTCTAATATATTTAAATTTTTAAAAAATAGGTTATTGTACCTAAATTGTTTTTTCTAAAACTATCATATCATTTAATTTCAAAAATATAGGTGTTCGTGGTAGTCCGCCAGGTAAAATTATATTAGGTCCCACATAAATTGAAACTCGACTGTGAGTATAATAATCTTAAGAAATGACCAATTTGAGTTTCTAAATAAGGCTCAATAAACTTTATCATTCCAAAAAACATTACGTGGGGTTTCAAAATTTAAAATTCGCATACTGAAAAAAACATTAATCTTTTCTCCCTGATTATGATTAAAATATAAATACATCGAAAAATAATTGATTTTAATATCCTTGTTTCTAAAATGGACACTACTACGGTACGCTGCTATGTTGCGAGAATACGAGAAGGATACCCTATCTCTTCTGTCTTTTTCTATTTAGCTGTAGTGCGTATTTCTTTATTTTTGTAATTCACTTTTCGATTTTAATAAATTTTTATTAAAAATTATGGCATTTGATCCATTTTTTGCTTATTTGACTTTATATATCATTTATTATTTAAAACAGTTTTAAATTGGAAAAACGATATTTTCTTTGTTGAGAATGGCAGTTTTTAAAGTTAGCTCCGGGCGGAAAAATGTCTTAAGTCGGCACTGAAGCCTAGTATACAGCAAATGAAAAAGGTATAAATGTACAGACTGCATTTGTGTTTTGTAGCAGCTCTTTATGTTCTAAATTGATGAAATTTTAATCCTTAACGGTAACAGGTGAAAATCATCAGGTGGTTAAATTCATCAACTTAAAACAATGGCCACAGTAGAAGAAATTTATTTTTCTATTTTAAAATCAAAACATGAAATGGTTGACAATATAAAATTCATTCCAATAACAAAGCAAAGCAAGCAGTTTTTTCAGTGATTAACTTTTTATTACATAGTAATTACAAAAATAAAATACTCTGAAACTAAAACTAGTACATAATTCTAATAAGATTATACAGTTCGCAAAGGAACTATTCTTGGACAAAGATAATGCATAACAAAAAGTTATTGTTGTATCTATTATTGTTACATATTAATTTGAATACCTGCTAAGAATAGTTATTGGCAATTTTGTGGACAAAATTGTTTTTTTTTTGCTACGCTGAACAATCGTCTAAGTATAGTGATGACGTAATCGCGCTAGCAGCCGGGCTACATAAACAAACAAGCCGTGACGTGTTTAATTACTTCCGGTCGCCTGAACCTTTTGTGTTCATTGTTATTATGCGGTCGAACATTCTAGAGCTCTCTGGAAGTTAATGGCAGCTGTATGAAAGAGCCGCAGCCATGCTCGGGAGTTAGTTAGTTACATACAGAGTCATAGTGACATTCACATAGAGTGTTAGAGAGTAAAGTGTTAGTGAGAAGCACAGCATATCGTAGTGTGCGTATGCAGTTGGTGTCGAGTAGGTACTCGGGAAGTTACTGGTATATTGGGATAGCTGTGGATGTGAATACTCCGTAGTGATGACGAGTATTGCGAAGCTATAGTGTACAAGGACAGTAACGGCGAGTCGGGAAGTTACTGGTATACCGGGATAGCTGGGAAAGAGAATACTCGGTAGTGTTGAAGAGTATTGGGAAGGCATGTATAGGGCACGGAAGATCACGTGAGCTATCATGTTTTGTCCCGTTCTCACTTCAGACTCGATCTTCAGCTCTGTTCCATGCTAACTTCAGACTGTACTTTTGACGCAGTGCGCATGCGTCAGTTTGAATAGCTGTCACATTTCTAGCAAGATATCAAATGAGAATAAAATGAAGACAATAAGAATCAAATAAGTTTTTATTGAATTCTTCAATAATATAATATAATAGAAGACAACAATGTAATCTTATATGTATATTCATAAGTATTACGATCAGGATGCTCTTCGTCTTCATTCTTACTTAAAAAGCAAATATCAACAGTAATTGACAATTTATAAATTTAGGGCTTCATCACAGAAAGAAACAAATAATAAAACACTACAATGAATAACAATACAATAACACAATCAATCGGTATATGCACAAGAACCACCAAATAGCAAAATGGCAACAAATTCCACGCATGCGCAAATCTTCAACTTTACCGCTAGAAAAATATGACAGCTATTCAAACTGACGCATGCGCACTACGTCAAAAGTACAGTCTGAAGTTAGCATGGGACAGAGATGAAGATCGAGTCTGAAGTGAGAAAGGGACAAAACATATGATAGGTCACGTGATCTTCCGTGCCCTATACGGGGACAGTAACGGCAAGTGGAAGTGAATACTCGGCAGTGGTGTTGAAGAAATGTGGCATACGGACAGTCGATGATACTGAGGCTGTGGAAGTTAGACAGGAGTTACATAAATAGACAGATAGTGTGGTGAAGAGGTGACCTCTGTCCGAGCAGTTGAATATACAGACGCTGTTATTTAGTTAATTATAGTTTTAGTCTTAATCAATTTTTCCTAATTGTGTAATATTAGTAATTGTCATTATTTAATACCCTTTTAATATTAAATTAAGTACAGTTTAATAAACCTTTATTTTAATTAAAAATAATTGTATAATATTTACACTTAACGTTACAATATTGATAGATGCTTTATTTCATTAATTTAAATTTTTTATTAATATTTCATTTTTTAGGAATTCTATGTAAGTTTAATATTTTATTGTATTTTGACATCCCGTCATACCGTAGGTAAGGGAGGTAATGTAATCGTGCCAAAAATTCGATGGTGTGTGTGTGTGTGTGTGTGTGTGTGTGTGTGTGTGTGTGTGCGTACGTGCGTGCGTGCGTGCGTGCGTGTGCGTGTGCGTGCGCGTGCGCGTGCGCGCGTGTGTGTGTGTGTGTGTGTTGCTCGCCCGTAAAGTTCTAATTAACGGTCTTGAAATGTAAGTTACTATTACGTTTATCTCATGAGAAAAGAACCATTACATCAATAAATTTAGGCTTACTTATAGGGAAAGTTTAAAAATTTAAAGGCGTGTAGTACTAACCAAAATAAGTAAAAAAGCTTAATCAACATGGGTTCGATCTTCAACTGTTTCCGAGAAAAACGTAAAATCGAAGAAAAACGAATAAAGATAGTGCTCGAACAAAATTTTGTCCGTTTGTAAATAGACTATATAAAAATCTGATGTGGCCCGTCAATTCCATGTATGAAATGGCAATAAACTTTAAGTAAAGTACCACTTCCGGTTGATCGTTTGTAAACAAAATCTAATTTGATGTTCCCATAAATAGAAAAGTCTGTAATATCAAATTTTTGTTTATATTTTATTGTTTTTTTTTCGAAAATCTGTTAAGAGTTCCAAATTAAGTACCACTTCCGGTTTATTATATACCTATATGTCTAATGTTGTTTCAAATTATACACGTGTTTTAAATACCAAATTTGAGATGTTATGAATCATTTTTTATTATATTTTTTCAAGAAAATCTGTTTATAACTTCCTGTAAAGTAGTACTTCCGGTTTATCAATTTTAGAATACATCTAATATGTCGTTCTCATTAATATAAAAGTCTTAAATACCAAATTTGAAAAGTTTTGGATTGTATCAATTTATTTTTCACAAAAATCTGATCAGAGATTCAAATAAAGTATCACTTCCAGTTTGTCAATTTTAGCCAAAATCTAATATGTTGCTTCCCGTCATATAAAAGCCTTTAAATCTAAATTTGACAAGTTTTGGAATATATCATAATATATTTTTCACAAAAATCTGTTCAGAGCTTCAAGTAAAGTATCACTTCCGATTTATCAATTTTAGAAAAAATCTAACATTATTATTATTATTATTATTATTATTATTATTATTATTATTATTATTATTATCGTTATTATTATTTTATTATATAATTCTTGCTTTTCAGCTTAGAATGTTTACATATACAATTACAAAATTAACTTGATTGAGATGTACTATAATACAATAAATATTAAGTAATATACATATATGAGATTACTTCGTGTTTTGGCCCATACCTCTCCAACCCCGGATTCATCTAGGATAGACTGTAGGCTGTTGGTTTGCTTTAGGAGACATCTGCAATAATACAGTAAATGTGTTAGTTTCTCGTTTATCTTGACAAAGTCTACACATTCTATCATCTTCTTTCTACCATATTTATTATCGTTTTCTTCGTTTCCGCACCTTAATCTGGCTATTAGTTTTATTGATCTTCCGTTTTTCTTTCTTAAATATTGTGGCGTGCTGACTGGTCTGATGTCTTTGTATATCTTGTTATATTTGGATTCTTCTATCTTCGTGTCTTGTTCTTGTTTCTGTATTTCTTGGTCTCTGCTTGCTAATTCGAAGTTAATATTAATATTTTCCTGTTTTTTTATTTCTATTTCGGTTGTTGAGTATCCATTCTTTTCATAATACTTTTTCCTTTTTATTTCCCAAGTCGTCAATGGTGCTTTTCCACCTTCTTTTGTCTTAATTTCTTTCCAACACTGGTAAATTATTCTATGTGGGTTATAGTTTCTTATTTATATCTCGTACTTGACTGCTTTCAAACCAGCTTGTATTCTGATTTTGTCGCTATTCGTTTCCTCGAGTACAATAAATTGCGGTGTACTTCTTTCTAGTCCTAGTGTCCATTTCAGGTATTTGATTTGAATTTGTTCTAACTTTTCTATCTCCTCCCATCCCAAGATCTCCACGCCGTACAAAGTATACTTTTTATTATGGAATCGAATAACATTATTCTTATTTTGTAGTTATTTGTAAATTTGCGCTTTGCTATGTTCCATACCTCTTTCATAACAAAGTTCGCCTTTTTTACTATTTGTTATATGTGGCTTTGCACGATATTACTTTGTTCGTAAGTATAGCCCAAGTACTTAAATTCTTTTACCTTTTCTATTTTTTGTCCTTTCCATACCCATTGTTCATGTTTTTCTCTTCCACCTCCTTTTTCTAAATTTCATCATTTTAGACTTCTCTATGTTTAACAGCATTTTCTTTTTTTCTAAGTATTTAGTCGTTTCATCATAGATTTCATTTCGTCTTCAGTTTTTGACAATAGTACTACGTCATCTGCGTAGGCTAGTGTCCAAAATTTTGTTTCCAACCGTTACTCCTCCAGTTTGCCCTTTCTGGAAGTGTTCCTCTATGTCAGCCAGGTTTATAGCAAATGGTGTTGGGCTTAGTGGGCAGCCTTGCCTTAAACCCGCTACTGTCCAAAATTCTTCTGTATAATTTTGCCCTACTCTGACTACATTTGATGTTTCTTTGTATATTTCTTGTACTTTCATAATCAGGTGTTTATCTATATTTTTATTTCTCATCGTGTTAATTAATATTTGTCTATCAACTTTGTCGAATGCTGCTTTCAGGTCAATAAAGAACGCATATAGCTTTTCTTTTTCATTTCTTAATTGTTTCTCAATCAAATAGTTTAACACATATATATTATCTACTGTGCTTCTGTACTGCCTAAATCCTGATTGTGTGTCTGGTAAAAAATTTTTCGTCTTTAACTCATCTGTAATCTTTGATTTAGTATCATTGCATAAATTTTGTACAATGTGTTCAATAGTGTTATTCCCCGATAATTGTTTGGTGTGCTAGCGTCTCCTTTTTTGTGGATGAGTATAATATCACCTTTTGTTCATTGTTGAGGAATCCTATTTCCTTTTAAAACTTTATTCATTATTTCTGTTATAATTTTACTATTTTCTCTCCCCCATATATCCAGGCCTAGTTTGGGATTCCATCCTCTTCCTGTGCTTTGTTCTTCTTTAGTTTATTTATTTGTACTTTCATTTCTTCCTCAGTGATATCTCTTCCTTCGTACGTGGTTTTTTCCTCATTCATCATTTGGGTTTGTGTGTTTTCGTCAAGTACTTGTAGAACATTTTTAAAATAGAGTTTCCATTGCTCCATTTTAATTTTATCGTCCATAGTAACTTGTTTCTTTCTCCCATTCTTTAAGAATTTCCATGTTTGTGCTTCTGAGGTAACGTCATATAATTCATTTATGATTTTCCGCTTATTTATATCTTGTTTATCTTTACAGAAATTTTTGTATTCTTTTATTTTTAGTTTGTATGCCTTCTGCATTATATGTCCTTTTCTAAAGTGTCTTAAGAATCTTCTTGTTTCTCTTTGTTTTTCTCTATATTCTTTATCCCAGCAATAATTTTTTGAGATAGTCTCACTGTTTATCCTTCGTGTTATTTTTATTGTTGCTTTGTGTACTTCGTTTGTTACGTGCTTTATCTGATCTTCTATTTCTTCGACGTATTGGAATTCGATTTCCCCTATCTTATCTTTATATTGTTTTATTGTTTCATCGTTCCATACAAATGTTGTTCTCCCTTGACTTATATTCAGCAAATTCCTTTTTGTGTGTTTTAAGGTAATGGCTATTAATTGATGGTCAAATTCAGTTTGCTCAATTATTTCGAATTTTGTTATTTTATCCCGTGCTTCGTTATTCACTATTCTGTAATCTATGACCGATGCCTCATTTTTTGTATTTATGAATGTGAATTCCCCTGTTTCGTCTCCCGTGTGGTTTCCATTTAAAATGTTCCAACTTCTTTCTTCGCACCCTTTTATCAGGAATGAGCCTTCTTTGTTCGAAATTTTATCTTTTGAGTTCCTTTTCTCAATTTCACTCGGTAAATATGTTACAAAGTCCGCCTTCCTCGCCTGTCCGGCCATTAAAATCTCCTCCTAATATCAGGTTGTGTTCATTTGTTTCTTCTAATTCTTTTAGTATAACATTTATCCTGTTATTATTATATACGGTTATTATTCGCCATATTTCCTTGTCTAGTCGTGTTTGTCTTTCTTGTATATTTTCTGTGAATGTCGTATTGGTCTCTATTTCTTCAATATTCTGTTTGATTCCTGTAATAATTCTCCCTCTCGCTCTACTTTTTTTGTGAATTCTCGTGGCTGGAAAAATTTTGCATTTAAAATCTTGTGGCAGTTTTTGCTTTATTGTCTTCCAGTTCTTTCTTCTACCCAGGTTTCTGTAAATCCTATGATATGATAATATCTTATTTGATCCCAAAAATTTGTCCCTTTCCCTTTAATACCCTTTATGTTCCAGAACCCTATTTTTATATTATTTATCTTATATTTACTATCTCTCTTCGCTATTTTATCTAAAAAATTTGTTCCTTTTTTTGTTCTTTTCCTTGAGTTTCTTCGATTATGTTTTCAAGGCTGTTCCAGGTATACCATTTTTCGTATATTTTAATTTTTTTGTAAGCTACTATAACTGAGTGACCTTTCGCTCTTTTCTCCTTTGCTATCTTTCTGAGAGTTGCTTGGATTTCTCGTTCTTGCTGTGTAAAATCGTGATCGACGTAGATATTAGTCTCTTTGAGTAATCTTTTGTTTTTTAATATTTTTTGTTTTTCTTCCCAGTTTGGTAATTTAACTATTACTGCTTCAGTTTCCTTCGTTTTTAATTTATATGCATCTGTATCTGTAGTTTTATCCTCATGTTATCTTGTAGCTATTCTTCTACTGCTTCTTTTATGTTTTCATTTCCAACATTTATTCCTTTGATTATTACATTGTTTCTCTTTGCTCGTTTTTTCCCGTAGTTCTTCTTTATTTTCCAGCTTTTCCATTCTCTTTTTTCCACTCTTGTTCTTTTTTAATTATATCTTCTTCTAGTTTTCTTATCATACTATTATTTTCTCTTATCTCTTGTAGCTATTCTATCTTATTTGCGTTGATTACTTCAGTTACCCTCTTGATTGCTTTGAATATTTTCTCTGTGGCCATGTTTTCCTGATTATTTTGCGTATTGTCTTTAGTTTTATTCTTTATAGGTGAGCGTGTAATCAATTTGCTTTTTTTGAATATATCTTCTTGCGTTTCTTCTTCTGTATACTCACTATGTTCTCGTTTACGTTTGAGTAGATCTTCTGTAGAACTAGCACTTTGAGCCCTCTTTCGCAACTGGCTTTGCATTTATATGCCCCTTTTTGTTGTTCATACAAAACTGTAGTGTTTTGTATTTTGCTTAATTTTGGTCAATTTTTTTGCTGTATGTTTTGGTTTGACTTGTATGCTCGTGTTAAGAGATGCCGTTGTTGTATATAACTGTTTGTTGTCTTTTTTTATTGACGAGTAGCTTTGTTTTCTCTCGATCAGAGATGACACTAGTTGTTATATTTTTTTGTAGATTGCTCAGTATATTTCAACAGCTCTGACTTAACCTTCAAATCTTCAAGGTTTTGTTTTCAAGTACTAAACCTTATTCTAGGTAAGTAATAATGGAAATCTCTTACCTTTTCAAAGGCCAGTTGCTATCTTCTTCATGAGCTGAATCTGGTGGAATTTTCTTTTTAATATTCTCTCAAATATGTTTATTTATCACAGTAACAAATTGCAGGTGCGCACATATCAACCACTCTGGTAATGTCGAAAAGAAAAAACATGTGATTCTTATTAATATAAAAGTCTTAAATACCAAATTTGAAAAGATTTGAATTGTATCAATTTATTTTTCACTATTTACTTCCGGTTTATCAATTGTATCTAAAATCTAATATGTTGTTCCTCTTCATATAAAAGTCGTAAATACTAAATTTGTCAAATTTTGGAGTATATCATAACATATTTTTTCACGAGAATCTGTTCAGAGCTTCTAGTAAAGTATCTCTTTTAGTAGATTAATTTCAGCCAAACTCTAATGTGTTGTTTCCCATGTTATAAAAGTCTTAAATACTAAATTTAAAAAGTTTTAGATTATATTTTAATATAGTTTTTCATTAAAAACTGTTATGAGCTTCAAGTAAAGTATCACTTCCATTTATCCAATTTTACACACA